>QLNU02003225.1:68408902-68431889 GCA_006491805.2 Dysdera silvatica | reverse complement strand
CTAGTTTGAGCTGTAATTGAAACGTGGGTGGCAAAAATTATAGTATAATAAATTTCCCCCACGAAAACTCACAAAATTATCGCCCCGGAGGCTTTCTTGTGTTGACCATATTTGGCAATTGTGTTATCCCTGCGGAGGGTAATAATACCTTAACATGAAAATTATAATTTGTAAAGTGTTTTGAAATTGCAAATGTCAAATCTTTTGAAATTGGAGGCTTCCATTTTTTTAGGGGGGGGGCCACATTACTTTTTTTGTATCAGTCGATGTCTAGTAAAGGGACTTCCCCTATACACCACTGAATATATATCCCCTATACCAGCATTGAACTTTGGTACTTTTTTTTAAAAGTACCCTCCTGAATCAGAAATTTTTGCAAAAGTATCAGGTAAAAACAGGGCTGTGCTTAGTGGGTATGAGCTAGGTGGCCGCCAAGGGCTGCAAAAAGTGTAGTGCAAATACCAAGAAATCAGATTTTAGCGGCCCCATATACTTTCGACAGAGTATTTGGTCAACTCACCTTTTGTGTGTGTGACGTCATACTTCCCATAATGCAACTTTTAAATGGTGGTCGAAATAAATACATGTGTTAGCATCGGTAGCCTATATATGTTATTATGTTTATTGTGGTGGCAATATGGCCACTGCAGAGACTCTGATTTTGAACATTTGAGAGCACAAAAACTAGAAAAGTTACTTTGCAAGTTCTGTTTTTTTTTTTTGAGTTAGCGTTTCGTCATAATTATAATTAGACCAATAATAAATTTCAATGATTCGTATTTTAATTAATTTTTATCCCCTATTTTCAATTTAACTTCATTATCTTACCTTTACCTACAGCGTTTAGACAAGTGAAGGACTTTATTTTGTAATGCTAAACCCTGGTAAATCTTTTTATCGTTGTGTTACGTCAAAGGACCATTTCATCATGACGTGTGTGACATTCAGACCTTTTTGATGCTTTTGTAATTATTTTGACCCTAAAACAACTACCGGTTTGAAAGCAATAAATTGACATCTGTCATTTATGTCTTACGATATAATAAATTTGATTGAAAAATTTTTATGTTGAATGAATAGGGAGATAGAAAATTTTAATTTTGCGTGACGTGTGTGACCATTTTGCAAATATTTTTTCCACTCATCTCAAGTTCTTTGAATATTTCTGTGAATTCTTGTAACATTTACAGAAATAAAAATTATTAGCATAATGTAATGTATGCATAAATTCAAAAGAGGGGTTTTAGGAATATGAACTAGCAATACTTATGCTAAAATGAAATAAATAGTACTGTGACGTGTGTGACTGCGTATGATTTTTTTAATGAAACCCTTAAAAATATCAGTTATGTGAATAAATGTCATGCATTTATACAGATTGAGATAAATTAATAAAAACCATAATTATCATGAACATAGGAGATATATAAAAAAAATGCTGAAGTCACATGACTACAGCATAATCAGAGAAATTTTTGTCAGAGTAAATTTTGTAGAAGACGATATAATAAAAGTCTCATCAAATTGTGTGTCCTGCAAGTGACAGGTTTAATTAAAAAACTTCGGCTTTAAACAGTTTATGAAAAAAATTTTTGTGCTTATAAAATCACCCAACTCAAGTACTTTCCCCACTGACCATAACAAATTCTAAAACTTCATTCTTACAAAAAGGTTCTACAAGCAAATATAGTTTAAACAGTAGTCTGAATGTCCCACATGTGACGGTGGAATGGTCCTCAAGAAAATACGGTTAGCTGATTTTTTATGGCACAAGGACAGCAGTGATCACTCTACTCCACAGAAAATAAGGAGCACGGTATTTAAAAAAAAATAAATAAAAAATTAGTTCTAGGATATGGAAGGAGTCAACGAAATCTTTTTGCACAGGTAAACCTGTTACGCTCAGACTGGACTTTGATTTTAAATGCACTAATTATATAACCACTACGTTAATTATGAGTTGCGACAAGATTCCTTACACAATTTGAATGTACATAAAGACAGAAATTAGGGTAACGTATCTTACCAATAATGAGACTTGAAACAGGCATGGACTGTTGAGCAACTTGAAGCCATCCTCCTGGAGCCGCGCACAAATCAATTAGAATGCGAGACGTTTGTAAAAATTCGAATTTTCTGTTTAGCTGAATTAATTTAAACGATGCTCTGGATCTATAGCCGGTCTCCTTGGCTAATTTGTAAAATTTATCTTTCCGCTGTTTACCAACTTTGGTTTTCCCCATTTTTATTGGTTAATTATTAAATAATTAGCAAATGCTTTGATGAACAGATTTTAAGCGCTAAAAACAGCAAAACCTGTTTTACGATATTCGTACGTTCAGACACTTAAAACATCGGTAAACACGTGTTGCGTACGGCAAAAACAACAGTATTGCAAAGTGCGTTTAACGTCATTAAAATCACCCTCCCCCGATCTCCTCGGAAGTGAGAGGTTACATACTGTTTAAAAATCCTGGAGTACAGCAGCATACTTTGGTAGCCACCTTTCTCATGCCTCCGTGTGGCACAATTAATAATTTTTGAAATTGCGTCAGTTCTAAAAAAATATTGGAATGATAGAAAATAGATGCAAGTAATATTAAATTAATACTTAATTACAGAGAATTTTTTATTGATCATTATGACGAACACCGAACATAAATAAAACACATAAATAGTTAAATTTGTTAAAAGGATTTATCCCTCTTTTAAGGATATTTCATTTGTTATGGGGATTTTGGAAATTTTTTAGGGTGATTGTTTACATTTTTATATCTAGTTTCAGTTACTCCATGATTTGATATGGTAAAATTTTCAAACTAAACTAAGTTTATACAGTTTGCAAATCTTTATTCATTTTAATTATTAAAAAAATACATTTTTTATTTGTTTTACGAAATTTAGTTACGTTATTTAAATTGTAGTTGGATTATGTAATATATATGTTCGTCTGACTTAATATATATAATCGATTTCTGCTATTTAAAGTTCAAATTTTGTGATTAGACTAAATATATATTTTTTTAATGCTGTGATTGTATTTGAGATATCTTTTCGTTAAAGTATGTAAGTACTAATCGTCCCTCCCACTTCAGTGATTCAGAATGGTCATTTAAAGGGCTTTGGTTAAATTGGATTTGACATTGGAATATTTTAAGTACAACGAATTTATAATGTTTACTTGTGCCCGTGAAATGTAAAATGAGATAAGATTTGTTGTTGGCAAACGATGTTCCTGGGAAAAAAAACCACCCCCATTGGGATTATGTTTGATAGAATTGCATTTATAAGGTCTTTCCTTACCATTGCAATCATTCACATCATCAACACGACCAAAATGCGGATGCAAAATGATGCCCAAGAACTCGAGGCTGTATTTTTTTATTGAAAAGTATAATAACAAAAGGTGGATGGAAAGGGCTCTTCCTGATGTATAAAGAAAATAAAGTGGGCCTTATAAGCATAGGCGTAACTTGGTAGTTTAAACTAAGGGGGGACCTGGATATATATATATGGCTCAGAAAGGGATGGTATCTAACTGGAAGGAGACCCACACGCTGAACGTATGTGACGATGTGTGGAACCGGCCAGGCCAGTAACCTAGTGTCCTACCCCGCCTTCAAGTGGTGCAGGCTGAGCTTTCTATTTATGTGGCAAATTAATATTTGCTGCACGGATAGAAAGGCGGAAGGGGAGGGCTAATTCACCAACCCGTCTAGCCAGCGTGGTGAAATTATGGCTAATTCCTCCATTATGTTGACACACCAGAAACCATGGCCCCTAGTCTCCAGGTGCTGGAGTGCTCCTGATCAAGGCAGCGGTCAGTGTGGCATGAAAGCAGGGGGTGCTAAGAATCACTGGAATGGCCCAGGCTGCCGTTTGTTATTGACCTTGGCAACGTATAATGGACGATCCCTTGCTTCTGAAGCAAAACTTCAGGAATTGGAAGAAGAACTTGACTCTTACTTTTAAAGTCGCCTTCTGCCTTTTACTCCCAAGGCGGGCAGCTATGGGGAGACAGGTAGTATGCTTTGGACTTTAGGTGGACTTGGAATTCCCTAAGGACGGTGGGGAATTGCCTCTATTGATAACCAGACCATTTAAATTTCACCAGCTACCCCATCCCATTTCCTCACAAAGATAAATGGTTGGTTCAATGTAAAGAAGGAACTGGTTTCTTATTTGGAATGTCCTGAGTACCTGTTGGAAAAGATTTGTGTTTAGATTTATGTTACTTTGACCGCAAACGTAATTAAAATTTTTTTACTGCATCCTCAATTTTTCAAGATTTCGTTGTGTTTATTTTTATTTGTTCATTTTCTATTAATTTTTTAATTAAGAGTGTCTCACTGTCAGCGTAGGCTACTAGATAGCCAAATACAGGATATGTTATTTGACAATAGCGATGCAGAAAATGGTAACGATATAAATTCAGATGATGGTGATATTGACTCATTAGCATCAGACGGTGAAGAACCGTCATTTCCTCAACAGTGGGAAAAAAATGATTATGAATCTTTGAACGATGATTCTAATGATGTGGACTTTGATTTATTAACATGAAGTAGTGATGCTGACAATGAAAAAATTATTATTTATTAATTAAGCAATATAAAATTATTTAATAATAGAACAATAAAAATTATTTAATAATTAAGCAATGTAAAATTATTTAATAATTGAGTAATATAAAATTATTTAATAATTAAGTAATATAAAATTATTTAATAATTAAGCAACATAAAATTATTTAATAACTAACTGTTCTGTGCTGCATTGTTCGTGGTGAAGAAAAGAACCGGCACTGGACTTGAGCCCCCCCCCCAACCCCTCCTGTGCACACTCATTGGTCTGTGAACAGTATCCGGCTACGTGCCCAGCTTATGGGACTCCCCAAAGGTCTGTTGCGGACCGCGTAAATTTCTGATATTCTCAAGCGTGGGGGTTTGGAAACCCTGCCTGTGAAGAGGTCAAAGGTCTGCTCTGGTGTTCGTTTGAAAAAAAACAAAAAAACCCACCATTATTTTTTTAGTCTTTTGTTTTATTTTTATTTTATTTAAAATCAACAATATGCTTCTACATATAAAATTTTACTTATTTGCAGTTTATTACGTGAATTTGTTCCATTGCCATTATATTAAAAAATCAACATTTATAATGGAAAAAGAAAATTAAGTGACAGTGTTTTTTTCCTCCTCGAACAATCCAATAAATAATTAAAGTCTCGGAATATGGGATTCCCCCTCCCTTCAATGGGATATTTTTTAGCATTGCTCTATCATCGTAGCAAAACAAAGTGCAGGATCCAATCGCGACACTCTGCTTTATAATAGTGGTTGTTTGATCAAAATCGGTCCAGTAGTTTTTGAATGAATTGGAATCAGACAGACATATGGACAGACAGATACAACTTTTAAAAAGTGCCGAATCATGTTCTATCTCGTGAAAGGAATTCAAAAATTTAAGTGCATGGGGTCTTGTAAAAAGTGCTGCTAGAAAAGAGACCTAGAAAACGTCCTCAAACTAGATGGGTGGATGAAATAAGAAAACAGGTTGGGGTGACGTGGAAACGAATGGCCCAGGATAGACTTGTGTGGAAAGCATTTGGAGAGACCTTCATCCAGCAGTGGATAGATAATGGTTGAATATGATGATGATGATATATATATGCATGTAAAACCACAAGACTGGGAGGAGTGCAATAATATAATTTTGTCTATTCTCTAAAAAACTGGAGGGACACATGCCTTCCCCCCCCAAAAAATTACGCCTATGTTTTCACCATCCTTCTTACATAAACTTGGGGCACACTTTGAGGTGGTATACCCATTTCGCCATCTTGAGAAAAATAATTGTTTTTTTTTTACTGCCAGAACCTTATAAATTACCAATGGTCAGTTATAACTCGTCATTTTGCTTCAACTCAATGATTTGTGATGTAGATCGTATTTCTAATTTTACTTCAGAAGATTATTCTGGATGACGTGCTGACTAATTATTTCACGATTTGAAGGATATAATCTTCACATTTTCTGTGTTATTTATCCAAGCATCAACCTTTTACTAGCCTTTGAGTTGTTATGAAAAATTACATATGCATGGCACTGAGTTTTTTAGTTGTAAACATTATAGCACAGGGATAGGATGTAAGTGTATTCTATTATGTGATCAGAAGAGTTGCACTTTTTCTTTTGAAGAGTCATGAAAAAGTTAAGTATTATCGCAAAATGGCAGCGATAATGCTGATTATGAGCAACAAAGAAAAAAAAAGCCCCAAAACTAGGAGGGGGCGTGGGCAAAAATATACTTTTGCTCCTACTAAAGTATGCCTTTGCTTACAAGGTCAATAATAATGGCCCTGCGGTGGCGCAGTGTGGTAACGCGTTCTCCTATTGCGCGGCTAATCCGGGTTCGACTCCCAGCAGTGCAAAAAGAACGCTTACTCAGAGATCTCATAAAAGATCGCACTGCTCACTGTAGTCCGGGGTTTGGTTCCCCAGGCCTTAAGAGGTTCGGATTCCTCGGAAAACTGTAGGTCCCGGCGCAGCATGACCACTGTAGTCTTTGAGCCGTAAAACCAAAAAACAAATCAATAATAATAATGTCGTTACCAGCAAAAGCCTCGCTTCATTGTATCTATATTACTTTTCAATCTTACCAAACATTTGAAATAGTTATTTCAAAGAATCTGTAAGCTTTTCATAGTAAATGTGTAAGTGCAAGGAGACGGTAACGTGATATCATTATATCGATCATGTAAGGTAGCAACGTAAAGTGTCCCCATGTATATAACTCTATGCGTGTGGTGTACGGGTCCCTGAAAGATGCTGAAAATGGTGATTGTATGAATAGCAGCAATACTACAGAATGTTAAAGTGTCTAGGAAGAGTTTTTTTTCTTTTTAATTTACTGCAAGCAGTATATATATATATTATTATTATTCAATATATTTATTATATATTATCTTGTAAAAGTAATTAATAATTATCTTAATAAAACTTATTTGCTTTTTTTTTGATAATTTTCTATTCTTACTTAAGCTCTACCCAGGACCCAATTAAGATATATGGGGAGTTGTAGGTGCAGTATTAGCTAGGGGCCCCCCTTATGCACCATGACAGATTTAGAGGGGGGGGGTTCTGAAAGTATATAATAAATAAGCACTTGCATATACTCATTCTAAAACTCTTCAAATTTCTGGTAAACTATCTAAAATAGCCCAAAAAAAGTAAGCTTTTACCTAAAAATTTTCTAGATGTCGATCAAAAGTGAGTAAACAAAAGTCAACTTAAAAAAAAAGAAGAAATACAATTTGCCCTCTAACTGGGGACTCTAGGCTAAGGCCTTGTGGGCCTAGTTGGGAATCAGGCCCTGATTCTACCATGGTGTAGAAATAATGTTTATCTGTTGTACAGAAAATCCAAGTTCAAAGCCATCTAACATTGGACACTTTCCATTTTTCTCTTGATCTGTAGTTCAGTGGCATACCATGACTTCAAAAGTGGGCCTTCTCTAATTACTCACTATCTCCCCTTTGAATAAAAAAGTTGCATTTTATATGTATATCATCAAGGGTCATGGTGAACGATTGGAAATGACCCACTAGTCATGTTACGCCACTGCCGTAGTTTGAGGTTTAATTTCCTGAGTGATAGTAGTTCAGATTCGGGAAACTATAGTCCCCTGTACAATGCTATCTTAGTTGCCTTTACATTATAAAACTTGAATTATTATTGGAATATTCAAGTAATTATTCTAATTACAATTGAGAATAATTGCCAGATTAAGATTGGTTGGTGACGTAACACTACACAGTATAAATGAATTTAAGAAGAACAACGTTTTAGGCATAGAAGAAAATTTTAAACATATTAATCAACGTTCGTTTTGGACGGGCGTTGGCCGTCTGAAACGTACGTCAAGTTCTACTGTATATTCAGTCGAACCTCGTTAAGGTGAACAACACTAAGGGAAACAGAAAATTTGTTAGTATTAACAGTAATTCATCTTATTTAGAAAGGATAGTATGCTATAAAAATTGACAGGACTTTAGAAAGCAGCTCGTATTAAAATTGACAGGACTTTAGAAAGCAGCTCGTATTAAAATTGATTCATTTTAAGCATATTCATCTTACTAAAGTTCGACTGTATTGTTAAACTTGTTTTATATATAGAAATTCATGTTCATTATAATAAAATAATTTTAAAAAAAGTTTTGGAAGAAATTATGAAATGTGGATTTGATTTTTATTTATAGGGCAGTGTTTCCATTTATGTCACTCACTGAATAAAGGGCAAGATCCTTTTTTTTTTGTTTTTTTTTTTAAACAAGCAGCTTCCTAACTAGTAAAATTACCAACATAGAAGATTTCTGGACATCAGGTATATCATCTTTTAATTCCCTGTGCATTAACTTCTTAATTATGCAAAAAATTATTCATTACTACTATTGAAGTATTTAGAGAGTTATTTAATGTGGGAATTCATGTTTTTTGTCCAGTTGTTAAATCAAATATACTCCAATATTTAGATCTCTACCTGGACAAATCCACAATCTCTATTAGTGGTTCATAGCAGGCAATGGCATTTATTTCCAACTTCCCTAGTTCCTCCCCTCCCCCATAAAATAATACCGAATTAGGTATTTCATCAGCCTCCCAAAAGAATCCTGTTAAATTATTGATGATCACTGTCGGAGAATTACATTAGATCGACTTTTTTAATCTAATTAAATATCTGAAGAACTAACTGGTCTCCTAGACTCAGACTGGTAGAATAGGGAGAGGGAAATTTTAAAGAAGTAGATATGAACTGAGAAGGGTAATAATATCTTACATCCTTATATACGGAGAAAGAGTGCATTGTTCCTCTCCTCGTTGGTCTAGCGGTCAAGGCACTCCAGTCTCAATGGAGGAACCCTGGTTCGACTCCAGGACTGCGCGATGCCTATTTTTCTCCTATACCAAGGAAAAAAAGCTCTAGTATAAGCTAAAAAACGTGGGTGCCAAATTTGTTAATTGTAATAAAAATCCCCTATGAAAAACTCACAAAAAAACTTGCCCCGGTGGCTTTGTGTGTTGACCATTATTTGACAATTGTATTAGCCCTGTGGAGGATAATAATATCTTACATCCTTATATAGAAAGAAAGAGAGTATTGTCCCTATCCTCATTGGTCTAGTGGTCAAGGCACTTCAGGTTCAACGGAGGGAACATGGTTCAATTCCAGGACAGGGATGATGTTTCCTTTTCTCCTATACCAAAAAAAAGTTCTAGTATAGGCTAAAGAACGTGCATGTTATATTTATTAATTGTAAGATACATAACGTGTGAATTAATAGAATCTTGGTTGCCGAGTTTCTTGAGGACTGGAATTTAAAATGCTGAAATGCTTTAAATACTCAAAGATGGAAGTCGTGGAGCTAGGTGGTGGCTTGTGAGATGGAAATGAGGGAGTGCTGCAAAGGGATCGTATCTTAAACTAAATTATGGTTTTAACACACCATACAAAAATATTAAAAAAATTGCATAGCAATTAAATGTTCCATTTTTTTTGCAGACGAAGGGCATTTTCTTCTCTTTTTGAAGAGCAAACAACTTCACTAACTCTTTCATTGAAATTTTTTACTTTGCCTATCGAGCTCTTCCCTCATGCTCAGCATAGCTAGTGCTGATAGATGCCCTTCTGACCTAGTGCTTATTAGAAAAGGTCTTTATTCTCTTCAGCAGAAAGCATTCTGAGTCTGATGTCATTGGCATTGTAAGGATGATTTTCAGCAAGGAACACACTTCACCAAGTGAATTTTGAAGCCTACTTGTAATCAATTGATGACTATTTAAAGCTCTAGAGATATTTTAAAATCATCTTGGATAACTAATGGAAAGTTCTGTGTTTTCCCTTTTTTCTTTTCCAACATAGGGCATGCTCAATAGCATCTATAGGTAGCTAGATGATGGGAAAGGATTTGAGCCCCCCCACCACCTAAGTGCTTTACAATATTTGCATTATTTAGGTTGCTTTTTATGAAAAAAGTAAAACGTTATGCTTTGGAAGCAATCTTTCTCACGCCTTCCATTAGAAAACTCGTATGGTGCCCATGAACATTGTAATACTATTTCATCTGATTCACATAAGGGAGATCCTTTCAAAATTGCTTGGACATCAACAATTTTTCAACCAAAAGGTAACCAGTGAATTTAACCAGTCCTTTGCCTTAAAATAAATTGTGTCACATACTCCTTTGGCCATAGGTGGCTAAATTTTCATTTGATTTTGCTCTTTCATTCCATTTGGTTATTATGCTGTTTCTGATTGGGATAAAGTAGGGGTTCCAAACTTATTCTATGTCACACATCCCCTAGAAAACGTTTGATTAGTGTTTGCACCCACTTAAAAAAGCAATGTCAAATTTGAAGATGAAGTAATCATGATTTCTAATTATTGAACAACATGCAATACCGAGAGTGAACAAGTAGAACTTAAAATATAGGCATTTAACTCTGCGCATAAAATTCAAATATAAATTGAGCAATTAGCTTCCAATTTATTGAAAAGAATTGCAAAACTGATAATGACTCATTGTTCAAGTATACAAGCTACTTTATATCCTTTATTGCACCTTAGGTTGGGCACCTCCGATCAGGGCCTTAGTTAGTAGGTTGCGTGGAAAGCCCACACCAGTGGCACAGGCGAGGAAGGACATAAAATTGGTTAAAATAATTCCAAGGGGAGAATATGTCCATAGCAAGAGGGTAGGTATAAACTGGATGATTCTACCAGGGGTGCAAGATTATCTAGCTACGGTGCTGCTCCTGAAATAGAGTATTACCTGTGGTGTCCTGTCTTTCGGTCAAAAATAATTTTCTGTGAATATAACATACTCATTAAATTTCACGCTTAAAATAGCTGGATCTAATTAAAATAACTTTCACTAATAATCTGTTATTTCCAAATTAATCTACAAAATTATTTCATGATTTTGTAGATTATTTTGTATCATCTTGCACTCGTTTGCAAGCACCTTACTCCTCTCTAAATTGCTTTTGCTCCATCGAGTGTTTATGTAACAATAGTAAATTCTACCCACACCTGTTTTATCTACAAAGAAGCCGTGCTGGTGAGAGGAACTCAAACGCAGAAAAGTAGCAAAAATGTGTCATATGTTTGGTCAGTAATGTAGTGTTCAATCGCGCTCAAGTTAATATGGGTTGGATGCTTTTTCTCCTGGAAATAGATCTCTATTTAACCTATGGATAGCATTTCAGTGGTTATGAATGTTGCCTTCAGGCTTCCTGTGTTGGGTTTCATTTCCAGTAAGTATGGGGTTTTTGGAGGTCACGTTAAACTGTCAGTCCCGGTCCAGATGATCTATAGCACAATTTGGGGCAGAGGTCAGCAACCTTTTAGTAGTGTTGTGCTGGAGTAATGCCGCATATTATTTTCTCATGCCGGCCTTCACCTACCAAGTTGTGAATGGTTATTTTACTATCATACTATTAATATAAATCAAGTAGGATTTTTAATATTAACGATCATATTTGGAATTTTATTTTTGTTTTTAGGTCATTCCACATGCCATTGAAAACTGTTTCGCATAACATGTTTGGCATTTGTGCCGTAGGTTGCAGACCCTTGGCCTAGGGACATAAATTATGAAAATGCTTGAGCTGTGGATAAAGTGATATAGGTGGGACTAACCTTACCAACTCATTCGGCTGCTAGTATAATGAGCAGGCCTATAACCAAGCTGGGGCATGGCTCCACTTGCCTCATGCTTGTATCCCAGTTGTCCCATCAAGCTTCTTTTTTTTTATATATATATATAGAACAATCCCTGGGTGCCTTATGCCCCATATGACCTATGTCTGACCCCTGCATCCTGTCTAAAGGCCTGATAATGGATGTACCATTACTACCTCTAAACTGAACAAAATTGTATAGGGCTTCCTTTATACATTAGTGGATAAATAGCAGAGAGTTGGTGGTGATAAGTTTATGATTTTTTTTTATATTTTCAGGTGAGAAATGGATCGTTCAAATGTTTCTTATGGGATGGCCCAGCTCACGATGAAGACGATTTGGAATTTCGTAACTGCACACACTTCCAGTGTGTTCCGTCATGGAGAACATGTTTACCATAAAAATGCTATGATGGCCAGCCTCATCAACCAAGTTCTCTTTTTTATGCTCTGTGATCGGTGGTTCTGCCCAGCAGATAGACTGACTAGCCTCTATTCACTGTTGTTTTATAATGTTATCGGTTACCTCATGGTCTATGCTAGTAAGCTTTTAAGTTTGCACAATTATTCCCCCATTGTCCACGTATCTGAACACACAAATATTCGACATCTCGCTATGACAGCTACCAAAGTTGTGTTAGATTTAGCCAAAGTCGTAACATTTGCCATCACATGCGTATTCATGCTATTGGTATTCGGTCTAGAACAAGGATTGGAACATTTCAGCCCCACTTGGTTTTACATTCTGGTGACAGGGTTTTACTTTGCCTTGACCGAGCCCAAAAGTCGGAATGCTGTTCCTAACCTATTAGTCCAAATGCACATAGAGGCGTTTGAAAGCTTTGAAGTGTACTGGGGACCAGTGATACTTTACTTGTTATCTTCACTGATGTCTGTCATCATGATAACTATTGTGTGGTTTTTAACCGACGGTGGGTGGATCTTAATATTCTCTTCCAGCTATATCAATGTGTATCTGGGGTTAAGAGAGATGGGTGACAGGTGGCAGGATTTACTTAGAGAAAAAGCTGTGCTAGATAAATACCGATACGCGTCTAAGGAAGAATTGTGTGAGAAAGATGACGTGTGCGCTGTTTGCTTGCAAAGCATGCGTTGGGCCCGTGTAACACCATGCAAACACATGTTTCATGGCGAATGCTTGCGAAAATGCCTCAACCAAAAAACCTCATGCCCTTTATGCAAACAAGCATTGTAGTACAAGCCTAAGAACGTGATAATCCACATTTATTTTTTCTTTCTGGATGTCGATAATTTGGCTTTTGAGGATACATTGCCGCTACGTAACAGCTTTGAGATGGTTAAACACCGGCTGTTATATATTATTTTTCGATTTATATAAAAAAATTACATTAGCTGTGGTATATTTTATATAGTTTCTGAAGCTGCTCTGATTGGTCAAAAAACAGCGAGTGGAAAAAATCAAACTAGTCGTAATTCGTAGGGTTTTTTTTTTTATGTAAACATTGAATTCGTGAAAACAATTTATATGGATGTGTTCAAAATGTTATAACTTTCTTTCACACATTATTCATGTGTGATTATAGTTACGACATAAATACATTGATATAAAGTTATATTAATGTTATGTGATTTTACTGTGTATTGCAGATTTATTTAGTTGTTAGTTGAATTTTTTATGGCGCAAAGACAGGAAAGGTCATTCTTCACCGAACAGATTTACTTATTATATCATTACACAAATGAATTAATTTGTGACAGTGGACTATGAACCCGATTTATCTATTTTATGAGCACGTTTTCGATTCATCCGTTTTAGAGCATAATATAAAATCGGTTTCAACGTTTTGTACAAAAATATTTTATTTTTAATGAGTTGCAGATGTTCTTCGATCATTAAGGTTTGATAGAAATTATAATGAAATAAGGGCAAACTTATTAATATTTTGAGTGAAATCCATAGCAACATTTCCTTCTAACGTTTTTATATTATAATTATGTTATTCTAATGTGCAGTTATAAATTAAAATGCATCTATATTTGATATTAAGCATATATATATATATATATTACATCACAAAAGGGAAAGTAACTTCACAAGACTTCATTTTGATTCTTTTTCTGACTAGTATACAGAGTGATTTGAAACTTTGCATAGACTTCAATGGGAGAAAGAAATTTGAATGAATTGCTGTGAAATTTTTATTTTAAAATAAAAAGGAAGGAAGTGGAGAGAAAGAGTGCTTTTGTATGGAACATTCTTTAAGGAGGTGAAGACCATTTTCATCTTGATGGAATAGTCAATATCCAAAACTGATGAATATGGGCTTCAGAAGCTCCAAACATTATTCGGCAAATTCCCTTGCATTTGTGGTACAACACTCGCAGAAAGAAACGAATTTGCGGAAACCTGGTGAGGCATGATCCCACATCTCTTCTTTGCCGTAGAAGTGCTTTAATCAAGTAAGCCACAGGTGATTTGTAATTCCTCTTACTACGAGCATATGTAAGCTTCTCACTGTGAACTGGCTATTCTTAGAAAATGGGCTGTACTATGATTGCAATTTAAACATCAATCAAGACCAGTTTTTTGAATAAGCAGTAGTCGGAAAACGTGACTTTACGAGGTTATAGAAAAGGTTAGAACAGTTCTTCAGCAAAGAAAAGATGTGGGTTCGTGCCCCACCAGGTTTCCGCAAATTCTTTTCTTTCTGCGAATCGTTATACTATAATTTCCATACATTGATGGTTAGGATGAACAAACATTTTCTAAAATCCCTTGCGTTTGTCGAAAATTACTGTGTGATGTGATTTCATCCTTGGACTATACTCTTTTGAGGAATTACAGCAAGCATGTACAGTAATCTGTTCCATTACAGTATAAGCTATCTTTAAATGCTACATATCTTACTAATTCCGCAATTGTGAGAAAGCCGATGCTTGGATGAGATAATTTTCATGCAAAACGAAGCTTTGCATCATACTGCACCACCACCAGGGCAGTGTGACGTTTCGCTGATGAAAGGGTGATTAGTCACTGCTTTCCTATAACATGGTTGCCAAAGTCACCTGATCTTACACCATATGATTATTTGCTGTGGGGTCATTTGAAAGCTAATGTTTATCAAACGTCCTAACCTAGCTATTTTAAAGGACAACATAATATAGCATGTGCAGAGTATTTTGACAGAAAAATTGCATTCTGCAGTTGAGTATACTGTATATTGAATGCACGTTCTGGTTCGAAACAATGCAAATCATGTTGACGTTCAACTTCGATATCAACAGTGCAAATGAACTTTGAACGAGTTGTAAAACTATTTCTCGTGGCAATTCACATTTCAAGTTTCTTTCAGTCCTTTCAACAAGTAAATTAAAAAAGCGAAAATATAATTTTAGATTTATCTTAATTATTATTTTTTCATGTTTTTCCCACCTATTTCCTATTTTGGAAAACCACATTTACCCCTATTGGCAAATTTGGAAATAATTTTTTTTTCTTCTGCCCATACCTTTAATAGTATGTGTACAAAACTTGGCATCATTTCAGTTATTAGTTCTCTCTACGGAGAAGCCCCAAATAGGGAAACTTTAATTATAATATACTGTTCTTTATGTCTGAAGGTGGAGTATGTCCATAGGCATACGTAGAAAGTTCATAAGTTCGAAAGGGGGGGTATAGGCTCAAAGAGGGGTTACAGAGCTATAACTCATATATTCCTATGTTAAATATGCAAAATTTCATTGCAATGGGAGGTGTTACAACCCTATCAACACCTCTCTGCATATGCTACTCCAGAAACTAGTATGCAAATTCTACATAGAGGGGTATTCAATTGGCAGGCTCCATAATGCATGTTAGTATTAAAAAAATGCACCATGTTAAACGTATAAAATCTGCATGATATGACGACAGAGGAGAAAAAAAGCTAACTGCCGCCCAACAACTACCTCCAACATCAAAGGACAATGAAAAAGGTTCATTTTAGTACTCCCTGTTTCCCGTTAAGGTTTGTGCAATTTAATTTTTGAATCACCCTGCATATTATTATAAATATGTATATATTTATACATAGACACTGCTGAGTTAATAATAATACTTTTTTCATAAACAAGCCTTCAATGTATTGCACTCTTTTTAATTGAATTCCCTTGGAATTTTATCTCATTAATAAAAATAGATCATCGAAAAAGATGAGCAGAATTATACAGCGAATGATTTAATGAATCATTCTTCTCTTCACTAAACGATTCATTGAACAATTTATCTCATCATTAAATAATTCATTGAGTAATTCTGCTATCACCACATGGTTCACTGAATAATTTTGCTCATTACTAATGCCTCACTGAACAACTCTGTTCATCACCAAATGATTCATTGAACAATTCTGCTCATCACTAAATAATTCATTGAGTAATTCTGATATCACTAAATGATTCACTGAATAATTCTGCTCATTACTAAATGCGTCACTAAATAACTCTGTTCACCACTCAACGATTATGCATGTCACTAAATGATATACAGAATCATTCAGTAAATGATTTTTGTCATCTGTAAATTGAAATAAGCCCAAAATATTTAATCTTACAAATATCGAAAAATATATTTGGGAAAAGAATATTTAATCTAACGATAGAAAGCTTGTTTAGATTTCAAATGTATTGCAACAGCTATTTTTATCTCGACTTTAATAATTTATATTTATGAGTGATCTTAAAATGGAAAGAAAGCAAAGGCTGGTCTCTTTTATTTAAAATTTGCTCTCTACTGCACATTACATGAAGTGTCAAGTTTTATGCTCAAATATTTAAACCTGAAGGAAAAAGATGGAAGCGATTAAATCACTTTGATAGCAAAAGTAATGAATAAATAGGGAAACACAAATGAACTGTACTTTAAGCATGTAGAAAACTGTTTTTATACTGCAACTTTTGGGTTTATATTTTGGTGAATAAAACGGTAGTTCTAAGACTGCATTATCAAAATCAAGCAGTCTCAAGACTCTGTTCAGATCTGCATGAAGTAGAATGAAGAAAAATGTATTCATTAACGAAGGTGGTTAAAAAGTAAAATTAATATTTATATGAAAGTTTTTTTTTTGCGAGTGTAGTGTTCATATATATATAATGGAACCTGATAAAGTGATTACTTCGGCAAATTGACCACCCGGATAAGGTGACTACTTTTGATAAAAGAGAACTGGTAGGGACTTATGTCATGACTATACCAAAGTCTGTCGTGTATAGTGACCACCTGTCTATGATGACCATTGCAGTCCAGTCCCAAAGGTGGTCACTTTAGGCAGGTTCTACTGTATATGAATATATTTAGACATACACACATGACCACTATAAGTAAAATTCTTTATAAAAAAAAAAGTTTTTATAAAGCTTTTATAATTAAGATTTAATAGGTTTAGTTAATAAGCTATAAATAATCTAATGAAACTTATATAACTTAGTATTTTAATACTGTTTATCGACTGGCATATAATTATAGGATTTTTTTGTTATACCATTTTTAAATAGTGGAAATTTAGGTATTAAAATAATTTTTTGACGGGATAGCTGCACTAAGGGATTTAAAAATGTTAAGGACTTGGAAAAAGTATTTTCACTAGGCTACCCTTTAAAGTTTATAAGTGACTATCCATTTATGAATACGACTTATGGTTAGATATTTGGTATATTAAATTTAGCATTCAACTGCCTTAATCAGTGGTGTGGATAATGCCCCATACCCCATGAACACTAGTGTGGACTTCGTAGACGTGTGTAATGCTAAGATAGTCTTCAGCGATGTGAGTTTGAGATGCAAGTGTATTGTGGGGATGAATCAATTAATCTTGGTGCTTCTGTGGCCTTCGGCAAAGCTGATTTCGCATTACCAGATTTTAGTCTACCGCCGCCCATACATGTAGTCTACAGAAAAATATTTATACTTCAAAATTTAAATTTCTCAAGTTTATTATTGGGTGATGTACTAAAAAAATGTGTGATTCAGATTTAACGTGAAAACTCCAGATGCGTCTTAATTAAATACAGCTGAACCTTGTTAACATGAACGTTCATGGTGAAAAAACTTTACCAGGACAGTGCAGGATCATATTACTATGCAATTTAATGGAGATCCAGGAAACAGTTCATGGAAAGTAATACACTTTGAGGTTTGACTGTAACAACAAATGCTATTAAGAGCCTTATGAAAAGTAATGACATATTTTGTTATCTCTGCTTTCTACTGAGAAATGTGTTTACTAATTAATAGCAGTGTGCCTTGTTTTGTTGATATACTCTCTTGTCTACAGGTTAAGTTCCATTGAGTTAACAGGTTCGGTGCAAGTGACTTATAAACGAGTCACAGTCGGGGGCTGACTATGGCAATTGGGGGCCCCTGCTAATGCACATATAATGACTGGATATAAATCTGAAAAATGCGCACACCCTCATTCCTATTTAAAATTGTAGGTAAGAAATGCTTTTCGATCTCACTGTCACACCAACATCAGAGTTGTAATTGGATACCAGCTATGATTTCTTTGAATTCCTTTTGGATTGCAAATCTGGAGGAGGAAAAAAGAACGAATGTTTTTTGTCAATTTACTATTTTTTTTACCATTAAATAAAATTGTCAAATATTTGGGGGCCCTCTTTTTGCGGGGCCTGGGCGCAGGCCCCTGCCATAATCTGGTCCTGGTCACAGTGCATTCTAGAGGCAAGAGACTTGCACTGCCAATCATAGCCCTACCTTCTACAATTCCAACTCTGTTGATTAAATTGCTTATATGTGCTGTAACTGTGGAAAATGACTTTGGCCAATATACTACTACTACATTCATTCTGAGTTTTAAAATGTATTTCTGATAGTGAAATTTAAAAATGAAGTTCAGAATCAGTTTTAATATTTAATTTCCACTTTTTATACAAATACTTAAAATTTGTTTATAGGGTAATATTTCCAGATTGTGGGATTTTAGCCCTATGAGGAAATTTACTTTTTAATACTCTCTTATATTCTTTGTTGAAATTTATGAAACTGCAGTTAACGTGGGTTTGGAATAGTTTTCTGCTTAACCTTGTAGACAGAGTGTTAATCAAATAATTGAACGTCATAGCAAAACAGCAGCATACATGTGTAGAGCTGCCTGATTTTTTAGTTATATATTAATTATTTTTAATCACTATTAATTTTATAATTATCTATTGACTATTTTTAATCACTAATTACAATTCAAACTGTGCAAGTTACAAAATTTTTTGAACCCAATTGGGGGAAAAGTGGTAGTTTTGACATATAGATATAAATTTTTGCTAAAAAAAAGCATATTGCAACACAATAACCTTGTGCAACAATGTTTCATATTTTTCTGATGACTTTGTCTTGTAAATTGTACGTAAATTAAAATAAATGTTTATTTCATGTACATTGTTTTATGAGTGATTTTTTTTCTTCCAAAGAACTATGGTGAAGGTTTTTTTTTCCCCAGTACGGTGGGGAAAATGTACAAAGAAGTTATAAGGTCTAGTTTCAACATTAATTAACAACATTCATTCATAAATTAGAAAAACGTGTAAACTATATTTTATTTAAGGTAAGGGCTTCCAAATATTCAAAAAGCATGTTGAAAATACTTTCATATAACATGTCAATGCTGCGATGCCTTTGACCAAAATCTGAAAGGTTCCAAAGGTGCAAAATTTAAAACCGTTGGTTTAGGCCTACAATTTGGCTTTTTAAAATTTGACATATTTTTACTATTCCATAGCTTCGTAACAGCATATAAAATAAATTAGAAGAATTTTATACTTATGCTGTCAGGGGCTCCCCTTTTATAATGCAAGGATGGCCAAGATCGTTACCTCTGTTTTGCCCAAGGAACCAGACTATGGTGTGCAGAACAAATGGCAAGTATTTTAGGATACCACTGGAATAGAACCCAAGTTTACAGAACAATAAATGAATGTATTACCTTTATGCTACTGTAGGGATTTATGAAGGATATTAAACGGGAGGATTAAATTAATCATCCTAAAGCATGGTTCCCACTCTTGTTCTGATGAAATTCAAGGACCTTTTAAGGACCATATAACTTTTCTAAGGACCTTACATTGTCAATAAGGGAATTATCCCCCCCCCCTCTTCTTTTTGCCAAAACTTGTAGAGGTTTTGGGGAAACATTCAAGAACAAACCACATTTTTGGCAGTTTACAAGTACTTTCCAAGGGTCCCTACTTGGCAAAAAAAATTCAAGGACCCTGGGAACAATGTAAAGCACCCATGACTTTGAATTAGTTATTTGAGGTTTAATATCACAAGGACAGCAAAGGTCACGTTGCACTAAATCAAGTCTATGGTTTAAGGTAAATACTTTTTCTTAGGTATGGAAACGGCTGCATGGCTGGCCACAATTTATTGATCGGAGCATCACAATCGTACACTAGTTTAAGCACAGTCTAATTTATGGTCGTTTTCTTTTCTGATTCTCATATATTAAAAAGTTCTAATTTGAGCCAAAAATCATACACACAAGCTGCAGAATTTGATTCGAAATTTCATTGAAAACCATATGATTTGAGTCAATTTATTGGATTCAACGAAATACATTTTAGATACTAATTATCTTCTAAAAGCCACGTAAAGTTACAATATTTATTTTTCAGGTATTTTACGTATAGGCTCATGTTCTAAGTCCAAGCTCATGGTTTCTAACCTTGGGTTGCTACCGATGAGATCTAATTCTTCGTGAGATAAAAATATTTTCAAGGGTGGTATAAAGGCAGCAGCAACACATCTCCTCTCAACATTTAAAAAATTAAAAGTTGAACATGCATGTTCGGTCGGTAAAACTTCAAGCGCTATTTTTTTAGACTGAAACAATTGGGAGACCTCTTTACTGATCATCTGCTTTCTATCACCTGTTCCTATTAGTAAGATATCTAATTTCGGTTCTAATAAATAAAATAAGGACAGCGTTTCGACATTAAGGTCATGAAAGCTACCCACGTTCCACTGTAAGACTGATCTTGGAAAAACAGCTATGGGTCCAACAACGAACATTCCATTGTTCAAGCGAAATCCAAAATCACTGATGCTATCGATCATGATAAGTTCTTTATGTTCTCTGTTAAGAACAGTCAAAGTGGTCTGACCATCACCTTCATAGTTGCCTTTGAGTATCTTTTGTACATGAAAGGTCCTTGGAGCAACTGGAAAAAATTTTGAACATCCTGCAGGAAGTTTCACAAATATTCTAGGAATGTTTTTAGTTACACCAAACATTATAAAAAGCCTTCTTTACAGGTCTACCATTTCCTGAAAATAAAAAGAACACGAATTAAATACCATTTTTCATTTAGAATGGATAAGAGTAAATAAGTGGGTTAGGTGTATCTCATCTCTCATGTACAAAAATATGTATTTCTATATCCCACGTTTTGTCTTACACTGACTTCTTTGGCGATTTTCAGATCTCCTTTCTGACTTTTGTGAGCTGAACTGAGCTCTAACATAAGCCATAACGTGTGTGAGTCATAGAAATTAATCTTTTTGATTCATTTCCTGCCAATCTTTTTTATCTTAAAAGCAAAATTTGCTTGTGTTTAGTTTAAAATTTGATAAATGTAATAAAACATGGTTTTAGTAATGGGGAGGGGAAAAAAATTATATATTTATATTTATTGGTTGAAAGAGAAAACTTTTTAAATCACTTTAGATATGTACATAAATTTTAGTAAATGAAATTTAATTACTTTATAAGGATTATTTTAATAGCACTGAACAAAAATTTCAGCAGTCTAACTAAAGATGCAAAAAAAGCCACAAATTTTTGAAATAGGGGCAAAAAAACAGGTTTTTCGGAAACTTCGGGGAAAAGTGGATTTTTTTTTTTTGCCAAAATTGATTATAGTTATATCAACCTAAAAGAAATATGGTTCTGTTCTTTAGTAAATCACTAGAAAATTTTTGTTTTATTTAATTGGGAAAAAAACTTACATTTGCTTATTTTGTGTTTTTAAAATTGTAATTTTTTTTTTCCATGGGAAAAAACATAGGCTTATATTAAATTGAATTTTCCCATAAAGTTTACTTTAATACCTGCCTAACAGTGACAATAACATAGTGTTCACTCTAGATTGAAATCGGAAGAGCGCAACACCTTGCCCTTTTTAATTTTGAAGAAGTGTGCCCTGCCCCTTTTCCAAAGCACCTTGCCCTTTTTAAATTATGCTTTTGTCCGAATTATTTTTTTCGCGTTAGACATATTTTTCAAGTATACAAGCTAAGGGGGAAAAAAAAAAAGCGAACAAATCTTTTACGATATTTGCTTTAAACTTCTCTTTTTTGTACCTTTAGATGGTAAGGATAAAGTAGCCTTTCATTTTCTTTTTTCAACCTCTTCCTCCAACTTGCTACAACCTTCTTAGTAACCAGCAGGTCCCCTTTTTGCTGGAGCTAAAAATAGATCTTTCCCCACATTGACATCTTTTGTCTCCGTATCTTGCCTTTTGTGCTGTGATGTTACTTCCTTCTGTGGTCACTCCGATGTATGATCCACCTGGTGATTTGACTTTGCGCATGTGTATTACATAGAACATGGTTACCACTCTTTTGTCCTGGTGAAATTCAAGGACTTTTCAAGGACCATACATATTTTTTTTTTTTTAAGAACCTCACATTGTCAATAAGGGAAATACCCTCTTTTTTTTTGCCAAAACTTGAAAAAAGGTTTTGGGAAACATTCAAGCACTTTTCAAGGACCAACCACATTGCTGACAGTTTTCAAGGACTTTTCAAGGCTCCCTACTTGGCAAAAAAATTCAAGGACCATGGGAACCATGCAGAAAGATTCAAAGTAATGTTTTTTTTCTATGTTCTTGTTGGGAGGGGAACGGGGGGCATGGTCTACAATCTAGCTAGTGGGCTGTGGTTAACTATGATACCTCGATTCCCTTCCCTAATGTTCCATTAGTGTCTGTGTCTGAACGTAGCTTTTTTAACCTATAAGGAAGAATCAACAAAGTTGTATATTTTCGTTTTAGCATAAAATTCCTTGTAAACAAACATCCCTGCACATAGGCGTAGAGTTTTCAAAATTATTGGGAGGGATCGGACTCCCAACGGAGGAGGTTTTTTTAACATACATACATTGAATAAGCATTTTATTATAATTATGTTTATTTATATGAAACTTTATACAAAATACTCCCATTGTAAATTATATTATAGATTATCTTTATGGGAGCATGCAAGCATTACATAAGCA
>QLNU02003225.1:68390532-68402481 GCA_006491805.2 Dysdera silvatica | reverse complement strand
AACTCCTGTAAATCATTCCTTCATTATTTAAAAAATCTGTTTCTGCTCGCATATTAAAAAAAAAAATTAACCACAGAGTACCTGAGGGCCAGCGAGGGAACTATCTCGTTAATGGATCGCGAAACTCCTTCAATTTGTCCACTCTGTATTAATTTTTTAAAGTACTTATCTACGTTTCAGCATCGGAGGTATAGAGTGAGAAGATTATCTTAATAGCCGTCAAGAATGTTGGAAACATGTTCTCCGGTTTAGGGAGCATTCAAGTATTATGTAATATTTTGGTCATTTCAACCCCCCCAGTAAGCAAAAATTAACATTGGCTAACATAGGAAAATAAGACCAATGGCAACCCCCCCCCCCTACCCCACAAGGTGCTTATGTAATACTTGAACTTTCCCTTATCAACATGATGCCGTCTCCACATTAACTCAGCAAAACATGAATCAAAATGGTGTTATTTACCAACAGAATTCCTTCATGAAGGAAAAAAAAAAATCTAAGCTGTTCACCCATTTCCAAATGTTACAGTACACGAAATATGCCCGAAAACAATTTGCAGCATAAAATAATGGTGATGAAGACGCTATACTCATTAGCTTCACAATGAACGTGCATATGCTGGGCACACATGAAAAGGAAGGAGTTGGCGACAAAGCATGGGATTAATCTGTACTGTCACCCTATCTTTTCCTGGTTGACCACACTTTAGAATTTTCCCGGTCACTAAAGGCACTAATTTCCTTCTCGGGTAGCCGTTCTCGGATGACATGAATATGGACTGACGTTTTGTGAGTCGTGAACTTTTCAAAACGTTTTGAAAAAAAACTCACCGATGTTATGGTATGAAGTTTGTTAAAGTCAGAATATAGCCATTGGGGTTTCGTTTTATTGGGTAAATATGTCCTGCTTTCCTTTCATGGACGTTAATGACTGCTGCAAGTACAGAGGTGAGTCTTTTTTTTTTCTTCCTTTTTTACTATTTCAAGCTTTCGAATTTCAGGAGAGTGCAGTTTCGTGCTCTACTGATGTTTTTTTGGTGGTGGGGTATGTGGGGGGACAATCCCCCACTAAGCTTCCACTGATTCAGGAAAAATACTGATTTGCAAAAAATACCTTTGCATATGAAAGAAACATGGCCAACGCCCAGAGTTTATTTTGGCAATGTTCCAAGATACAAGCCAGGCTTTGCATAGGCTGCGATTGACATGCAGGCGTGGTGCTTAGAATTCTCAGACTCAATTTTAAGAGCATAGCATGAGTTTTGGCGACCGGGATAATTCTAAAGTTTCACCTCTCGGTCTTCTCAGTATTGTCATACAGATTTCATTGTAATAATATAGTACCGTAAAATCGAATAGCGTATACAGAGAGTCACAACAGTCTACATACCCTTGCAAATTTGCATAAACCTAAGTTCGCCAAAAGAAAAGATAAATTAAAACTTGTTAATATTTTCAGAAAAGTGATGAAGTGTTTAATAGAATTGGAAATAATAATAAGAAGAAAAAATTAGTTTCGAGAAGCATAATATTATTGTGAAATTGTATCCCACAAAAGTGTACATACACCCAAGAATTTGCATGAACAAACAGAAATGCCATACTTAAATGTGGATTTTGGCGTATATATCTGGTGATACCTACTTCGACATGTGCATCTGTTGTTTAGTCATATTAGAATTTTAAAAGGCATAGCGACAAGGAAAGAAATATGTCTGGAAATTCAAAATGTCATTATAAAGCTGAGAAATGAAGGAAAATCCTATGGATACATATCCCAAGTAGTTCATAAAAGTCAAGCAAGTGTTCAGACCGTGATTCGGAATTATGAAATTTCTGGGTGCTACTGCACAACACACACCCCACTTGATTCTGGTCCATGTTTCCGAAACTGGCAATTGGATCTGGAAAAACTGGTCATAGACACAGCCGCCATGTTGTTTATGCTGCTTTCTTCCTCCTTCTCCCAATTGTTAAAAAACAATGAGTACTTATTCCGTGGGATCGGATGTTTCTGGTATCGACAAAGTCACTAGTCGTCATGTTGTTTACAGCACTTTTGGTAATCCTCCTCCTTCCCGCGCATACTTTTAGTCAATTCCCCGCCTTCTCTCACATACTTTTCATTAAACCTCCTCCCCACCCATAATTTTCGTGATTCTTCTTCCTTCACCTCCCCACCTCCTACTTTTCGTGAATCTTCCTCCTCCCTTCCTACTTATCGTTAATTTTCTTCCTCCCCCTCATATTCTTTACTTTTATCCAGTTACTCTTCCTTACCTTTCCGTTATTCTTCTTCCCCCCCCCTCTTCCGAATGTGGTAGGGTTTTTTAACCCTACCACGTTTCCTACAACGCCACTGAAAATCATCTTCTACACTACTTCTCGCCTACGGAATCACCAATTTCTTTCTCTTCGGACACTAATAATCACACGTAATTAAATCCTTTTTCACGGCCCACTCAATCTATACAAAAAACCATAATCCATAAACAACTAAAACATTCAAACGCTTACTTCCAATGTGAAGTAAAAATAAAATGGCGTCTCACACCAGTTTCAAACTTGATTCTACACACCCACGTGACCTCTAGCCACACGATGTCCCAATCCCATTTAGTGCAATTTCAAGAGGATAGATGAAGAAGTGCGTTGCGTATTCTGCAGCGTCACCAACTTCTGGAAACGCAGTTTCGAAACCTCGATAGGGCGGCCAAGGATACTGAGTATGAGAGAAGCTTGGCACCTACAGAAAACAGTGCAAACCGATCCTAGAATAAGTGCCCCAAAGTTAGCAAAGCAAGTTCGTGCAGCCACCAGTAAAGTAGTTCATCCTGAAACTATAAGGAGATCTGCCAGGTATCACAGTAAGTACCAAGGAAAAAACTCCTTATATAATCGGCAAACGGAATCAAGAAACTGCAGTTTGCAAAACAATACACAGAAAAGAATTTAAGTTTTCGGGAGACAGTACTTTTCACTGCTGAAAGTAAGTTTAATATATTCAGCAGTGATGGTCATGGTAAAATTTGGAGGGGGAAAAAACGAAAAAATGAAAATGGAAAATCCTTTACCAACAGTCAAGTATGGAGGACACATCGTAGTTTGGGGGTTAATGGCAGCTTCTGGATTAAGGAAACTGGTTTTCATTGAAGGTAATATGGATCAAACACAATATCTGAATATATTTTGGGATAATCTGCAATCATCTGTGAACATCCTAAACCTTGGACACAACTGGACATTTCAACAGGATAATGATCCTAAACATATGGCTTGCAATATGAAGATGTGGTTTTTATATAATGATCCAAATCATCTCTATTCGCCTCCCCTTTCATCTGACATCAATCCCAGTGAACATATTTAGGATGAAATGGAGAGACATATCAGAAAATTTAATGTAAGAAATAAAAATTCTTTGAAAGCAGCCTTGGAAGAAACCTAGCACAAAATTACACTTGAAATTACCAAGAATGTAGTTTTTCCAATGCCTAAAATACTGCAAGCTATTATTGATTCAAAAGGAGGGCTTACAAAATACTAATGTACCTTAACAATATTCTTTAAAAGTGCTTTTTGTTTCACCATGAGCTGTATGTACACTTTTGTGACATAGTATTAAGGGCGTCAGAGCAGATTAAAATCTTGCTTTGTCGCCAATAGTGCCAACCATTTCCTTCTCCCATTGCATTACCACGACTTGCCGTTTTGCATGTTGTATTTCCGGTCGTCATGGTGGGTTTGTGAACGGACCTCCTTTTTTTTTCTGGTCTTTTTTAATACTTATTAAAAAACTTGCCTATGCAAAAAAAAAAAAAATATTTCCTCTACCTCCCTACACTCTCCACAAACCTATCCCTCACGATCATTGCCATATCCCATTCCCAACCCTCCCCACTCTCAATCTCCTAAAACCTCACAAACCTCCTCCTTGCAAACCTCCCACTCTCAATCTCCTTCTACCCTCCCCTCACAATCTCCTCCTAAAACCTCTCTCTCATTCATAAAAAACTTAAAAACCACTTACCTACGCATCGGAGGTGTGAAAAAACGTGAGGCATAAGTTATCTGCCAGACTCATTCTGCTCTTGGAGAAAAATGAGCCCTTACAAATGGACCTCGCACAATCATGCACATTTCTGACACCGCCATGTAAACTTATCATACAAAAAACTCCTTTCCACTAATTCCATCCAATCCTCGCATTTCGGACATACATACTCCAACGTAAACATATACACCCCTCAATAACGAACTTTCGCCCACTTAATTCCAGTCTGTGGAAGGAAAAAAGAAGTAAGCCTTTTGCCCATTATCTAACACTGCGGCAGTTGAGACAACAATGGAACACACCCAACAAAATCAACGCTCAACTGAAGCTTCTCAACGAACGCTATCCGGCGCCTCGAAAAATCACACCTCGTTTTAAGAGTATAGAGTCAGTTTTGGCGACGACCTTGGCGATACGGATTTAAACTGCTCTGTTCCCGTAATTGCTGTTGAATTATTTCGTTCTTTCCTAAGGAATGTGTTTATTCTAATTACTAATCACGTTTCAGTACCGTGCTCTTTTTTCAAAATTGGGTTTCCTAACGGTGTATATAGACCTTTGTGACTCTGTACCTCAGGATTTGGTACTTTTTTTTTATTTTTTTAAAAAAATATTGGAAACTACGTTAAAACTGAAAGTAAACAAACTTACAACAAAAAATGAGATATATTTTAAAGCCGGAAAATACACCAAAACACCTTGATAAATAAAATTTGAAGTATCTTTATGGAGATTCTAACTCTTCCACAATCGTTGCTAAAGTTGATGGTTATAGAATTGAGATCATATTTCCATTTCGCGAAAAAATAAATAAATAAATATATATATGCGTTTCATGTATAAAGGGTCATCATATACAGTAATAAGCTAGACTTTAAATAAAAAATAAAAAAGACCCTTGCATTTCCGGGATCGAACACAAGACCCAATACATAGTGAAAGTCCATTTTTCAACGATAATACACATAAGTTTTTCAGTTGTTACATGTTCTGATTTCTTTGTATAGCGCATAAGTTTATGTTCCCGGTCCAAACTATTCTATTTAATGGGGGAAAAAAACTAGATACTCGCGTTACTTTAATTGAATACAAGAAATCACATATAGTGACCAAATTCTAATTTGAACGGTGATTTCTGGGCTGTTTCTCAATTATTACAAGTTCTGCTTTGTTTTTATAACATATTTTAATTTTCCAGACAATATTTTTTAACCAGGAAGGTGCGGTGGGAGGGGGGGGGTAATTGTTGATTATTCAAGAGGGTTTGGAAAAGTTGTTCCCTGTTGCCGCACTGTTTTCTTAGAAGATGGTTCTTTTAATCAAGATAGAATAGAGTAGGTAAATCCATCTGAGTGGGAGAGTTCACTTTGGCTTATAGGGGAGGAAGATTATGATATCATTGGTGCAATCGTTGCCTCTTTATTTCTACTTTGCCTTTTAAACGTGAGTTTCTATTTGCTTTTCTTCGTTTTTCAATTTCATTTAATTTTTAATATTTACTAATGTTTGTTTTATTGCTTATTTTATACATTATTTGTTAGTATTATTCATTACTTCTTTGTTTATTTTGCAACTGTTTTAATTCCGTGGTGTGCGTTTACAAATTGCTGTCGTAATGGAAAGAGTAACGCTTCTTTTCACCGTAAAACATAATTTTAATTGCTTTTTAAAAGTCATTTCTATATTTACAATTTCCTTACCTACACACTATCTGGGCTCAATGATTATGGCTCTATATATTGTTTGTTTTAATGTAGGTGTCTGAAATTTGTTGCATCTAATATTGTGTGCTCTTTTATATATTTTGATAATTAGTAAAACATTTGCTTTTGCATTAATTTCTTGATTTTTAATTCACTTAAGTACAGAGCCGTAAGCAGCCTGGGGCGAATGGGGCTCGGCCCTCCCTCTAAAATTACTTTTTTTTTACCAAAATAGATTGTTGTAGAATTTCATTTAAAATTTTTGTTTTGTATGAAATTGTACATGGCAATGAAAATTATTTTTGGACATTAAAAATGTATTCAAAATATATTTCTACGGTACATCGTGTTTACAGGGGAGCAGGTCCTTTTCCTGATATCGTTTGCTCGACAGGTCGTTTGCCCGGCAAGTCACCTAACCCGGTTACATTTGCGGAGTTCGGTTATAACGAGCTTGATAGATATGAACTCGATTTTAACGAGCATGCTGGGTGTAACGGCATGTATCAGGTATAAAATATATAATTAAATGCATAATGATAATAAGTAATGTGCTTCTAAATTTAAATTTATTATAATTGTAAATCTATGAATGTACATTTATTTCTCAGCAGCGTATTTTAGTTTTCAATATTATTATGTTTGTCGAATAGCAAGAGGATAGAAAAAGTAATATTAGCTAGAACTGTCAACAGTAACCAGTTAGCTTGTCGTTGATTTGTAACCACACCGAGAAGTCGCATGCGAGAAGCTGTCTGCTGAGTTGTTCATATCGTATCCATGCTAATCCGTCAATAAAAGTTCGTTGTTATGTTTCAATAACGTTTAATTAATATGTCCATAACCTCCGAGTAATAACGTATTTCGCTGGTAACATTGGTGACATTTATATGGACCATAACGAGAATGGTTTATATGAACTCAGTTATAACGAGCATGATGGATATGAGTTCGGTCATAACGAGCATGATGGATATAAATTAGGTTTTAACGAGCATGATGGATATGAACTTGATTATAACAAGCATTATGGATATGAACTGGGTTATAGCGAGGATGATGAAGAAGATGAACATTTCGTTATAACTGAGTTCATATCCATCATGCTCGTTATAATCTAACTCGTATGTAAGGTCCAATTTTCATGCATAAACTTTAGGTCAAATAATATGCAAGTGCATAGAAATTTGGACCCTACTCATAAGCGATGTTTCGAAATGTATAAAATAACAATTTATTGAAACAGTGCAAATGTTCTTGAAATCATTACATAACATATATACTGAAATGCATAAAAAATATCACTTTGTTACGTCCTCGAATATGAGTATGCACAAAATTAACACAAAATACACACCACAATGTATGGAAGAGATATGTTTGAACATATGGCATCATAAGCATTGATTTGGGCACAAGGGCGCCGGCAGAGTAAAATATGGGGTTTAGGGAGGGGGCGGGGGAAGACTGAAAAATGGAAATTTTCTACCATACCTTTTTAATTTTACCTTTTTTTTTAAAAGAAAATCGAAATATTGGGGGGGGGAGGGGCAATGTCTCTCCCTTGCCTATACCTGCCGGCGCCCATGGCTTGGGGTGGAAAATATTACACTTGGTCTTGACTTGGAAAGTATTATGCATATTGAGAAACATCGCCACAGAAACGTGAAAACATAAATTTATTTGTTTTTTCTAACTTTAATATTTTAATATTATCCGATTGTATCATTTACAATGGAAACATATTCTGTAGCAGTTCTTTCCCTTTTTTAGTAGAAAAAAAAAATTAAAAAAAGGCCTTTTTTAAAGAAAGAAACATCAAATTAATTTACTTGATTGAATTACAAGCGGATTAGAAAAATACACTTTTTGAAAATTTTATGAAAATTTTGCAGAAATATGCCAAAATATTCATAAATACTCAAAATATGCACACAAAGTCAAAATATGCAAAAACATTCAAGTGCATAGAAATTCGGGACCTACTTATATGCATCATGATCGTTATAACCGAGTTCATATACATCATGCTCGTTAAACCCCAGTTCACATCCATCATATGCTTATTAGAACCGAACTCATATCCTTCATGCTCGTTATAACCGAGTTCATATCTATCCTACTCGTTAAAATCGAGTTTATATCATACTCGTTAAAATCGAGTTTATATCATACTCGTTATAACCGAGTTCATATTCATCGTGCTCGTTATAGCCAAGCTCCGGACACGTGACTTGTCGGGCAAACGACCTGTCGGCATAGGCACGGGCGCCGTTAGCGGGGAAGGGGGGACGCGTCCCTCCCAATGTTGGTGTTAGGGTTCCATATCCCCCTTCAATTTCAAACAAAATGCCTTCTACTGGTATATTGTCCCCCCGCCCCCAATATTTTTATGCCGTCGGCTTCAATGGGCATAGGCGTAGCCAGGAGGTGGTTTTGAGAGATTGTAACCCCACTTGCAATGAAATTTTTATTATTAAACATAGAAATATTGTTGTAGCTAATAGTAGAAATATGTAGAAATAGAGTTGTAGCTCTGTAATCCTCTAGTTGCGCCTATAACCCTTCTTATGAACTTTCTGCCTACGCCTATGCTTGTCGGGCAAACGACCTCTCAGGCAAACAACTTGTCGCGAAAGCGGTGTCGAGCCAATGCACAAGACACTGTTTGCAGAGGTTCGAGTCTTCATCTACTCCATAATAATGAAAAGGCAAATTGTAAATATTAGTATACCTCTATATTAACATTTATAAATATAAGCTTTCAATACAAAATTTGCATTAAGAAATTTATTCAATTTATAAATTAATGGTGAATATTTGTTTTTTATTGTCGAAATGTCTTTAAAGTTGTTGTATTGAAGAAGGTTTTATTTTCATATAAACTCTAGCTGAGGAGTTGCCACGGAGAAAAAATTATGGAGTTAAAGAGTTACTTGAAAATTTCTGCGAATTTTACAAGTTGCTTGCTGTACCCTTGGAGTGTCGCCGCAGAACCACCTAAGTTCTGATGAACATAATTTGATAAACACTGTCCTAGAGGCATAGGTGTACGCAGAAAGTTCGTAAGGGGGGTGTTATAAGCTCAGTGGGTGGGTTATAGAGCTGCAACTCACATATTCCTATGTTAAATATACAAAATTTCATTGCAATGAGGTGTTATAACCCCCCAGCAACACTCCCCTGCGTACGGGTTATGGCTGTGATTGTGAAAACGTGATCTAATTATCCAATTGGCAAAAAAAGACAAAGGTTCCAAGTGGAAACCTGTCCAAGAGGTTCAGGAGTGGAAAACAGATTGAAAATATTATTAAGAATGTGTTTTTTCCATAGTTTTAGAATTGCTTTTCTTATTTCAAAAAGTTGAGCTAAATATTTACGGGCATACAAAAAGGGTAAGGTGAACAGATGAGAGACAGGTTTTATCTTTAAGTAATTAGTGAAAAATTAGTGCTTCAATCCTGAATTTTAGGTTTTCTTAAAAAATACTTTAAAAATGAAACATTAGTCGTAAAATGTAAAAAAGTATGCATCGTGTTTAGAAAGATACGATCTACTTGAGGCAATTTGCAGCTTGAAAAAGGGGTGGAGACTGAAAAAATAAATAAAAATGTGGCTTGTCCGAGAATGGGGACTCAAACACGGGACCTGTTTGTCCGAGTGGTATTAAAGGTCGTTGCAGTTCCAGAGATTTTTTTCAAAAGACGCATGGGAAATGAACTACTAACTTAAGAGAAATTTTCACTGGATGGTAGGCTGTTGAAAAGCGTGCTTTAAATTATTCATGTGACAAAAAACCCAGAGATTTGAGGTGAAATTTTTAGGAGGGAAAAATGGATTTGGATAGTTACTAAATATGATACTTTTTTAAATTTTATATTAATTTGCCTTACTTTTAAAAGTCTAGTTAAATATTTACGTGGCGGTTATAAAAATTCTTTGTTTTTTAATGTTTACAGATGAGAGATAGCTTTTTCCTTTAAGTTATTAGTGCAAAATTAGTGCTGTAATCCCGAGTTTTAGTCACTAAAAAAAGAAATAGAAATGGAATACCAGTCTTAAAAATGTGAAAAAATATGTGTCGAATTCAGAAAGACATGATTAACACGATGAAATTTACGATTTGAAGAAAAAGGGGGGAGGGAGGGATTGTGCGAGAGCGGGGATTCGAACCCAGGACCTGTTTATTCGAATAGTATTAAAGTTCGCGACAATGCTAGAGATTTCTTCAAAAGACAAATAACGAATAAACTATTAGCTAAAGAGAGATGTTCATGGGTATGTAAGCTTCAAAGGAATTTTCTTTAAATTATGCAAGTGACGTAAAGGACGGAGGTTTTAATTGGAATTTCTTAGGAGGGGAAAAATTGTTTTGGAAGATTATTAAGAATGGGTCTAATACTTTATTTATAATATCCTTTCTTGTGTTAAAATTCCATATAAATACTGGCGTGGTGTAAAAATAATGCCATACTTTTTTTTAAGATTACAGATGAGATTTTGCTTTAAGTTATTAGTGCAAAATTAGTTCTTCAATCGCGAATTTTTTTATTAAAAAAAAAGAGCTAAAAATAGAATACTATTCTTAAAAATGTGAAAAAATATGCATTGCATTCAGAAAAATACGTTTTATACGACGAAATTTACTGCTTGGAAAGCGGAAGAAGACAAAAAAAAAACAAAAAAAAACTGGCTTGCGCTAAAACGGGGATTCGAACCTGGGATCTGTTTTTCCGAATGGTATTAAAGGTCGCTTAAATGCTAGGTATATATTGAAAATACGAATGAGGAACGAACTATTAGCTCAACAGAGATAGTTATGGGTGTGCACTGTGCAGTCTGTAAAAGAATGTGCTTTGAACTGTGCAAACATTTAAAGGCGGAGGATTTAATTGGAATTTCTTAGGATGAAAATTTTTTTTTCGAGTATTATTAAGAATGTCTTTTCCTTTGTTAAGAATACCCCTCCTTATGTTAAAATGCCAATTGAATACTTGTGTTCGTGTTGAAAAATGCTATTTTTTTTTACGTTAACAGGTGAGAGAGAGATAGCCTTTCCCTGTAAGTTATTAGTGTAAAATTAGTTCTTCAATCGGGAATTTTAATTATTTTTAAAAAACAGTTTGAAACGAAATATTGGTCCTAAAACTTTTAAATAATATGAATTGAATTCAGAAAGATACGATTCACACGATGCAATTTACAGATTGGAAAGAGGTTTAAGACCGAAAAAAAAAAAAAAAGGTTGTACGGAAAATGGGACTCTATCCTGGCACCCGTTTGTTCGAAAGTCATTGAAGGTCGATGCCAGTCTAAAGATTTTTTAAAAAGACAAATGAAGGATGAAACATTAGCTTAAAAGAAATTGATATGGATGCGCAGACTGTAGAAATTATGCTTTAAATTATCTTAGCGACGAAAAAGGCAGCGGCTTGAAGTAAAATTCCTTAAGTCGGAAAATTGATTTGACATGTTATTAAGAATGGGTCTTTTCCATGACCAGATATAGTATTTTAGTAATGTTTTATTGTACAAGAACAGTGAGTAATATTAGGCATAGATATATAGTGTATACGTTTTACACAAGCCATTACAGCTGTCAAAAATACACAAGCCATTATTACAAAATTGCTGTTATATAGTATATATATGTCAATTCATGCCTACATATGTGTTTACACTGCTTAGATACATGCGCATATATATAAAGTCGTCTCTCGCTATTCGCGGTTTCAATTATTTGCGTTTTTTTTTTAATTCTCAAATACTAAAATTTTAATAAAATTATAAGTTTTTAAGTTAAACCAATAATGTACACACACAATTACGTGTGGGTCTACTGTATAACGTAATAAAAATGAACGGATAAAGGTAGAGTAGTACATTTCGGGTGTTGTTACTATATACTGCTATACGTGATTTCTAAATTTTTTTAATGTGTACAACATGTTTATTTTTTTCTGCATTTTTTCGTAAATATTTTGTAGCATTGTACGGCATTCACTATTGAAGATAATTGTTATAAACGTAACTCTCTTTTTTGCATATAGTTTTGCTATGCTATTTGTGGTTTTGGCATTCGCAGATAGTTTCGTGGAAAGTAACACCTGCGAATAGCGAGGGACGACTGTATTCGTATCTGCTTGTGCTGTTACGCGTACATACAAATATTCACGTATAAATGTATAATTTA
>QLNU02003225.1:68374919-68390432 GCA_006491805.2 Dysdera silvatica | reverse complement strand
CATTTGTAGAATAAAACTATTCTTTTACAGATTGTGTGCATTGTGTATCTTCTGTGAAAAATAAAATAACAATAATGTTGAACCTCGTTAAGACGAACACGCTTAAGACGAATTACTTTTAATACGAACCGTTTTCTGAAGTTCCGTCAGATTGTATAGCATACTATTCTTCCCAGATAAGACGAATTACTACCAATATGAACAGATTTTCTGTTCCCCTTGGTGTTCGTCTTAACAAGGTCGACTGTAATTACTATTATGATTAGTTATACAAACTGGCATCCGTCGAAAAGTGGTTTGACTTGCGGAAGAACGGTGTAAAGAAGTTCATAACATGGAATGCAAATTCCCCTAAGAAATCCAACCTGAAACAAAAAGTGAAAAAAGTGTCATTGTCTTATTATAGATAGAAATCTCTATACCTTACTTATAATAATTGACAATTATACAGCCTTTTAACTTTGAAAAATATACTAAGATTAGGTACATAATTTTTGTCATATTATACATTTTGAGAATTAATTTCCAAAACAATTTATTTATGAAGTACGGAATAGGAAATAAGACACCCAAAGACGATACGAAATTTCTGTTTCACAGAGGTGCAGTTGATATTTCATCTTTAACCTATAATAGATCGATATATCAGTTCAGGTGTCTTTATCATTCCGTAATAGCCCTGTGACGGTAATGGTAACACGTAGGTGTTGCCCTATAGCGGAAAAGCGATTGGGTGCCACGTGAACACTTCGCGTTTGATTCCAGTAGGCAGGGCCTATCAGAGGCCTATCATGGGCTTCGGCAGCACAGGGCAAGAGTGGGCACTTTCCCTCCCTTGCATTTTTAAAAAAATTTGAGTTTTTTTTTTCTCAAGAGCAAAAATATTCAACCTCTATTGTATTTGAACTAAATTGTCTTATTATTTAGTTAAACAAATTAAATACTTATTTAAATAATTAATTAATTGAATAATTTAATTATGGCATTTTTGAGAGGAGTTTTTTTTTATTCTGCTGAAGTAATCTTTGCCCACCCCTACAAAAAATTCTGCCGAAGTTCATGGGTGGCTGCTTCCCCGGGCCTTGCAATACTAGGGGCCCTCAACTTGGTAATTCAATATATGTTAGACGTGTATGTATCTCAATTTTGAAGGGCCTCTAAAATATTAGTTGCCCCGGTTCTCGTATTTCCTCTGAAAGACCCTGCCAGTAGGCATCTAGTATTTACCGGTTTCCTTCTACAGGTGCATTGTCAGAGGGTGGATTCCTTAGGCGAAAGCTATTTCGGATTCTTCGGAAAACCGTAGGTTCTGACGCAGCAGGATCTCAGTGGCCCTTGCGTCATAAAACGTAAACAAACTATCTTTGTTTATAGTTTGTAGAATAAAAACAATGGCAGTCTGCATATATGATGGATAATCACAGTGATAAAAATATTGGAACTAAGAAACTTTAAAACAATAAAAAATTTCGTCCTGAACCTATAAAAGTCTCGAAATATTTTCCTCATTTTTTCAGTAGATTACATTAATATGCAAGGTTTTGTTGTTTTCAAATAGCAATGTCCGTCGGAATGGACATAAAAAATCCGCATCATGTCAGGTTTTTTCACAAATCACGAAAATTTGAAAATGTAAAAAAGACTTAAAAAGCAAGAAAGCACCGACTTAAGATTTAATTTACTTATTAACTTATTTTATTAACTTAGATAATTAATTAGATTAATGCGACTTAATAATTATTAGCTATGGCCTTTTATTCAACATTTTCTTTTGGAGGGGATGCACACTAATGCAACAAGAAGTCAAATAGGAATGATTTCAGGGTGCTTGGTGGGAGCCAACCTACGTTTTATATGCGCTCGCGGATGGGAGGATGATAGGTCGTCCGTAGCTCAGTTGGAAGAGCCCTTGGCCGAAGACTAATAGGTCGTAGATTCGGTTCCCTCCAGGCACCGTTGAATCATTATTTTCTTTATGAGAAATTTGGCATTAAATATTGTATCATTGGCTATGATGAGAAAAATGTCCCGTACTTTAAAAAATCAAATGTTTAAATATGGCACTCTAAAATTAAACTATAAAATAATAAAAATTTCATACGCATCAAATTTTATAAGAAAAAGTCAATAATATAAAATAATAAATGTAGAGAAACAGAGAAGACAAATCCCGAGAACTACATAAATGGATTATAAAATGACCCCCATTCATTAGAATATACAATTATATCCGAATTTCCGTGAAATTTAAAGAGAGAGAGAGAGAAAGTGTGTGCGTGTGTAGGTTTCTTTTGGAAAAGTTGGCCGAACTAGCGGCATTGTATTTCCAGGAGAGGTAGGCACAGAGACTTAAGAAAAAGGTAAGTGATGAAGTGGTAGGCAATATCCAAGGAGAATAGTGATTGGAGTGAGCTAAACATTCAAAAGCCCCACCGAACGCACAAATAGTCTGAGACAACTAGCTAAGAGCGCAAGCAGGAGAGCCATGGACTCTGGTTTTGGATACAGGTGGCTTAGTACTAAGCAGATACATTGCATATACGCTTTTCCATGTGACAGAAAGAGTGAAGTACAGTTAACTCACAAAAAGATTTCTTGGCAGTTGTCTATGTGGATACATTCGAGTAATAATTACACAGAAGAGTTAATTATGTATGTCAGTACTGTGACCAGATACTGTGATTCCGGATAAACTAGTATCAGATTACGGTAGATCAAGGTAGGTGTACTAAACAATTTACTAGAAGACGGCGAACATATTATTGCGGTGTGAAATTTAAAGACGTTATGGTAGAGGCCAATTAAGTTCATTCCTATTGGTCTCCCAAAGGACCCCAATTTTGACGTCATGACCAGCTTTCTCCCCTATAAGCGGAGTTGCTATAACCGAGTTCGAATGCAATTAAAACCGCCGAATTAGCGGAACGTCGGGAAAGTCGGAAACTACTGCATTGACTATTTGAATGAGACCAGTACTTGGGAGGATGGCTGTTCTTCAATTTTAGTCCTGTCCATCATCGGAATTGGCTCTTTGCCTTGGTTACGCTCAACGTCACCCTGTAATGGAGGAAGAATGAATAGCGAACTTGAACAAATAAAATTTTTAGATAGAAACTGAATTAAAAAGAAACACATAAAAAGCATATACTAAAGCACATTTATTTTATATTTCAGGGAACAATTCTTCCAGATTTGGTTATACGAAAATAGCCTTAAAACATAAACATAAAACACAAATATGTAACGAGCTTTTTTTGAAAGTAAAAGAAAAATTGTTTCCTCAATCGTTCATCCCAAAGATAGATATGCGAAATCCGTTACTGAACGGATTAATGAACGGCTTTGTCCATATAGTATAGTGAACGAGCGGGTTCACTCAATGGGTCATGGAACGGTTTGGGAATATCACTAATTTTAACTGACATTGCATGAATGCTTTATATTTAATATCAATGGTAGACCACTTCAGTTGTAATTAATTTATAGAAAATTTTTGAAAATGGTAGAAATTTTATGTGAGAGAAGATTTCTTGCTCAGGACGGTAACTTATTAAAAAAAGTACACTCAATTGCATACGCATTCATTTAAAAATTAATGGGCTAAAATTAATTCAATTCTCCCATAAGGCGGGGATTTTCATTTAATTTAAAAATTTTCCCAAATTTCACTTCAAAATTAAAAGAATTCGTTTTAGAGACCCATCGTTATAGTTTTGGGAATCCCGTGAAAAAAAAAAAAAATTCATTCTGATTTACCTTCGGAGAAATCTATCATTCAGTCACTCATTCATTCATTGAACGAGAATGGGAATCAGGGCCGTATCTAGGGGTGGTGAGGAAGGGCCACACCAGGTACGCAAGCGAAGAGGGGGCTTAAAATCGGCTGAAATAACTCACAAGGGAAAATGTGTCCGTGACTAGGGGCGCAATCTGATCGGTTCTGCTAGGGGTGCAGGATCATCTAGCTACGTTCCTGGTAGAAATCATCATTCATTAAGGGAATCAGGGGCGGATCGTGGTTGATTTTGAACCCGGGCGGCCTGGCACGATTGATTTTTGGCGGGCCCCCTCCCTCCTCCAGCGAAAACAGAAAATTTTCATAGATGCACAGTGAGTCATATACCCTATAAAAGTGGCTAACATCCTCTGAAAGAATTTCTCTCAAGATATCTCTACAAATTTCTCTAAATTTGTCTTTTTTCTTTTTGGTTTTACAGCTTTGTCTTTGTCTTTCTCTTTTCTTTTTGGTTTTACGGCTCAAAGACTACAGTGGTCATGCTGCGCCGGGACCTACTATTTTCCGAGGAATCCGAACCTCTTAAGGCCCAGGGAACCAAACCCCGGACTACAGTGAGCAGTGCGATCTTTACGCTTACTCAGAGATCTCATAAAGATCGCACTGCTCACTGTAGTCCGGGGTTTGGTTCCTTAGGCCTTAAAACCAGTCCGGAAGTGATCCCAACGCAACTCTTACTGTAATCTTTGAGCAAAAGAAAAGAGAAAGTTTTTAAAAGAGATTTTTTGCTATTGGATAAATTAAAAAAAAAAATCGAACTTGACTTCAGTTTGGCGCCCTCATTTAAACCGGGCGGCCGCCCGGCCCTTAAGATGCCCCTGAAGGGAATGAATCATCTTTACTATTCTCATATATCCGCTGCACATTTCTTGCTCGTAATCGTTTTGGAAGGGTTCATCACCCCAATAATCAACCCATTAAATATCACCTACCTTTTCCAGTATTTACCAGAGCACAGCGTGCTCTTGTAAAGAAATATAGTTATTATTTTATTTTGAAGGTTTTGTGAATGACCTTTATATAAATCAGAAGATTGACCTTCTACAAAGTAACTTGGACAAATGCTCATTAAAATATATTCGTTTCTCACACAATATTGCTTTTTCCAAGTCATAATAACGTTTACACATTCGTTAGGTTAGACTTAAACATAAAATCAGATCCTCCTCAAGTTTTCTTTAAAAAAACAAAACAAAAACAAAACATAAATTTTACCTGTTCGTAAAATTCTTCGAAAATCACGTTTACCGTCTCCATTTGTTGATCCCAACTTTTAGTGCTTGCGCATAAATCACAAGCTGTCATAATGATGGATTGCAACAATAACCTGAAATTGTTGAGTTAATAATAATGAGTCATGAAACGGATATTCCACAAATACAAATTTTATGAATCACAGTTACTACTTGACATATAGTACAAACTTTAACAACCCATGAAATACAGCTTTCATTGAAGTTGTATTCGGTAGTCGAGCATGCTGTATATCGAATGCACTTTATGGCCCAAAATGACGGCAATCGTATTGTAAGACCGTGCTCCGTGGCAATTTGTGTAAGTTCTTTTCAGTTTTTGCAACGAGTGAACTTAAAAATGAAAATATAATTTTCGATCTGCCTTGCAAGGGAACCTCTTGAAATACAATCTGTAGATTTTGATAAGAGTGGTACCATTGGATAGGTCTTGTCATGAGAAACAAAACATCCAATAGAACTATCCATTTGAATTCAACCACTCAGCAGCTACAAAGCGATTCGTACACTAAGTCAATTTGTAACATTCCATATCAAAGAATACATTTCTTTAATTGAAATATGCACCAAAACATTGGCTATATTAATAACAGTAGAAAAACGTAAACATTCAAAATAATATTTCAACTATTGTCTACTTTTTTGTTGTTTTCCCTGCAGTGGATAGCATAAGGCTTATGCATGAGGAGGGGATTATACAATCACCTTGTAGCTCCTGAGTGGTTGAATTCGAACGAGTAGTTCCATTAGATGTTTTCTCATAAGCTGCTCGATGGTACCGCTCTTACCAAAATCGGCACGTTACACTTCAAGAGGTTTCCTTGTTAAATATTAATTTTCAATTGTTTTCCACGCATATTTTAAAGCGCCACATTTTCCCCTTATCGACAAATATTGGAACTATTTCTTTCTTCTCAAAATCCTTCTTTCCATCTTTTGAATTTTATGCATACAAAATTCGGCGCCATTCCGTTCATTAGTTCAGGCTGCAGAGAGCCCTAAACGGGGAATTTTCATCATAAAAATCTGATAATTTTATTACTGACGAAATGCAATTATTATTGCATATGAAATATTAATTTCATGAATTATAATAAAGTCGTAAAGATAAGTATGGTAAAAGGGATAAAAATTGTTTAAAAGGTGATTAAAAATAATGAAAATTGTGTAAAAGTGGTGATTAAAAATAATGAAAATTGTGTAAAAGTGGTGACTAAAAATAACGAGAATTGTGTAAAAGCGATCATTAAAAACGAAAAAATGGTGGTAAAGTATGGATCATAATAAAATGGCGCCGTTCCAAGGTGACGCTATATCATTTTTAATTTTGTCAATTGTTATTGTCAAGAAGAAGATCAATGTTTAATCTTCTCTCAACATTTTAATATAACACTTCCACAGTTTCCCGCATACGCAATATTTCTATCTCTAACTAATAAATTTCCATGAAAATTAAAATAACTTATATATACATACAAAGCAAACGCTAATTTCATCTTCTTTAAATAAATAAATAAAATGTTTTTTACCTGTGTTCAACAAAATTCCAATCGAAGTTGTCAGATTTTACAATTTCGGAAAACTTTGCTTTATTTGGGAAAAATCGAGCTAAATCTGTAGCTAATATACAATGTTTAACATTGCTTAGCACCTAAAATGAATATTGCAAACTTATATTAAAAAGAAGATAGACGAAAATATAAAAAACACACGTAATTGAAAAACATTTTCTTGTGACTTACTTGTTTATATTCAGCTGAGGAGAGATTTCTCAGGATGTTGTGTCCCTCTTGCTGAAAAACAAAATCGAGCACAATTTAAACCTGATCTTGTCATAAAAAAAATAAAATATATTTTGAGTATTTCTTTCTCTAATTTTTCAATCATTTCTTTCAGTTTTTAACCTTGATGTCAGAATGAATCAGACGCAGTAACAACGATCTGTGCTTTAGTTTCATAGCACTCCTATTCAGCTATGCGGAAACATTAAGGAGACGCAGTTTTCTCACAAGCAGATGTCAGCAGACAGCATTGTGTTTGCGAGTGGCGGCCATATTGAGCGGTGGAGTATAGTCCGTTCGCGCAGACCTGATGCCCGATACCGTTAGCAGACATGCTTTTCCATTACAGTTTAGGGAAGGTCACCTTGCCGAAATTGCGCAGGAAAACCTAGTTACGGCAAAACGCTCTTCCGTAAACTGAAATGGAACAACCCGTCTGCTAACGGTATCGGGCGTCAACTGAGTGTGAACGCCATTGTCGTTTCCGTATTCAAGAAAGACTACCATTTTGGCGAAGTTTTCGCTTCTCTACCGGCGCTTTGACGGACGTATCAAATATCTACTCTATTCGTTGTAATAAAAATAAAGGAATTTCGTTAAAATTTAGAAAACTTATGGAACTTTTGCTTCAAACCATTACATATTTTTATTTTAAATTTCTTTAATAGCACTAGCAAATGCGAATAATTTGGAATTATTTAGAAGGCGTGCTGCGCGCACAACTAGCACGTATTGAGTATATGCCCTTGATTGGGACCTACAATTTTCGGAGGTATCCAAACCTCTATTGCCAAAGGAACCAAACTCCGGATTACGGTGGGCAGAGAAACGGCATATAAGCGGGCGTTCAAACATTACGTAAGCAATATTTTGGCCATTTTATACCCCTCTCCCTCCTAAGCAAAAATTAACATGGGCTAACATAGGAAAATAAGCACAACAGCAATGCCCTCTCTCCCCAAAGGTGCTTACGTAATACTTGAAATCTCCCTAAATAGCAAACATAAGATCCACGTTTATAAGCATAGTACAAATTTTACTCTTAGGTTAAATTAATGAATCAATTTGACCTTTGAACCACAATATATTAACAAACATCTACGCATACCTGATTACGAAGTTGGGAGGAAAAAAGAGAATGTGAGTTTAATCAATAAGCCGTTTATTAAAAAAAAGGGGGGGGGGGAAGAATCACCAAAACGAAGTAATGTCGACACGCGGAAACCTTAATGATCTTTTGTGAAATACAACAGGCTTTGCAACGTGGATAGCAAAATATATTTGGTCATGAATGTCTTCATGTTCGTTTAGACTTTTTACACTAATTGATTTCCGAGGAAGGGCGGCGTCATCTGTCAGATACGCGTCCATAGGTTCTGCGCAACGTTCAAAGTACGCTCCATAGCATGGTTATTTATAAAGTCATAGAGTTACACATGTTATGGAGTCACACAACGTACCTAACATAACTTACCTGAAGTATCGATACAGTCATGTTGAAGTGATGGTGTTCTAGTGTTGACGTTGTGTAAATGGCTGCCAAGGGTGCTGCTGAATTCGACAGAAATTGGTTCGTTTTCCCCCTGTGATCTAAATCGTGGCAAAGACAAGCTACGAAAATGGCCAGTTCCTTAAAATAATGATATTTTTGCATCAGTTTGATACGAACGTGAAGAAGAAAAAGAAGTATATACATTTTCTATGGGTTGCTCTGTTATTTGAACATTAGTATATTTAACGAGAAAACTATTTTGTATTAAAGTTATATTTTTTGAAACATCTCTTCCTTATTGCTTAATTAATTAAAGGACAACAATTTATATAACAATGATAATATTAAAAATGCAGCCGTGTCATTCGTATTTGTAATTAAAATAAAGCTCGGAGCCTTCGATATTAAAATACCGTTTTCAAATTGAATTATATCATTTCAAGACAGAACATTGTTGCTTTTATTTTATTCTTCATTTTCGCTTTGATGCATCATATTTTAAAAATGGAAAAAGTATCGATCTGCCAAAATATAACTGAAATAAAATGTTTTATATATGACTGTATATGTATGCAATTTTCCTTATAATCATACTCTTTCCGCGGTATGTCCTTCACGATCCTTGTATTAATTAATTAATTATTTAATTATAGCTGAAATCCCCCCCCCGATGGTTTCCAACACTGTCGCTTGTATTATACCGAATTTTTTTGCGCCTACTTAGCCTACGCCCTCTATTAATTATGCTTGCCGATCATGTGTTGGCAAGCAGACAAGATGTTGTCAATGATGAACAAGATTCAGTTTTTTCAGTGAGACAAGGACAACACGGTCAGTGGAGTAGGAGGGGCTCAGGGGCTCAAGCCTCCCCCCATTGAATAACGAAGTAAATTTTTTTAAACACCGAATTACTTGATCTTTCTTAAAGCTGCCTGCGCCCCCTCCCTTCCAATAATTTTTGAATTATTGTACCCCTGACAATGGTAAGAAACACGGCCACCCCAAAACTAACAGTGTATTGTGGGATTAAGTGGTTATCCGCTTTACTATTGACCATATCTTTAACATTAGCAATTAGACGGTAACAGATGTTTCAAGGATAATGTTACATTAGCCATCTCGGTTCAACTTGGCATTCATCACTTTGATTTATGCAAGTAAAAAAGTATATTTATATAAGTATGTAAGAGAAAAAAGTGCAAAGAATAAGCTTTTATATAAATTAAATTCATATAAAAATGTAGGTTATAAGGTAATAAGGTTCTAAATTCGAGAAAAGATTGTGCATTTTTTAAATTTTCTTCTCATTATGTCATGTAACGCTAAAGAAGATTATATAAAAAGCAATATATAATAGGAAGAGTTTGGTATCAAAGACGGTAAACATTTTTTTTCGCAATTGAGTTATTTATGCATTCTTATAGGATTTTTTACGCTGAATTCAAATTCGAGGCTTTATAATTTCAAACACGGCCAGAACGTGAAGAAAACCGCGCTAGGGCCTAGGCTATTGGTGAAGGTAACACTAAGTTACACTTTTTCATGGAGTTGTCTGACTTTGATACCAAACTTCTCATATGTTGAAATATTTTGCAAATTTGACAACTTCTAATGGCGTGAAGATTTCTTGGCAGTGGTAAAGAACCGCATAGGCTGAGCTTGCCACAGTAAATCCGTGAGCCCAATTGTGATATGGCACACGACGGTAGTTCTTTCTGACTGTTAGAGTAAATCGCAGCAAATAATCGCTTTCCAGTTTCACAGAACTATTGGAAAAAGAACATAAAATAAATTCTATGCCCATTTTAGTAGACATATCAAAGAGTAGGATAATCAAATGACGCAATATACAAGCTACCCATTAAATAATGTATACCAAAGTTCAGAGGATAAAGTTTGTTTATGTGAACTCCACGCACCTATCTTTAAAATTAAAGCAATAAAGGTAAAACGTGCTTGCTGCATTTGATCAATTTCTTTACATTTTTTCCCTCATGCCACTAATTTGAAGATACTTGCATATCGCTTTTTATAATATGTATTAAAATGTGATGTATTTATTTATCATTATGTATTCATTATTCTTATCATTATGTCAATATGTATTTATTATTTTTATCATTATGTATCTATTGTTTTTATCATTATGTCATTTTGTGTATATAATGTATTCAAATGTGCTCTAATGATTATTATGTGATGCATTTAAATGTGATGTAATGATTATTATGTGATACATTTAAATGCGATACACCAATTATTATCACATGGTAAATTCAAGTGTTATACATACCAATTATTGTCATGATGGAATAAATTTAAATGTGGCATATAAATTATTATCATGCGATATTTTTAACTGTAACACATCTATTATTGTCATGTAAGTTATTTAAATGTGATTTACTGATTATAACGTGAGATATATTTAAATGTGGAAATTTCTTAAGAAATTATAATGTCCAAAAAATAGCAGTGACACCTTTTATGCCGGAACAAGTCGTTGAACATGAATATTGAAGCAACAACTTTTTCGTCAGAGCTGAGGACAGAAGGGCAAAACTTGAAGCTAAAAATTGAACATGACATTTTTTTAAAGTTGTAAGAGTTGAATGATGCTTTATTACTAGTGGTTATTATTACTATTGTTATTACTCACTCTCTAAGAGCTTCGGGCCTGATGGAGAGTTTTAAAGAATTCATCTTCTTAATTTCATCGTCGCTGCACGTGTAATGATACGACAATATTTCCAAAGCGACTTTGTATTTTTGCTGAGAGCGCTGAATTTTGTCATACAGCTAGGATATAAAATGCAATACAATATTTATTTACAATACACTGTTTATTTACAATACATTATTTATTTACAATACAATAATTATTTATCAGGTAGCCAAAAATATTAAGAAGAAGAATTAATAATTAAAGATAAATAATGACTACATCAATCGAAAAAAAGTGTATGTTGTTGATATCATTAGTAATTAGAGCAATGATTCCAAACTTGTTTTAAGCCTCAACCCACTTTTATCGCAGCCAAATAATCCCTCTCTGTCCATCACCGCAACATTTGCATAATAAAAGCATTTTTAACAGAGTAAAGAAAACACATTAAATATAAATTATATTAATTACATATGTTACATTATGTATATTATATTATTAACTTATATTACAAATATAAAATTACTAATCATTAGCGGAATACTACAATGTGTATAGCCATGTTGAAATGTAAAAGAGTTGGAAAGATTTGGCATAAAATTCTTTATAAAAGTAAGTGCAACTAACAATAGTTGTGGCGACCCCCCCAGACCCCCCCCAGAAACCAGTTCGCAACCCCAGGTTGAGAACCACTCAACTAGAAGGGATATTTCTGGGCAGTTTTATGAGGTTGTGAAAGAATTAATTATTACGACTGAGTGCTCATATATTCCCCACTTTTTGTTATATTTACATTAGAATCTTGGCTTATGCGAGTTGAAAATAAGAAGCTTGGTTATGAGGAGAACTCGCTTATAATGATTGGAAATAAAACACTTGCTCGATTGGGCATTCAAAATATACAGGGCTAAAACCCTTTATTACGAGAGAAAACATATTATAAGCTGGTTCTTATTATAACAGAGCTCGTTGTATCTGAGTCCGCCTGAAATAGCTAAAGAAAAGAAAATCATCTTGCATAGAAAAGTCTAGCGTTTATACAAGTCAAACACTACGCAGATTAAATTAAGAAACAATTTTTATCAATGTTTTTAGGCGTCATAATATTAACGCCGATGTTATGGCATGGTTAGATGGTGAAACGTTCGCAAAGTTCGTCGTCCGTAGCTCAGCTTCTGCCCGGATTGTAGAAGGTCGTGGGATCGTGCCCCACCAGACGCGGAAAACATTTTACCACCTAACCATATAATAACATCGGCGTTAATATTACTACGCCCAAAATACATCGATAAAAAATGTTTCTTAATTTAATCTGCGTAGTGTTCGATTTGTATAAATACATCTGCTGCAACGGATTTTTCGATGAATTTAATACCGATCTCTTCGCAATTAGGTTTAAAAAGCAGTCCATGTACTGCCTCATTCGGCGAAATATCCGGTTTCGGAAAATACGCTTTAAATAGGTTAGTAGGGGATTGAATGTTCGTCTCCCGTAGTTCAGTTAGTAAGAGTCCTGTTCGGATTGTAGAAGGTCGTGCCCTAGCGGAAAACATTTCTTTTCTTTACGAACGTTTCACCATCTAACCATGCCATAACATCGGTATTACTATTACTACGCCTGAAAAAGTTGATAAAAATTGCTTCTTAAAGTCTAACACAGCTTTATCCAGTGACTTAGCGTTCAAAGTATTGAGAAGGTAACACAAAAGGCGCTGGTTTGTGTCCAGGCAAAATTTATTTCTTCTATCCATTATGAGCCAAAACTGAATTATAGCATGCGCCATAAAATGTGAAGAGTCAGACTTACTCATAATGACGTTACTAGTGTATAAATTAACAATATTGCAATCAAGGACAGATTAAAAACATTGAGGAATTATAACATGAAGATAAATATTTCAGAAATCGTTATTAGCAGGTTTCAATAGATATTGAACCCGCTATTGCTTTTGGTTTTTCTGTCTGCCTGTCTATACGCAATAAAAAGGGCAAGGCAAAGGTCTTCCGTAAATGCAATAATGATAGCTGTTGTTAACGTTGAAAACCTACCGAGTTACTTGAGAATTAGAGAATTGGGGGATTCGAGAGTTGGCAATTGTGTTAACCCTGAGAAGGGTAATAATATTTTACAAAATCTTATAACATATGGTTATTGAATGCTGCTTATCGCGAGCACAACAACAAACCGTGCTCTCTTCAATATTATCTTGGATAAACAATTATTTTTTAGATATAAGAAATTATGGTTACTGTCCAGGATGGTTCCACACATCTTTAGTAAAGTTCATTGTGTGCATATATTTCCAATTAAATATCAATGACCATTTAAAAGACATATGCATGAACTAGAAATAGTGCAACTTTCCAGTAAGCATACACCGTAAGCATTTTTGTGAATGGGGGAGAGTTCAAGAATTATGTAAGCACCTTTGGCGGTGGGGGGTTGAAATGGCCAAGATATTGCTTACGCAATACTTGAAATCTCCCTGGGGGTAGGGGATGCAATGTGAATAAAGTAGTTTTTTATTGCAAATTCTTACAATATGTAGCATTTTACACGCAGTAAAATCTCTGTACTCCTACCTTTATTACACCTAACTTCGATAATTTGAACCTCGCTAATCCCAATTGATTCAAAAACTACATTCATATAGACTGTACGTATTTGTATTACACTTTAATATGAGATATAATTTTTGAAATTTTAAAGAATATAGTTAAAAATATGATATTATCCCTCCCCCCTCTCCGCTCTCAAAAACACTCCTGTCCAATTCCGAATTAATGGTAGAGTTCCTAATAAAGTTAACCATTAATTCTGAAGTGCATTTCCGAATTAGTTAATAATGCCATTCTGATCTGCATACATATAGTATTCCCTCCCATTAACCAATTTCGAGGGACTAAGAAAAAGTCGTTAATCAGAATAAATAATAAATAAGGACTGATTTTAATTTTTCATTTAATTTCCTTTCACCATCGCAAGTTTAGGAATGCCAATGCATTTGATAAACACATTGGCGTGTCTAGAAATCGTTATTGTAATTATTATTACACTTTAAAATTTAATAAAGTTACATTCATTACAATAATAATACAGGATATTACAGATTAAAAAGTGATAATTTACAGATAATGTTTTCCTACTTAGGAAAAGTAAATACAAAAGAGTCGATTGTCTTGATTTCAAACGCGTTTATAGAATATTTTATTCTATTTTTCAAGACGTTGAAACGAATCCATTCCTGTGTCAGATGAGATAATATACATTATAAGGACATTTAGATCATCACTGGCTTCTTCGGATCTTGGAGAGAGTAGTTCGCCCTCTGTTTCATAATCCAATATATCTTCATATGAATCAATCAGCTTTCCTTTTACTGCCTCATCGTAAATTTGATCTAAACTTCTTAATTCTGTTACTAAAACATCTTGATGAGAAATGAAGAGCAAGGATAAACGTCGGTAAAAAAATGGGGTCGTTAATCAGAAATACATTAACACTATGAAGCGTTTTCTGGGACCACAAAGCACGATCGTTATACGGAAAGGATTGTTAATTAGAGGGACGTCATTGACAGAATTTAATTACAGAACATTATCTAAACTTTGGGCCATGAAACTCAGACAAATTACCTTTGCATGATGTAGGGCTAATCCGCAGTACACCGCAAACGTTGTGAAGGCCTCTTCATCAAGTTTTGTAAATGGTCCTGTCATCTTATTTACCATTTGTACGACACCAATGACACTAGATACAAACACAGCTTTTAATAAATCAATAAAATGTAGAGTAATCAAAGGAGTAACTCATTAAGAATTAAAAGGGGTTATGGAGGAATTATTCAATAAGATTAAGTTTTGACTCCATTTTTTTTATATGATTTATATCAGACAGGGAAGGATTTGGGTCATACGATGCCCGGTACAAGTCTAAAATTCGCTCCCCACTTCCTCTGAATATTAGATATTTTCAAAATAATTCTTTTCATGGTGCAGTTTTTCATTTTTTATTTATAGAAATCTCTTCAACACGTTACTGAATCTTAATACAAAAAATAAAGATTATTATTAGAAGACGAAAAGCCACGATAACAATTGAAATTTCCTTACAACAAATAACGTACAACTAAATCACAAATACTTTATCTGATGAGTCAAAAATTAAATTGTTGTACTGTAAAAATTAAAGCCTTGCATGAATTTCAATAATCTGGAATGTCCACTGTACAGTCAAGTGCGTTAATCTGTTTTCATGCAGTTTTTACTTTCCTAATTTCTTAGTTGAAGCATCATATTGTATCACACGTAGAACCCTTACTTAGTATTTATCTTTTATTCGCTTGAATTCATTCTTACCGGTTGCAGAAAGCATGCAGAAGTAAACATTCGCATATTGCATTTAGAAAACTTATAGAACACCAATCAGATTTATTGAAACTTATATAAAAATAAGTGCTTAGATTATCAAATTGGATTTGTCTCTGTCTGCACTTCAAGGTTGTTAGGCCATTTTGTGCCTTTTT
>QLNU02003225.1:68348085-68368482 GCA_006491805.2 Dysdera silvatica | reverse complement strand
CATCTGGTGAGTAATATTCAAATTGTTACTGTATTAAAATGCATTAGTTATGGATATACTCTTCATAAAATAAAATAAATTAATTTAAAGTACTTTTCAATACCTGAAAATCGAATATTTATAAATTATTTCCCCAGTTATATAATTTAAAATAAAAGTACTGTATACTGAATCTATTATACATATAATATTTAGCATATAATAAAAGTATATTCTACTCTATAATTTATAAAAATATATTAGTCATGTATGTACTAGTCATGAGATAAAGGAAAATAATTTAAACTATTTTTCAATACCCGGAAATCGAATATTTATAAATTGTTTCCCCAGTTGTATAACTTAAAATAAAAATATTAAAAACTAAATTTATTATATATAATCCATTAGTATTGTATGCTAAATGGTTATATATAAAAGCATATCATATAGCATAATTTAAAACAATGCATTAATTATCTATACTCATGTTTGTAAAAATTGCAACACCATGAAGGACTCGTCCGAATTGAATGAAATTTAATGTACAAACGACCTGTGTTGATACAAATAAATGATTAAAATTACAAAGCAAAAAAAACCCAGTAATGAGTGTCGAAAATCAGTATTTGGTGAAGCCACCACGCGCTGCAATAAGTGATGCTATACGACGTGGTGTGGAATCAAACAGATGTTGAACGTATGCCTGAGGAAGAGCACTTCAAATTGCTTATATGCAACCCCAAAGTTCATCTGTAGTAGCTATGGGACGAGGATCACGAGCGAGACGCCGACCAACGAAATCCCACACATGTTCAATCGGCGACATATCCGGCGAATAGGCAGGCCAAGGAAGAAGCTGTATCTGTTGTGATGAAAAGAAGTCTTGAACATTCCTGGCAATATGTGGGCGGGCATTGTCCTGTTGAAATACAGCTCCGGGAATGCCTTGAAGGAAGGGAACAACTTCGGGCTCCAGAACTTCATTGATGTACCGGTTGCTGTTAAGATTACCCACAATTCGTAGCAGCTGAGATCGTCCATGATACGCAATCGCACCCCAGACCATAACGCTGGGGGTTCGTCCACTATGACGTTGGATAAAGCACTCCGGAATGTGGCGTTCACAGGTATAGTGTCATCACTGTACCCCAAATTAAGTCGGGATTCATCAGAAAACACCACTTGTTGCCAATCAGCACGCCAATCTCTATGTCCATGAGCCCATTGTAGCCGCAGGCGCCGATGGTTTTGCGTCAGGAGGATCCTGTATAAAGGAACTCTTGCACGCAGTCCACGGTGCAGTAGACGCCGACGAATTGATGAAGCACACAATGATACACCTGTAGCAGTGCACCAACGTTCTGCCAACTGTCCAGATGAAGCAAAACGGTCCGTCACCGCCATGCGGACCAGGTGTCTATCATCCCGTGCTGACGTCACCTTTCGGCGTCCACTCCCGGATTTCCGAGTTGTCTGGTTCTCTTGAACCCACTGCTTCCACACTCGCATCACTGTGCTGCTGTTACGCCCCATACGAGCTGCTATTGCACGATAAGAAAACCCTCCTTCACGAAGGCCGATCATTCGTCCCCGTTCAAACTCCGTAACTTGCTGAAATGTCGCCCTCTTTCGTCGTAGAGGCATAGTGACGTCTCATGTAACGTTTACCACTAGCAGATAACCATACACGCCCCGCTACAGCCCTCTATTTATACGGATCCATCAGCAGTTCAGAGGGCGCTGCTCAGCCCACGCATGCGCGATGACTCTGAAATTCTAATCATTTGAATAGCATACCCTAATTTGCATTTCCTGAAAGTTTCAGCTCAATCAAGTGATTCCTTCATGGTGTTGCAATTTTTACAAACATGAGTTTATGTACCAGTCATGAAATATAAAAGGAATAAAATTTAAATTATTTTTTAACACCTGGAAATTGAGAATGTTTGTAAATTGTTCCTCAGTTGTATAATTTAAAATAAAAGTTAAGAAAATGAAACTTGAGCAATGAAACGTCTGGTTACAGTGATATCACCACTGTCGTAGGCAGGTGGGGTTGGTGGGTGTCGTTACCCCCATTACTATATAATTTTGTATATACGCATATGAAAATATGGAGTTTTAGCTCTGTAACCTCCCTTATGAACTTTTTGCGTACGCTAGTGTATGACACGAATGTAAATACATAATTGTACAATGCGAATATTGTTTAATTAAAACTTAAAACTATTTTTTTCAAATACGAATAACTCTTGAGTAAAAAATTCCCTGATTACGTGTAGTTCTTTCGGATTAGGGACGAACACTTTTCAAATAGGCCAACGTCCGTACTATGCTAAAAACGTCAGTTATCTATCCTTAACTCATGCAAGTTTAAACTCTGAACAAATGGATGCTTTTCAGCTACCCTTCCTTCAGTGCCGGATTAAGGTTTTAATGGATCCTGAGTTTCAGAATAGAATGGACCCCTGAAGAACGTTGTTCTTGCGATGAATCATGAGTCTTTAAAGTTCATTACCTTTAATATTCAGGTTTATCAATAATAGAAGTTTCTTGGACTCTTGTAAATGAACAAGGTTAATATAACGCTTAAAGTTAAATAATATTGGGCCCCTTTAAGACCTCTTGGGCCCCAAAACCGGGGACTCTAGGTGCAGGCCTATTTTGTCTATATTTAAATCCGGCACTGCTCACCCCTTCTCTTTTCCTTTAAATTAATTGACTCCGCACCCAAACAATAGGAAACATAATGTTTCGGTTTTCATATCTGTGAAATTTCAATAGTACATAAATGTGTGGGCTCTACACAATAGAAACACTATGTTCACTTCGCAGGCTTTCTTAACTGTTGCCACTTAGAAACGCAAGAAAACAAACTTAAAAGTTCACATTCTAATTAATATATTTTCTGGCGTGTATTATTAAATTAACTTAAACATTTGAAGTGTTTAATAAATATCGTTCTAACTTGATGGAATTGTTGAATTTTCTCAAAACTATACTTCTGCAAATACACGAAAAAAATTTGAAAAGAAAATAGGAAATAAAAAAACACCTTGAAAATATGATAAAATGCTTGAAAAATGAACTACCTGAAAATAAAAATTACCTAAAATAAAAAAAAAACTACCTGAAAAAGAAAACCTACTTGGAAAAAGCGAAATTACATAAATACTGATGCTCGTACTACACAATGATGATGAGAGTACAAAATGTTTGCAAAATACCAGATGAATGGCCACTGAAAAATCATTTTGTTAACTAGCCTTAAAAAAAAAGGTCAGGGGCGAATCAACGAAACAAAAAATATGCCTTAATAGCTAATGAGAGGAACTGGAGCCAACGCTCTCTATAACTGAGGCCGCTATTCGATCACCCTAGCCTCCCTTTCTTACGTAACCACATAGCACAATGTAATGAAATTGTATAACCGAAAATGCTACTGCATTTCACAAATAGTAATGGAGGTGAAATTACATAAATGAAGATACGGCAACTATATTACTTACTTCTGCATAATGTAACGCTATTTCTCCCCATACTAAATAACTATTCACAACCTAAGGAGAGAAGATATTATTGATAAAGAATGGTGCACGCATAGAAATGAAAATAAACGATATGAAGGACTTAAACAACATACTTCCTCGTCTTCTTCGCGAAATTCTGATTTTATTGCAGTTCTGTACAGTTCTAATACACCTGGAATGATTAATAGATTAAATTTTTGTAAACTTTAGTTAAAAAATATATTTCGCTTGTTAATATTAACAAAAATATAATTTTTTAATGCTATCATTTAAATTATGTACTACCTTGAAATATATAAAAACACTTAAAAGTACCTTAAAACATTAACGAAATTACAACACAAAACTAACATAAAACTAATGCAGATATAACACAAAATCAAGACAATTATAACACAAAACTAATGTAGTTATAACACAAAGCTAACGTAAAACTAAACGAGATATAACACAAAATTAATATAAACCACCGAAGTTATAACATAAAACTGATTTAAAACAATAGCTACAAAACTGCGTTAGCTTTTGTATATAGTATTTCGTTTAGAGTTTTTTCAAAATTCCTGAATTAGGAAAAAATTAAATAAAAATTTTCAAAATTAAATGAAAATTTACAATTTATTAAATAACTTACCTTACATAACTTCAACATTTCCTCTTTTTTTTTAACTATACATAAGAACTTATTGTGCTCTTATCAATAAGTGTATTGTTGTTGTGTCATTATTGTGCATCATTAACATGTTGACACCAGATGCAAGAAATTGTCCTAGACTATCAGTTTTTGCGGATGCATAACTGACTTTTCCCTGAACGTTCACTTTGGCACTTCATTACTATTGCTGTATGAGGTTAGGCTGTTAAGTCCGTGTTCGTATGTACTATTTTCTCATGTATGTGTTTCGTGTATGTGTGTGTCTTGTCTGTACTAGTCTCTCCCTACTTGTGTCCGAATCGGATATTACGAATTATCTAGGCTCAATAATTTTAATTCTTGTTAAGTTTCATGATCAATAACATATTTTGTTCAGCTACCCTTCTGTCACAACATCCTGCTGAACTTACGGAGCGTTTGGTACTAAACGAAGAACTGCAGCAGCTTACTTGACTTAGAACACGCATTTATAAAGATGGCGACTTGTTTCGTAAAGTTGTAGGCAGTTAAACACTGTACTAATACGCTTTCACTTTTAGATCATAGCTGGATACCGGCCCGTATGGGGAGTATTACACTTACAGTAAAACCTCCCTTAACGACCACCACTATTCAGCGACCATCTCCCTTAACAAGCATTTTTCATGGAAACGGATTTTCTCCCTTCACTATAGACCTAATGATAAATTTACCTCCATTCTGAGATCACTTCCCTGAACGACCGCCTTTTCATGGAACCGATGGTGGTCGCCTTGAGGAGGTTTTGCTCTACGTGTTTCCCCTGAGTATTATTGCACGTGCAGAAAGGCAGGTATTAGATGCAGGAGCTTTCCCTTAATTTTACGATGCTATTGTTTGAGAAGACTAGACAAACAACATGGGGCGCATGCGCGTAACGATAAAACACTACACTCTTTACCCAAATATCCACACGATTCAGTAGCTTTCGCGCAAGCTGCTGTGCGCCTCTTTCTTGCATGTTTTAGAGATATTATACATTATTTTAGACAAGCTGTATTCTACACACACATGCAATGCTATAGAATAAGGCCGTAAAGGAACACGGCCTATATGTCAGCAGGAAGCCGGTATGAGTTAATCACTGAATATCTAAACGAAATCTTGTTTTGATCTGAAAATATCGGTAAATAGCTAACTTGGGCCAATATTTTCGGTTTACAATGTAAACAACAAAAGCATTGGAAAATATTTGACATTGTGTGTGCTCTAACATCTACCATATATCAGTTTATAATACAAGTATATATACTGATATAATATCATATATACTTGTATAATAAACTGATATATTATCATATATACTTGTATAATAAACTGATATATTATCATATATACTTGTATAATAAACTGACAATATCATAACTGACATAATGGCTGATATAATATCATATACTTGTATAATAAACTGACATAATATCATATGCTCTTGCATAATAAACTGATATAATATCATATAACAATATCATATATGCTTATATAATAAACTGATATAATATCATATATACTTGTATAATAGAAAACTGATATAATATCCTTATAATACAAGTATATATACTGATATAATATCATATATACTTGTATAATAAACTGATATATTATCATATATACTTGTATAATAAACTGATATAATATCATATATATCAGTTTATAATACAAGTACTGAAAGTGTTGGCATGAAATTCTGAGACCCAGAACTCAACGGATCCCTTTACCTCTACATACTTACACACCTATGCTTTTAACTTAAAGTATTGGTTATGGGCACATACTTTTGGTACAATAAAAGTATCGAGAGCGTTGGAAAATCATTAATTCTGCGTCAATACTTTCAATTTAAAAAAATAAAATTGGAAAATTACCTGTGAGTTCACCATCTGGTTGCAGTATTGGATGACAAAGGATGAAAGTTGCTCTGTCAGGACTAACTGGAATTCCATCGGGAAATCGAAGGTACTATAACCATAAATTATGTTTTATGTGTTACGTCACTGTCTAAGTTTTAAAGATTTTTTTTTTTATGGTTTTGTATTCAATACTTAATTATTTAAAATTTAGTTCCTGAAATTTTCAAAGAGAAATAGTTTCTTACCAAATCTTTTGATTTTATTCTGATGGGTTCTTTCGTTCTGGCAACATAGGCTGCTAAAGAAGCCCCTGTTTCCATCGGAATTACTTGCAATTCTTGATTGGAACTTTGTTGAAGGGAAAAAATAACTCTTTCAAAATTATATTGTGCCACAATCAAGAAGAAGAAGAAGAAAGCAGACTCATAGCTAAACACACTTTATTACTATATACTCGGAACGTGAATTATATAGAATAAATATCATTATGCAGCACTAATCACCATTTAAATCAGTGGTTCTAAAACTTTTTGAGGTCATGGCACACTTGAAGTCCTACAAAAAAATCGTAGGCGCACTATACACAAAATGTTAATAAGTAAGACGCAAAAAACAAAGTTTTTTTTATGGGTGCATGTATTTCCCACAGGTGCGTCAATTTCCATATAGCCCTGTATTCAACTGTATGATTAAAAATTTGTTTTAATAATACCCCCATACTTATCTAACTGGGATTTCCTAGGGCGCACCTAGGAATACCACCAGGTACACTGGTGCGCCTGGGCGCACACGTAGAGAACAAGTGATTTAAATTAATCACTGCCACTAGTTAGTAATTCCTTCCTCAGCTACATTGGTTATTTTGGCGCAGTATAGCCCAGATGTTCTTGCGCCATAAAAGTCCAAACAAACATTGGTTAATTATAACAAACAGTTATTTCGACACTGGCGTAAGGTTTAAAAACACGACGTTTCGGGAGCCAACTGCTCCCTTTGTCAAGTAAAGACGTTATTTATGTGACATTAGTGCAGGGGCGGTGACAGGATTTAAGGATCCCTTGGCAGTTTATCAGATCAGGACTCTCCTTTAACCATTTTTCAAGAACTAAAAGCTAACGGTGCTTCAAGTAACTTCTTTAACAATTCTCGTAAATAATTTAAAACAAGGAAACACGAAAGCATTTCGCGCAGAACCCTCAAGGATCAGGGCCCCTGGACATAGATTTTAGGCCATTAATGGAAAGTGGCACCACAGAAATTTCCCATTGCTAGACGTACTACAAAAATATACATAAAAGAAAACCCATCTTATTGTGTAAGTTTCATGGTTTATTTCTGAATCGATGTTTAATAATCGGGGATAGTATCTATTATACAACCGAACTTGATTATAACGACTCTAGTTTTAATGAAAACTCATTTTTACATCAAAATTTTGAACTTCCCTCGCAGCTTATTTGTGTATAAGTATACATCAGTTACAGCATTAAAATTGCGGTGGTCCTTTGGATATCGTTATGACCAAGTTCAACCGCATTGCACGGAAATCTTTGCCTTCCAGTTTGTAAATTATTCAGCATTTTATTAATTTTTTAAAGTTCGTTATTTCGTTATTGTTTATTTGTTTTCTTTATGTTTGTTGTTTTTTATTGTTTTCGTTATTGTTTCGTTATTTTTTTATTGTTTTCGTTATTGTTTCGTTATTTTTTATTGTTTTCGTTATTGTTTCGTTATTTTTTATTATTTTCGTTATTGTTTCGTTATTTTTTTTATTATTTTCGTTATATATATATATTTTTTTTTTTGCAAATTTATTTTTATTTACTGAGCTTTATGTCCTATAATGCAATATCATCGATACTTACTCTTTTCCATCGATTTCCTTTCTGAATGCGCATAGTTCCTGTAATGAAATTAGACATGTTAATTATTGTTTTGCATCGATTCATTTATTATAATTGTTCATGCACCTACGATGTAAATAAAATCAAATAAAGCCCACTATTGCTAAACTAATGACTCGTCAAAATGCATATATATATATGATGTCGTATATTAAGGTGAAATTACATTACCTGGGTGTCCTGTTCGTAGATGTATAAGGTCCAAGAATTTGCATTAACAGATGACGCCACTGTTCGCGCTAATTCTGTCAGAACGTGGGATTTGTTTGGGCATGTATACAGTGTGTTAGTCAATTCCTGAAGCATTTCCCTTTTATCAGCGTGGACGCAAAACTAAATAAAAAGCATCAGTTATAGTCTATTTCAAACAGAAATAGATTTAATATACAGGGTTCTTAGAAAAGTCTGATCGCGGCCAATAACTTTTGAACCAAGACAGATATTGCAAAGAAAGTTAGATATTAGTTAATAAAATGACTATGTACTATCAGACGAGATGAACAGCAGCGCCCCTGGTGGCGAATTGAGGAAGTTAAAAATTTTATTTTGAAAAATAATAAAGATAGAGAAATATTTTCAATTAGGAAGTTGTAGAGCATCCTTCAGTTAGTAGGAAAAGATATACAGCTCAGATGCAGTATTTACACGTACTGCCACAAAGTGAGGTATTCCAGAAGTTTCAGTATCATAGCTTTCAGTTAATGCTTTTTAGCGCTTTAGAGGTTGAGTTGAAGTTCTTAAAGGAAAGAAACCGTGATCTCTCTCCTATAGGAACTTCAACTCAACTTTTAAAACACCAGAAAGCATTAACTGAAAGCGATGCATTGAAACATTCGGAACACCTCACTTTGTGGCAGTACGTGTACATAGTGCATGTAAGCCGTATGTTTTGCTTACTAACTGTAGGATGCTCTACAAATTTCTCATTGAAAATATTTACTTATCTTTATTATTTTTCGAAATAAAATTTTTAACTTCCTCAATTCGCCACCAGGTTCATCTCCTCTGATAGTACAGAGTCATTTTACTATAGGAGTATCCAACTTTAGTTGCAATATCTGTCTTAGTTCAAAGGTTATTGGCCGCAGTCGGACTTTTCTAGGAACCCTGTATATGTACTAATATTCAAATTTATAGAATAATCTACGTTTCACGAACTCTACCTATGATATTCTCTAGTTTGTATTCTACACCTACATATGTAATTTACGCAAGTTTTACACCAATGGTAGTACTGTATTTCGGGATTTCTAAAATTTAAGTAATAATGTACAGTTTGAGCTCGCAATACCTTTTCTCAGCCAATTAGGCTCATGAACAAAATTTTAAATAGGGGAGGAAAAGTATTTTTTTTTATCTTTTAACGAACTTTATTTTGAAGTCGTTTTATTTTAGGTTATAATGTTTACTTTTTCTTTTTTAATTGCGCCTAGGGGTAATCTCGTTCTCTCTCTGCGAATAGCCAAACTGTGAATTGTGCTCTATGGTATAGAGTATTTATCAATTTTAATTATCAATGTATTGCTGATCAGCAGAGCAAAAGTGTTGTTTAATAAATACAGGGGCATGGGGATTAAAATGTCGTAGCTTAAAGATCACGTGATTCGGCGTTAAACAGAAAAATGGACCTTGATACCCCACAGGAGGGGCTTGAGCACCCGAACCCTCCCCTTTTGCTTACGCTACTAAATACATACGGTAAACAGTTGCTGAAATTTTAATAACCGGTTCACTGGATTGCAAAACATTTGCAACTGGTTCGTTGAGCACCCCCCGTTACTCTATTCAGTGCACAGAATTGGATTACAGTGCTGCCTCCAGCGGCCACTCTTTATTGTTCTCTCTCTCTCTCTCTCGTCTTGTTTAAATTCTCTTTCTCTCCCCACCTTCCAGCCAAAAAAAAGTATCCAGTTTTTATTTATTTTCAAAAATACTTTAATAAAAGACCTTCGCGACCCGACATGAAACTGGCCACAGCAGTTCCCTATTAAATACACAGATGCTTTTTAAAGGCTTATTTGTTTAATCCAAATTTTATTCTTTTACTTAAATCATTAAACGAAGTAAATTATTCAATAATATTCCATAATATGATGTGTTTTTAATATTAAAAGGAAGTGAAGAAGTTCAACCATTGGAAATGAATGTAAATATTCAAAGGTAAAAATTTGCAAAAATGTCTGTAAATTCTCTCAAAGCCAACAGAGTGATAGGCGGCACTCGCCAATATTTATTTCATGTTCTTTATGCAACCTCCAAACCAGAAATTTTGAATTCTTTTTTCAAGAATTAGAAAAGATCATTTTAAATTACCTTCCATCGTAAATAGCTGAGATTCTCTTTCGTGTTTTCTGGAAAAAAAATTGGAGTTATCTGTAAAGTTATCCTTTTGAAAATATAAGAATATATATTTGTTATATAGTGACAATTACATTTAGAAGTTATTACCATTATTTTCGTTTCCTTTATATTCTTTCTGAGTTTTCCTTATCAGCCATCTTTCCAATAGTTCAATATCTACATTATTAAGGACATAATCTTCAAGAAAATCTTTATGCATTTCTAAGTATTCAGTGATCACTTTTCGACTGATCGTAGTTGCAGATTTTCTTCCTGGATATGAATAAAGATAGAGGAAACGCTATGCGACTTAACAAGAACACAAATACGATTAAAAATACAATATTCGTGTGGCGTTCTCCAAGTGATAAATACATAGGCGTACGCATAAAGTTCATAAGGGGGGAGGTTATAGACCCAATGAGGTGGGGTTACAGAGCTACAACTCACATATTCCTATGTTAAATATACAAAATTTCATTGCAAAAAGGGGGGGTTACAACCCCATCAACACCCCCTGCGTACGCCAATGGGTAAACAATTAAATTTAAACATTAAAAAAAAAAATAATGCGATATCATTTGGTCACAGGTGTGATAGATGCATACCACGTGGGATTGTACATCTGCAGGGGTACATCATACAGGGATTGTACATCTACAACTTTAATTTAATTGACTAGCTGGTTTTTCCGTAAACTATGGAGAAATAATGTACAAAGGGATAAAAAAAAAAGCCTTCTATTCAGAGATAAAGTCACGGATAACTTTTCCATTCTTTTTGTGTTTTCTTTAGAGCATAATTTGATTTCTAATATGCGTTTATATTAATCAAATTTCATTGGATAATATAAATTGTGAAACTGTTATGTATTGCATGATTATTTTTAAACACCTACAAAGAATTGTAAAAAACAAATTTTCGAGTTACGACTGTGTAAAAAAACAAAAACAGAGTTTAATTACTCAAAAACATTGAAAGAAAATCTGTTTTTTACAATTTAAAATGTGCTGTGGAAGTCTTCGTGAAACCACCTTTGGATATCTACTACGCCGATAATGCATTTGCTGAGTTCTACAATTAAATATTTGTACATAAATAAATATAAAAAAAATAATTCTTAGATATTTTGGATTATTTAGCGTACTTGGATTGAGAGTCAAAGAAGAGATTTAAATATTCGGAACCGTTAAATCTATGGCAAATGGCATAACCTGGGGGGATAGTGTTGGCCTAATCCTCTCTAGAAAAAGTTAGACCCTGTAGATTAATAAAAGTTACAAACGAATGATGTGTAGTGCATATTTGGGAGAGGTTATGATCCTCCAGACGTAGAGGCCAGCTACAGCAAACGTCCATGACCTAAGTCTTCCTTGAAGTAAAAACGGGAATAGTAAATATGAGTTATAAACATACAATAACGGTTTACAACGGTGAGTGCTTTGTGGCGCAAGGACAGAACAGTTTGTGTTTATGGCGCAAGGAATGGCAAAGTAATGATGTGCTAGCAGTTGTCCCAGATATCCTAACATCTGTAAGATATTTGAACCCTTCTCAGGCTAAAACGATTGCCAACTAATGGTGAACACATAAAGCCATTGGGTTGAATTTTTTCTTATTTTGCGTGAAGAATTTATTATATTTAATAATTTCGATACCCACGTTTGAGCACGAACTGGAGCTTGTAAGTATCGGATGTAGAGACATAGTGACAGACTTAGAGTTGAACTAGGGTTTCAAACCGGGACAAGTTTGTTTTTTTTTGTTATTTTCATGGGAAATTTATTATACTTAATAATTATTACATATAATTCTTATAACAAATTCTGTTGCCAAGGGAACTAAATTCCAAACTACGGATGAGTAGAAAAAAAGGGCAAGCGTTGGACAGCAGGTGTATTTGAACAAGGGTTTTCTATACAGTAAAAGAATGGGTTACAACTACGCTGTCGTCGTAGAGTTAAAAATTAAGAGAAATTACCATTTAACTTAAAAAATATTTAAACGTTAAAGACGTCAAAGTACGGTTTCGGATTTAGATAACGTTGTTTATTTGAATAATACTCGTATGTTTAATTGCCACTTCAATTATCATTGATTTGATGTACTTTTGTAACGATTTAAAGGAATAGCAATTAATTCAGTGCAAAATTCTAAATTTTAGCTTTTAAAATATATTTACATACTAAAAAAGTTGAACACTAGTAAAATAGCAAACGGAAAAGATCGCCCCTGTAATCTTTTTTGTTTGATACTGCGTTTTGATGTAATTTTTTCTCTGGTACTTGGTATCTTATTTCCATTTAAAATATGTTTTAATGCCTAGGTAAAAGTATCACTCACACATATAATATATAATCAAATTCGCTTCGTGTGTCCTAAAATGTTAAAAAATTTGTCAATCTTCTATTTATAAAATTTAAAAAAAACGTAGGCTAAAATATAAAGGTTTTCTCGTCACGTCAAATATACGCATTCTCTCTTTTAAAATTCTCTTTTATATCATAAAAGTTGTTTTTTAAAAGAGTTTTTGAAAGTCGACACATTTAATTTGGGTTCCTGAACGCAACAGATAATAGACTGAATGTCCCCTTCTTTTTGTTTCTTTGAAACCCAGCTGTTGAAAAATAAGAAAGAGAAAGTTCTTGAAATAGATATCTGATATTTTTTATCAGATTTCCGATAAATCGATTTTGGAATTTGCAAGAGATCTCTCAGATGTTCATTTATAATTTCGCTATAAACTCTGACCCAGACGTCAGAATAAAACTCTTAACAATCGAAAACCAAGTAGGGATTTAATGACAAAATTATAAACGCTGCCTTGCCTCAGACAAATAACATACCTGAAAACACAATAAAATGTGTTATTTGTAAAAATTTTTTCTTGATGCAAGTTTACTTTTGTTTATGTAGATTTGTGAGACTTTTATACGCTCATTTATAAATTCTCTATAAACTCTGACCCAGACGTCAAAGGAGAACCCTTGACCATAGAAAACAAAGAAAGGATTTAATGACAAAAAATAAACTCTGCCTTACTCCAGACAAATAAAATATCTGAAAACACAATGAAATGTATTATTTATGTGTTTATTTTGTATTTACAGAAGTTTATTTTGTATTAATACAAGTTTATTTTGTATTAATACAAGTTTATTTTGTATTAATACAAGTTTATTTTGTATTAATACAAGTTCATTTTTGTTTATGCAAGTTCATTTTTATTTATGCAAGTTTATGACAGCTGCATAGATTTATGCATAGATTTATGTTATATTATTCATAGTAAATGAAATTATATGACCTTACATTGAGACGGCCTGAAGTCAATTTGACCGATATGGTTGAATAGAGACTCAAGCCTGAAGAGGGAGGGAGCCCGCGTTTTGTGGAAGGATAACCTTTCTTTTTATATATTTATATATGCGGGGCTTGTATAAGGGGCTACATAATCGTTTGAGCCGGCCCTTATCTTATATCTAGTGTATTATGTTTTTTTTTTTTAAGTTTTTAGTTAGCGTTGTGGTTTTTATTCGTATTTATTGTGAATTTTCAAATTATTGCAATTGCGATAATTTGATTTGTTGGAGAGCATTGATTATACTTCTTTCATACATATTCATGCATTTGTAAAAAAAAAAAAAAATCTAATAGCCTGCTGCAGAAAAAATCGTGATTACGATTCATCATACAAGTGTTAGCACCCCTGTGGGAAATTTGCAAGGTCTGGATTTCTGGTAATCAACCGAGCAAAAATGCGCGATAAGTACTACTATTCAAACGATATAGTATATTCAAGGACAAGTGGGGACTTTTTTATATCCTAGCCGCTTCGCACTGTATGGGGCAACCACGAGGCGATCGGGATCGGGGATTTGTGCAAGGGAAGGGTGGCCCATTGAAACCTTGCACAAATCAATCACAAATGATCGATCAGGATCAGACTCCAGAAGATCTCGTGAACCAATCAGATACAGATACAGAATTTAATTCTTTTGTACAAATGACCCAGGCAGCGCCCATACATTTCGCATTGATATTCACTTTTAAGTTAATGATAAAGTTAGGCGCCACTACAGCACTGGCGCGAATGAAACGGTCCAAAAACAAGTTGAAACGTGTTGGTTCATTGTCCGGTTTTCTGTGATAAGAAACCACTATCTGTAAGTGGGAGCAGTCAAGTGCTCTCACCACGAGCGACGATAGCACGAGGTGAGTTAATTATTAAAAATCCGCAAAGCACAATGTTCACCTTGCTGCAGGTGTTCCATGAGCCCACTTAGACGCAAAACCGAACGTGGCCTGTCCCTTTTGGAGTAGATTAGGCATTGAAGGCAGTACCTTGAGGATTCAATGAGTGATGCTATTGGATTGTCCTCCAGCTCTCCAAAGAAGGTGAAGCATTGGTCGAGTGCTGCTGTGTGAAGAAGTTCGACTTTTAAATCTTTGTGTATGTTTGAGTTTCAAACGAAACAAGGAGCTCCACACATTGTTCGTAAACATTTATTTTGAATTATTTGTAGTGTTCTCATTTTATCTGGACCGAGAAAGGTGAATACAGCACAGCAGTAAAGAAGAATTGACCTAATTGAAGATTTATATACCAGAATTTTTGTTGGAAGGCTCATTTTGGATTTAGGTCCTAAAACTGGTAACAGTGTGGAGAAGGCAGCACGAGCTTTGTTTTTAGTAACTTCAAAATGCCTTAGAACCAATCATAAAACATGGCGGCAAGGTTACCAGATCGAAACACCTCGCTCTTTTTTAGTGTGCAAAAACAACGAACGGCGATAATTTTCACTGTTTTTTTCAGGCATTTTAGACTTCGAAGCCATTTTAAATAGGGTTAAAAAATCAATGAGTTGATATTATCTTTCTAATATTGCGAGGTGGTTGGATGTTAATTTTAATAATAATAATAATAGCTATTGACTGACGTATTTTTGAGGAAAATGTGTAAATTGTGTATAGCATTCATCGTAATAATTGTGCAGTACCATTACTCCATTAATAAAGACAATAAGAAGTAAATACATGCATATGTAAGTAAAAAAATCGGTAACTTTTCTGCACATGTAGATGTTTCCCATACCTGATTCAAGAATTGTTCGGTTGCGCATTAATATTTTTTTAACTGAAATTCTTTGATTTAAAATAATCTTTCAAAACCTTTATAGAAAAATTTAATCCTAATTTCCAAATTTTCTCTTGTATCCAAAGTTTTCCCCACAATTGGAATACTGATTAGTTTTACAATCACTCATTTTAATCAGAAACAACAAGAATTCATCACGGGATCAGTGGCAAAAAGAGTGTAGTCTTGTAGAAATTTTCGATCTGGTAACCTTGCCTTCTGATTGGTTCACGAGATCGTCTGGGGTCTGATTCTGATCGCTTCGTCCTGTCTGGGATTACAGCGTCTCCTCTGGCGGCCACTCTTCCCTTTATAATCCTTGCACACTGCCTACCTACATCTGATCGCTTCGTATGGTGCAACCAGACACAGTGGTGTATGCTTAAGAAAACTCTTTATTAGGGAGATTTAATTCCCTTAGGCGTGCCTCATTTTGTTTGATTGCCACTTACCTTAAAATCGTATTGTATTCTCATGGTATGAGGGAACCCGATGTCGTTAACGTGACCACTCGATTTTCTGTTTTGGTCGTTAAAAATTTCGTTATATAGAAACACTTTCATATGTAATTATTATCACTGCTTTATTTATTCTTCATTTGTAAAGTCATAATAGCAATATACTGTTTAACTACAGCGATAATACAGACAATATATACTAAAAGTACATCATATTAGACTCTACAATGAAAGGTTTCAAGAAAATATCAGCAAGGATATAACATACCTGGGAATTTACGATTACAATCTGATTCCACGGATGACACACAACTAATTGTGAATCACTCATTCTTTCATTATATATATATATTTTAGTTTCCCTGTATCAAATAATATTCTTAAACTTTTTTTTAAATGTTTCTTTACTTTTCAATTTTTTGAATTCCTCTGGTAGTCCATTCCAAAGTTTTGCACCTTTTTAATTTACATTATTCCTTCCTACTTCGGTCCTTATTTTTGGGAGTAATAGATTATTGTATTTACGATGAGTATTTCTTTTTCATTTAATTTTATTCTTATAAGTTTAGTGTGATTGCCATCCCTTATTCTTTCATACATTTTTACCAAGGCACTGTATTCGTGTAAATGTTCTATTGGTAATATATTGTACTTGAAAAATAAGTTTTTCCAGTTTAGTCTTTTATCACTGTTAATTAATTTCAACGGGTTTTTCTGAATATTTTTCAACACATTTTTATTTACCGAGCCTAAGTTTCCCTATACGCAATTACAATATATCAGATGATTGTAGATCAATGAATAATACAGTTCTATGCTGGTTTTTTCCCTTATTGTTGTATTAATTCTTCTTAGAATTCCTAAGCTTTTACTTATTTTGTTTGCTGTTTTATCTATATGGTCATTCCAGTTCGATTTATTAGTTAATTGAATTCCTAAGAATTCAATTTTATCCAATGACTATGGGGATTTACCAAAACTTCGGTATATAAAGAATTTCTATAATTAATAAAATATATAATAAAGAATTTATACAGAAGTTCGTTATATGGAGGTTCTACTGTATTTATTTGTAACAGAAATACGTTTAGACTTTTTTTCTGCTTTTTGCTTGAGGTTAACTAATTTTACATACCCTTGTGTTAATATATACGTCATGAGAAAATCGTCTTCGTCGTAGAGAAATCGAAATCTCTGTATGACATTTAATTCACAAGTAGCATTTTCTTAAAAAAAATGTACTTTTATTTAAATCTTTCTGAACATGTAAGCTTTTTATAGGATTTTAATTCATATTTAGTATGCTGTTTATTGTGATTAATCTAAATTTAAATTAGGTATTTTGTTAAATTAAGCTTGTTAAAAATAATTGTTTATGTTCATATGGTACGATGCAGAATATATAATATTTGTTCATTGTTTTTTAAGTAAGATTTGTTACATATCTTGGTATAAAAATAATTCATCTAATCCTGTTGGAGTTTTGGTAAAACTGCTAAAAATTCTTCTACTTATAAAAATAACGAAGTACAACATAGTAGAAATAGTAGTACAACATAGTAGTACAACATAGTAGAAATAATGACAGCTAATAATATATATCAGTAAATACTAGTATGGTCGAAATGTGTTGTATACCATACGGTCTAGGAGATTTGGGTGTTCTTGGCATCGGAGAACGAAATGAGACGACGTCCAAATAGGCCCCTGGTCCAGGAGAATGAAGTCTTATAGGTAGAGAACAATTTTTATGATATCGACTGCTGGAGTGTGGGCTACGATGCGATTTTGAAGATGCCATTCGACTGCTAACTGGACTTACAGATAAAAGTGGTGGCAATTTGCGATTGCTCGACTTGTGCTTCGACATAAACGCAACCCCGCTTCCTTTCACGTAAATTACAGTCACTTTGGGAGTCTAGAAAAGAAGAAACAAGGAAGGACATTTTTTTTTTTTTTTCAAAAGCAGTAAGACTTTAATAGAAAATTTTAAAAACGATCGTTTTAGAAGTTTACGATAAAAATCGCAATGAATTACGATAATATCCCTACGGCGTATGATTTTAATAACGGAAAAGATTGATTCCGCGCAGGATAATGGAAAAGAACCTTCTTTCATATGTAGGAACTCATGAATCAACGATCATTGATACATGAACCCACATTTCCAAAAGGTTTAATCATGATTTAATGTTCACCATTTTGTTTCCCCGCATATACGCTTTTCCCATCCAGAATCCAGATGGACCGACTCATCAGCGGTTCGCTCTGTTCCCGGCCACGGAAAAGACATTGGCTGCAGGCGACGATTGAGTTTAGTGTACAACACGGTACGGTGCAAGGATAACTTGATCGTATTTCGTCAAACTCCTTAACCGGCATTTCCTGCTCCCCTACTGGACATGATGATTACGACCCTCCGAGTGTGACACCACGAACCCTTGAGTGGAACAGCAAATCATCAATTAGTGTTAAAGGGGTAACCAATGAACATTTGCGTATGAAAAGGGTGAACAGCCAATAAGATCATTGCGAGTGTAGAGACGATGAGGCGAACACCAATAAAAGACATTCTTTCGGTAGGACTCTTAGCGAGATGGTCACGCTGCCCATGATGTACATTCATAATGTCTTATAATAATAATGTCAATTCTTAATCGTAACAATTTAAGTTATTTTGCTATGTGATTGTAAATAAATTGTTTAACCCAGAGACATGCTGTCTACATGGTTCATCTGTATCTTGGTATTTCTGACTCAATTGAGATAAGGTTCCAGGGTAACAATCCACGTGAGTTGACGCACGTGCTAAAACCCTTCTGATATAACTTATAATCTATCGGTGATATTATGGAGTCTATCACCGCTCCATCGTTCTGCAATCCGTCATAGAACGATAACCAAATCTATAAATGTAGAAACCGCAATTGGTAACCCTACACACATGATTAAAAACATGGCCTTCTGTTTGTGGCATTTTCTCTTTTTATGACACTTCGTGCACGCTATTTTTTGTTCACATAATCATTGCTATTCTATATATTTTGAAGTAATTATTACAAATGTTGAATGGTAAAGTTTTTAAGACATATACGTACTTCTGACTTTATATCGTATTTTAATTGTAAATTTTCATCACATTTGACTTTAACAGTTCGTAGAGTTTAGTTGTAAATTTTCATCATAATGAATCGTAATTTTTCATCGCATTTAATCGTAAATTTACATCACAATGAATCGTAACTTTTCATTGCATTTAATCGTAAATTTCTATTGCATTTAACCGTAACATTTCAACTTGTTTAAGCCGTAAGATTTCATTCGCATTTAATTTCATCCCATTTAATCTTAAATTTTTACTTTATACAATCATAACATTTTATCTCATCCATCTTACTGCAATTATTTAGATTATCATTAAAGTGATCATCTTAATAAATTATCTTATGCAAATGAAGAAACTTTAATAATATTCATTGGCGGCTCACGAGTTGGAAATGTGGGAGTACTGTAAAGTGAATTGTATCTTAAACTAAATTAAATGTCTAATACAACGTACAAAAATTATATACAAAATCAAATGCCAATTAATTGTTCTATTTATTTGTAGACGAGCGGTGTTCTCCTCTCTTTACAAAGAGACTTCAATAACTTATATATCCGTTCTCAGTTTTCCTTATTTTAGCATAGGATATGCTCATGATCGCCCATATATAAACGATAATGGAGAAGAGGGGTTGGGCCTCATTTATTCCTTTTTAATAAGCGTATTTTTCAGTTTTTAATGAAAAATAAAATGCTGTCCTTTGGAAACAATCTTGCGTCCATTGGAAAATCCACATGGGTATCCATGGATATACTAACATACTTTCCTCAACTAATTCCTTTCAAAGAAAATAACTCAAAAATTAGACACTTATTTGCCAACGATCTTTTCGCCGAAAAGTGATAGGTGAATTAAACCGTTGTTGTGACTGGAAACAAAGTGTATCAGATGCGTCTTTGGCCATAACGAAACAATACAGAGTTTCACCAGGAGATTCCATAACAAACAGTTATTTCGACACTGGCGTAAGGTTTAAAAACACGACGTTTCGGGAGCCAACTGCTCCCTTTGTCAAGTGAAGGCAGAATTTGCCATAACTGTTACGTTTTCATTTTGTTTTCGTTCTTTCACTTGAGGCCATTATCCCGATGTTTCTGATAAGGATAGGGCAAGGGTTCCTAATATGTAACTTCGAAACCCTGCAGAGCCCTAACCAGGCTAGGGCTATAGGGAGCTAAGCCTCCCCCTAGAATTTTTTTTTTCAAAAATCAAATATTGTAGAATTTCATTTAAAATTTTTTGTTGTAAGATATTATTACCCTTCACAGGGATAACACAATTGCCAAATATGGTCAACACAGAAAAGCCTCCGGGGCGAGATTTTTGTGAGTTTTCGTGGGGGAATTTATTATACAATAATTTTTGCCACCCACGTATTAATTACAGCTCAAACTAGAGATTTATTCGTTTTGGAGAAAAA
>QLNU02003225.1:68296080-68324847 GCA_006491805.2 Dysdera silvatica | reverse complement strand
TGAGTTAAACTCTGATTAAATTTTTAGGACACTTATTTTATAAAATTATGATGGAAAAATACAAAAGTAAAGCAAATTATACACAAAAGAATTATTAACTATGTATAAATGTAAAAATAATATTTCTTTCAAGTTGAGGTCACTTTCACACATACGTAGCTAGAAAACAGCCATAAAGTGAAAAGGGAACCACCCGGTGAACTAGCCCTTCGGTACAGTCACCCCATAATCGGGATTTTGCGACACACTTCTAGTCCTTTCGCATCACACAAATTGGGAAGCACTGCCATAGATAACAAAGGCTCAAATTCCTCCGAAACTGGCACAACTTAACCATAGTTGTGTGTCTTTGTGCCATGAAATTCAGACAATGATTGCGTATTCATTTATTAGTTGACATCGTTTTCATTAAATACAGTAGTTCCATTAATCCAAACCATGAAAATCTGGTGAATCCAAGCTTTTTTTCAATGGCAGCCGACTAACAAGATATAAGCAAATAGAGCAATATGTGTTGTTAACTGATTGAAATTTCCCATAAAGTATGGGAAATTTTCAGTCATCTGTTGTCTGTTACGACAATACCAAAACACAGACACACACATTAAACAATTATAGCTTACAGTAAATTCTATGGTAAAGATTTGGTTAATCTGAATAGGTCTCTGTCCTATTATTTTGGATTAACAAGGCTACTGTAAAAAGAATAAATCCGACGTTGTAGACATAGTAAATTTAATTGAAACAAAGAACAAGCCTTGGCCATCTGTTGTCAGAAACACATGTGAATCGTACATTGGGACCTTCATTTCAATTAAATTTACTATGACTACAGTATTGGATTTATTTTCTTTATTTTTACCATATCATTTTACGCCATCATAATAGTCTTATTGTTTTCATTATGGTTTGAATGTACGTGTACATAGATGTGTTACTTGTGGCAAAAAAAAATAAGAGTTTTAAATGAAGCAAATGTACGTACTGTGTGCCTTTTCTTGTTGTAATCATAATTTATGATATTCTATACTATGATATATGATATTCTATATACTATGATATATGATATTCTATATACTATGATATATGATATTCTATACTATATTTACTATGATATTCTGACGTTATCCACCATTGATTCAAATTTCATTTCATAATTCTTTCATTACTGATAATTTAGTTGAATTAATTGAAAACATTTAATGAACTAATTAAATGGAATTTGATATGAATTAATTTAGAGCTGAATGCAGGGAAATTTCATTAATGCAGATGCTCATGGGCCGCCAATTTTTATCTGTACAAATGGAAATCCGCACTAAGTGGAAAGCAAGTTTCGGTAGCTAAAGCTTCAGACTATTCCGCAATAACTTGTATAGCAATGCAGTACATAACTGAATAAATTACTAAAATGAGTAGTGTATTATGAACAGCAGAAGAATATGCAACGAAACAAAAAATTAGCACTTATGTACAGTGAAAACTCATTTATTAATGCCTTAGAAGATAGTTAATTTTGATAAAAACAAGCTATAACCTTTCTTGGTGTTAGTAGGGAGAGTGATCTGTTTCAACATCGTCCTCTGAATTTAGTAGGTTGCTTTTTAAAAGCAGTTGATTACACTTGGGGGAAAAAAATCATGCTGTCTTCGATGCCTTCTGAAATTTTCCCTGAAAAAGGCATTTTTTGCTTTGCACAAGTCATTTCAAGTCAATTTCATTGTCCGATGAGCTGTGTGCATTAAGCAAAGTCTTTAATATTGAAGTTACATAGACCTCAGACGGGGAAAAAGAATTTTTCTGCACTAATGAGAGGTCTGTCTCAAGCAAAGATGCATTAATGTGATTTCACTATGTTTCTTTATACTAAATTGAAGTATCTTCCCTAGAATTATAGAATTCATCCGCATTTCACGAATGCTCAAGGACTGGTTAAGTTATCCGCAACCATGATATGCACCATTTTGTTCATGAATTTTTTAATATTTCAAATGCTACCCCAATACTCAACTTTTGGGAAACAAAAGTACATCAGTGTAAGTAGTTTATTTTATTCTTTATCACAGTAGTTCTCAAACTGTGGCTTATAAAGCAATTTTGAATGTGAAAATTCTACGATTATTTTCAGTTATATGCACATATTATGGTATATTGCAATCAGTATACTCATATATACAGTACGCTCTCTTAATAATGTCATTCAAATTATTATTTCCGTTTAACTGTTTTTCATTTTCGGCAAATGCATTATAGAATTACACACATTCTAATATCTTTTTCTGTTTAACGACGTTTTTTCTGCTTCCCTCGAAATCTGTTAGCAGGAGAAATTACTGCATATATTCAATGACATTTGTCTGTAATGAACAAATGTTTTTTTAGTTTAATGCATAATACATATACAATGAAATCTGGACATAACAAATTTTTCCCTCTGCCCCCCCCCCCCAGAGATACCAAAGGTTCCCACACCACCTGGAGAATGTGGAATTATCAGGGAATTCAAAATTGTCCTTAAAAGGGAAAAAAATTTTTTGATCAAACCCAGAAAAGTCAGGGAAAATCTTCCTAACTTGTTTTAAATAGCTAAATTTCATGCGAACATGAGGCTATTTTCCCCGAAATGAAAGTTAAATTCAAAGTTTTGTTTGCAATCAGTCAGGGAATTTTATCTAAAAAGTCAAGGGAATAAAACCTGAAAAAGTCAGGGAATTTTTACGTTCACATTAAGTGGGAATCCTGAGATACAGAGTATATCATATTCAACGTTGTCTAGAATGATAAATTTCAAATAACGATATCTTTTCCTCATCACTCGAATGTCGTCATAGACAAATTTCACTATGTATATGAAATATAAGAATATAACTGGAACCTGGATTATATGCACTAAAAAACTTGCAAATTATGCATACAAATATGCACCAAAAAACCCCAAAATGTGCATGTATATACACCTAAAATGAATGGACACACACCTAAAGTGAATAACTATGCACTTAAATATTTTTAGTTTGTTATAAAACGTACATACTCTGTTTTGAAACACATATTTATTATTAACTGCTGAATTGTTGAAATATTCGATATACACAAAATGATTTGCTTTATATAGTACAGTTTTTATTATGGTATATCACAATATATGAATATTCTGAACAGTTAAGCATTGTCTTCTATCATTCAATAGCACTTTCATGACTGAAAAGTATTTTCTAAAATTTTGTGAAATTTTGTGATTGTCTATTATGGATAATGTATCCGTGATAGACCATCAATCATATTTATCATTGACAGTTAATGACATGGAATTTTACTTTATGTAAATGTTTGTTTTAATATGACCTTGAGAGAACTGCCAGTCTATCAGAATAGAACCAAACCTTTGGTTTTTCTAATATAGTAGCTATAGTTCAGTCATGACTACATTTTTTGCACCCTGGGATATAATTAAATATGTACGTTTACAAATTTCTTTGGCTTTTTGCTCAGATTAGGAGTAAGAAAAAGATCAGCTTTAGCGTTAGGGAGAATTAAAGTATTACATAAGCACTTTTGTGTGTTGTGGGAAGGTTGTGCTTATTTTCCTATGTTGGTCAATGTTAATTTTTGCTTACCCGGAGGGAGGGGGGATTGAAATGGCCAAAATATTGCTTACGTAATACTTTAACTCTCCCTTATTAGGAAATGTTTCCAATAAAAGAATAGTAAAGTCCTTGAAATTAATAAAACCTTTCAAATATACATTTATTCTGGACGTATAATTTTACAATGTAATCTTTAATCATCAAATTATGTTATTAACTATTAGCACTCTTTAAAGAACCGTTCAGTACCACCTCATAATTTTTATTCTACTATTTTTATGCTACTACTATTCTGTTATCTGAATACTACAGGTAACTTATTTTAATGTATAAAATTCCAAAATTAATATTAAAAAGTAAATTTAAATATGAAGTATGACATTTATAATTTATCAAAATTATGTAAAAAGTTTTTTTATTAAAAAACAACGAAAAGAACAACATGAACATTAAAAAAATTTAGATTAAACCACTTAAATTAGAATTATTACCACCACTATTTGTATTACTATTATGAAGTGACCAAAAATGGAGAAAAAGTTCATTTCTTTAGAATAAAAAAGCATGGTTTAAAGTAACATGGTTCAAACTGGCCAACCCTGTCTGAAACATTAAAATGATAATGATTAATTGAGTATATTGATTCGAAAGTCATATATATTAACAGTTATATAAAAAATATGGTTTTTGAAAAATAGTGTTATATTAAATAGAAGTCACACGTCTACACTGCACTGTGCCAATTTAAAATTTTAAGTTTGTGCGCTGATGCTCCCCAATATTTCCCTGCTACTTATGCAATATTTTAATTTTTACTTAATTTTGAATTATCACTCATTTGTGCCAATTTGCAATTTAACTCCAAATCGTGGATATTAGAACTAACATAAAAATGATACAGCATTTTTTTTTCCTTAAGGGAATATAAAAGAATAATATTCTGTATATTTATATTCCATATGTTACAAATTGTTCCTATTAGCCTAAAAAAATTGTACCTATTAGCCTAAATAAAATGTACCTAATAGCCAAAAACCACTTCCGTTAGGTAAAATGATAATTTTTCCGAAAGTTTTCCATCTTCCATACTAAGCTCTTCTAATTCTTAGTTATTTACTTCTGACAACGTGTCCTTAACTGTCGTTCATAAAACAAAGAAACGAGTGCTCTATTGCAAGGAAAAGTGTCGTTTTCTTTTTGAATAAGTTGAATATGATTATTTTATTAAAATTTTAAATGTAAAATTCATGTTTCAAAATTTTAGACGCACATAAAAGGAAAGAAGGTGGAACTGGAACAATGTAATCTTCAGGCTCCACGAAGTATGATTATTTCCATGTATTTATAGAATTATTGACACTTGTTTGCTAAGAAATGATGCCAAGCATGTTGCGTGTTGGCATGTTTTGTGTGCATTCCACATTTCTCTTCTGATGTGTAATTTTTTTTGCTTCTTATATTCTATATTGGAAACAATAGTATGTGTGTTTGGTTCCCAAATATTGTAGTCATCTGTTAACAAATAAGTGTCAAATTAATTATGCGTAAAATTGTTTTTATAAATTTGCCTTTGACAAAAAGTTATTTTAAAATTTGTGTTTGTATACTTTGCGCAATTAATCCTTTGATGTAGCAAAAAAAAAAAAAAAACTATGTCAGTTTAAGGTCCATGACTCACTTGACCTCTAAATTAATTTTTACTGCTCCCCGTATGCAAAATTGCATCCCAGTTATTTGTTGGTTACGACCGCTATATGTAAATATATGTATCTCACATCAGGGATCATGTAAGCCCATCTTTCCCATTCTAAATGATCTACAGTGCACTCTGGGGACACAAAATGTGCCAAATATATGCAAAATCAATTTTGTAATGAACCTTGATTTTTTTCTGAAAAAGTATAAAAGTGTCTACCTTTATACAAGAAGCTGTAAAAACAAGGGATTTGTGAAATCATGGCAGTATTGATTATGTTAATCTTTTAAACACAAAATCTTTCTAGACTTACATAATGTTTGTGACTTCAAAAAAAAAAAAATAATAATAATAAAAACGGGGGGGGGAATGCAATTTGAAAGCTACTGCACTATGCTATAATGAATGATGTAGAGAAATAAAGATTAGGCAATTAAATTTTGCCGACCAAGTAAAGGATTAAAAAAAATAAACGTAACTATACTCTTCTGAAAATAAAAGGAAATGATAAACTGTAATATATTTTCTAATTGTTTTTATTTTTGTTAACTATATTGAACATGACTTTAGTTGATTTAATGGCACACTATGCAGTAATAAACGTAACTGAAATCAAATACAATTAACGTAGTTGAAAAGTTTAATTGACCATTGAGAACAGTTCTGTCTTCCCGTTCTGTTGTGGCCTTAGGTCGACCGCTGCCGTCCCGACATCTGTCGTTGTTGACCTATTCTTGCCGGCACCGCTTCGACCCACATGTGCAGCGATTCTTCGATTCGTCCAGCCAGCCTCTTTCAATCCAATAGCATGATCTCTTTCAAACTCTGACATATGCCCGCAGTCAAAATGCAACAGAAATTTTGACCACATATTGAGAATCGCTCCTTATATACACCTGCTGAATGCGCAGTTCCGATGCGCTGGAGTTCCCGCTATTCATTCATTGGACACCAAATTTTAATCATTTGCATGTTCGGTCAAAATGTCTTTGCATACGAAATTTCATTACAATCGGACAACTCCTTCTTGGTGCGTCGATTTTTTTGTTATAGAGTGTATAATGAACCCAAAAAGGGCCGAATAGAAATGTTGCTGTAAATATTTAATTAGTGCAAGTTTTTAGTGTAAAGAAATACACTTTTTAATACAGCTTTTGAATTTGTAAATTCACTGTAATTGAGTTATAAATGGCTTTGGGCTTTGCATTAATCGATTTTATGGCCTTGAAATTTATTGTGATTGCGCAAATTTTAGTGCATTGTGTGTTGTTTACTGTAATTAGCGACTGGAAATCGATTAAGATTTGGTCTGGAAACTGGAAAAGTCAGGGAAGTTTGAAATAGAATTTGGGTAGACACCCTGTAAAAGGCTTAAAAAGTTGTCAAACTTTTAACTTAAAAAAAAAAAAGTTTCACGTCATACTCCCTTGGGCATTTGCCGTCTTTTCGCTCATCTCTATTCCCAGCCCTTGTTACATGTTCATTATCTGAACATTACATTTTTTTTAGGTTATATTTGCCTTACCATGGATACACGGAAAACTATAGACATAGCGAGCATGAGAAGGAACGGGAAAACATAATTTCAAAATCAGAGCTTATTCACACCCAAGGTATATGTATATGATTTTAAATTCAATTTTTTTTAGTCGCATGGAAGGTTATGTAGAGCAATTCGTCAAAGTTTTAATGTTGGGTATAGTAAATGCAATAATGTGTAGTAAATGCAACGTTATTCCATTACAGTGTTATTTTGGTGATGATTTTTTCATGTTAATTTGCAATTATAATTGCAAAATGATACATGAAAAATTACTTCTACAATCAATTACAGTAGAACCTCTCCTATCTTGAACCTCTTATGTATGGAAGCCTCTATATTTCTAAATCTATGTATTTTCCTGCATATTGAACCTAAATTTAATGTATATTTCTATGTTTATCTTGAATAATATTCTCCCAAAACTCATATATTTCATATTATGGACTAGTTTCAAATGCAACAACAGTTGAGAAACATCTTTTGCATAACAACAGCCACAATGTCATAGGTGGTAAATCAGAAATATAAGATGTGCAGATCACAAAGTTTTTGAAACTCTATAAAGGGATCATGATTTCCATTGGTTTGTTCAACAGGAACTGGAAATTTCGGACAATGAAAGTTTATTGGGGGGGGGGGGAATCATAAGCAAGATTATAAGGAAGTTGTTAATTTTACCCTTGTGTTCATAGAAATAGTTTCACTTTGCTTGCAAAATTCGATGGAACCAATGATACAGAAAATTTTCTCATTGTGTTATGTACACTAGTTAACTTCGTAATTTTGGTGGCAAAAAAAGCACAAATGGCTATTGGCAATTTTTAGAAACTAAATTATTTAAAGACTATTGACGAGTTATTATTAACGAAACAATACAGAGTTTCACCAGGAGATTCCATAACAAACAGTTATTTCGACACTGGCGAAAGGTTTAAAAACACGATGTTGTCAAGTGACGGCAGAATTTCTGCCTTCACTTGACAAAGGGAGCAGTTGGCTCCCGAAACGTCGTGTTTTTAAACCTTACGCCAGTGTCGAAATAACTGTTTATTAAAGTTATTTTTGTTAATACATTGACTGCCGATCTCGTGCCAGCATGTGATCAGGGCACTAATTATCAGCACAACCTCACATGACCGGCAGTTAATGTGTTAAAGTATGTTAAAGATATGTTTCATTTATTCCTATATTTGTTATTACGTATAATAATAAAATACCTTCTATTAAACCTGCATATATATTATATGAAGAAAACTCTCCAGCTCAAGTTTTTTTTTTTTATTTTTATTTCTGTGAGGTTTGAAATGGACATGTTTTTACTGTATCAAATGTTCTTGTTTCATATTTTCTGTTATAGAATGGACATGAATATTGGAGGTGGGGGAGAGCTCAAATTGTGTATGCTTTAAACATAACCTTTCCCTAGCCATTATATAATGAACCTCTCTTGTCTGCCCCCCCCTCTTTAGTATGGGGTTTCAACTTTTCTATTTCCTATATATCTGCAAAATATTAGATTAATGTTCACATTTCTGTTACAAAAGTGATATCACATTTAAAGACAAAGACTTCTAATTTTTAAGCCAAATATCATACTGCAGGTGAACAAAATGAACTTTTAGAAAATATACTTCTGACTAGGTGCACAGAATGTAAATATAAATTAAACTACTAGATTATCAGAATTTTCACATACAATTTCTTATGGTGTCACTTTTCTAATGTAAGTAGCTTTGTATTCATGAGTATATGTATATATACACTATATAATTAAAAGTATCTGGACAACCTTTTAACTCTGAATTTACCAATATTCATTGCAGGGCAAGCTTACACATAGACATAAAAAGACTTGGATGAGTCTGCAAACGTCATTACAAGGCTAATATAGTAGCATGACAGAAGAGCTTAGTGATAAAGATTAAAATTCGCATATGCCATTTTGACTCTGCAGGAAGGTTACGTTCCGAAACCGCAAACTACTTATTACTTTTCATGAAAAATGTTGATCGAACGAACCCTTCTAAGGCTGCAGTATTTAAAGGTTTTGTGGCCACGCGAAAGTGGCTATTCACTTAAATGAGGTGGGCTCTAATAAAAAAAACCTGGCCAGTAGCCACTGATCAAATACCTGAATTTTAAGCTTTACTTGGGGGCTTTGAACATGGTGATTAGTTTGGGTGTTAGATTTGGGGAAAATCTATTCATAAAATTTTTTCTATGTTGCATGTGCATGGTTCCACTGTAAATGATGTTATGAAATAGCAGCTTGTAAAGGCAACTATCATGGGCCTGATCAATAGTACCAACTGGGAGAGCGAGAGAAGTCGCATAGTGATGAAGGGTGTAGTAAAACAAATATCATGTCATCAGTAGAAACAATTTGCAGCGAATTCTAAAGTGCCTGTGAATACGGCCCTGCGGTGGCGCAGTGTGGTAACGCGTTCTCCTATTGCGCGGCTAATCCGGGTTCGACTCCCAGCAGTGCAAAAAGAACGCTTACTCAGAGATCTCATAAAGATCGCACTGCTCACTGTAGTCCGGGGTTTGGTTCCCTAGGCCTTAAGAGGTTCGGATTCCTCGGAAAACAGTAGGTCCCGGCGCAGCATGACCACTGTAGTCTTTGAGCCGTAAAACCAAAAAGAAAGCGAAAGCAAAGCCTATAAATACAATATCAGCACCATAACTGTTTGTCAAGAGGTTCAGAAATTGTGTTTTGGTATTTGGGCCAGCAATATAACCCAAGCATTAACATGCTCAATGCAAATGTTAATTACTAGTTTATAAACATATAACTGAATCCTTGAGCTATGGTGTCCATTGGTTTATAGTCATGGTATGAGTAATCCAGCGATTTCTTAAATTTTTTGGTCGTGGAGGTTTTAAATCCAAAACTTTTGACACCCCAAATCCTATATGTAAACCTTAAACATTTAGAATTCAAATGCATACAAGGGGGCATAAACCATACAATAAATTTAGGAGGGATATGGGTTTAATCTTTGCTTAATTTCATATTTTTGGGGTAGTTGGCTGAACTATGCTTACATGTCTTAGGTAAACATTTCCTTTATTATTTTCAAGAAAATGTTGTAAACATCGACTTTGATACAACAAGCAGAGTAGGCAACTTGTTTTCTATTAGGAAGGTTTAAAAATTCAAAAGTTTAATTAATTAAAACCCACCGATTTATAATTGTTTATACTGCATTTACAGTACAATATCTGAAAACTTTTGGGAGGGGTCATATTTGTATTTTTTGCAAAAGATAAAAGCAACCCTATTACTATTTTTACTTGAACGACGGTAGGAGAAAACAGCTTAAAAGCTACCCTTTTGTAAAGATTAAATACCTTTTTTTTTTAGTCTATTTTATTTTAAGAAATTTTCACGAAATTATGATTATCCATATTACATTGAAATAAAAACCCCTTTTGAACTAAAAAAACTAATTAAATTAATTAAAAATAAACAAATAACACCTATTTAAACTAAAGTTAAATAGCATGTCCACTTTATAACTGTTTCAATAATCCTGGGCAATTTATCGTAGACGGACCTCACACAAAACGTTTCAGACAACCTGTGGTCATGGCGGTTACAGTTTAATATGTTTGCCGTTCTGACAAATAGCTCAGGGCTATTGAATAGCTGATAAACAATTTAACTTTATTAAACAGTGTAATTTGTTTTTTTTTTTCAATTAATTTAATAATATGCAAGTATTACGTAAAATTATTTAAAAAACTGAGATGCAATAAATTTAGTTTGAAGACAGTACTCCCATATTCCTGATTTTTTATGCATGTTCTTACAGCATATAAAATATACGCAAAAGCCAGATTTCTGGGGGGAAACAGTTTTATACACTTAGTACCTATGCTTTATATAGGTGTAGTGTTTAAATACCAGTTATCTACCTGCTGACTAATGGGCCAAATGCTTTTGTAGACAAGTCTATCTGACCATTTCGCTGGTCCATGAATCACCAAGCTTGTTTGTTATTTTCACCAGGGGTCTTCAACCTTTTTCAGTCCAAGGGCCAATTTTGCTTATTCTTGTAGGCCCATGGGCCGCACTACTGTATCAGCAATATTAGGACTGAATAAAGACGGATCAAGGGATGTGCTCCCCCCCTGGATCAGCCTTTGTTGATAGTTTTTCCTTAGATCTCTGTATTAGTTTTGCGTGCCCACCCGAAAATATTTTCTGGATCCGTGTCTGGGACTAAATAGTTATGAGTATATATATCATCATCATATTCAACCATTATCTATCCACTGCTGGATGAAGGTCTCTCCAAATGCTTTCCACACACACACACACACACACGTCCATCCTGAGCAATTATTTTTCACCACCCATCCTTTGAGGACGTCCACAAATCCTTCGGGTTCTCTTGGAATCCATTCTTCTTTCGCATGCTCATTGTTTATCAGTTCTTTGCATATGTTCATGTCATCGCCATTTCAGCCCTTTTAGTTTAACAATGATGTCCTCTACTCTAGTTTGCTCTCTCATCCAAGTGTTTCTTTTTCAATCTCTCCTACATTTCAAACATGAAACCTCAAAGCTCCGGAATGGACTGTAACTTGTATTACTCCACTGAGCCATGTCCTGATCCCATAAGAGAGAACTGGCATACACAGTGGGGAAGATTTTCCTTTTACTGCAAAGGCAGTTCCCTTTCAGGAGTCCACCAGCTTGAACAGCCCCATTGAATCAGTTGGCCAAGGTATATCCGTACACGTCCATCCGCCTGATGCAATTGGAAACGAGACTCATCAGACCAGGCAACGTGTTTCCAGTCATCAACAGTCCAATGGCGGTGTTGGCGGACCCAGACGAGGCGTAAAGCTTTGTGCCGTGCAGTCAACAATGGTACACGAGTGGGCCTTCGGCTTCGAAAGCCCATATCAATGATGGTTCGTTGAACAGTTCGCACGCTGACACTTGTTGATGCCCCAGCATTGAAATCTGCGGCAATTTGAGAAAGCGATGCACGTCTATCTCGTTTAACGATTCTCGTCAGTCGTCGAAGGTCCCGTTTTTTCGAGATCTTTTTAAGGCCGCACCGCAGTCGGGGATTTGATGTTTTACCGGATTCCTGATATTCACGGTATACCCGTGAAATGGTCGTACGCGAAAATCCAAATTTTGTCGCTATCTCGGAGATGCTATGTCCCATCTCTCTTGTGCCGTCTATAACGCCACGTTCAAAATCACTTAAATCTTGATAACCCGCCATTGTAGCGGCAAGAACCGATCTAACAGCTTTACCAGACATCTCTTGCCTTATATAGGTGCTGCCGACCGCATCGCGTTACGCTGATTGGTTGCAAAGCCCTGTTATTTGCATACGCACGCCTGTACCAGTTTTTCTGGCACTTCAGTGTATAATCAAACCTTTTGGCGAGATTTTTGGCACTGCTTATTTTTAACAGTCCTGTCAATATTAAGTCTTATTTTTGATATTGCAACCCTAAGAGTGTTTCCAAGGTAGGCGTCAGTTATTCTGGTCTTAACTTTTCATTTTATCAACTTCATTTTTGGAAACAGTTGTTTACAGATGCATTGGCAGGGTGGGGGGATAGTGGGGTTATAATTTCCACTGCAACGAAATTTTGTGTATATACATACAAACATATCGAATGGCAGCTCTGTAACCCCCCCCCCCTTATGAACTTTCTACATCAGCTTATGCCCAGATGTCAGTGCTCCAAAACAGGAACATTTTTAGAGCACGCAGTCAGATGGTTGGGAAGGTGTTCTTATCAACATATTTAGAATAGAACTTGACGAGTTCTAACTTGAATTTTTTTTTAATCATTGTTGCACTGCAAATGAATAAAACTAAACCTGATTCCCATATACGCTAGAAAACTAAAGTAAAACATGACTTAGGGAAAAATAGAGTGTTACTTTAGTTCTCTAGTGTTTTAAAATATTTATTACGAAATATGAAAATGCCAACAGAGTAAAATGCATAGTTTCAGACTTGGAGAGAGCAGTGACTTTATTTTTGTGGGAAACAATTTGCACTTTTTTATGAACTGGCAGGCTGCATAAAACATGTTGGCGGGCCGCGGGTTGAAGACCCCTGTTTTAGACAATTCCGTGATGCTAACATCATGACAACTGTTTGGTGAAGCTTATTTCTGGTTTTAAAATGACCATTCACTAATCCATAAAATGTAACCTGGAGTTCGGTGATATAAATATTTAGGAATTGGACTGGACTGTTCAAAGCCCATAACTAAATTTTGTAGAACACTTTTGGGATGAATTGGAATAACAGGTAGGTCACAACACCCAAAATTAGTGAAGGCATTGTCTAGATACTCTTTTAGGATAACATTGGGCAATTGCAACTGCAATGCTCCAGAATTTGGTGGATAGCCGTCCTAACAGGGTGACAATTGTAATCGCAGCAATAATTGGACCCACACATCATATTCATTTCTTACTTTTTCCACAAGAGAAATAAAATGCACAGCTGTCCAGATACTTTTGATCATGTGATGTATATAACAATCGTTTAACTTATAAAATTCATTAATTTTTCCCCCCCAAGATTTTTTAGATGCATTTCAGTTCATCATCTTTTCTCTGATGACGATAGGCTCGCTTATGTTTACCGTTTATGGAGTAAGTTAATAACTTTTTAATTTATTTTTCCATTAAGTTGAGTTCACTTTCATTGAAATAGGATTTGTGTTATCTTCCCCTCTGCTCAATTCATATATTGCTAATTCTTCAGCTGACGCAGAAGGAAATATATATATATATATACAAGGTGGCTGTAATTAAACTTGTCCTATTTAGAGCATCCTGCAGCTTAAACCATTCAGTATGTAGACTACCTAAAGGATGCGGAAAAAGAATTTAGAAAAAATAAATTTTTTTTTTTTTAAATTTTTACTAGTGTGTCTTTCAGCAAAACAAATGGTTGAAATGACCAACACATTATCAAAAATAACATCGTTAACAATTCTTGGCCAGTTATCAATGAACATTTCATTGAACCATTTCAAATATAGGTACTACAAAAAGGAAAAAAAAAATTCATATCTTCAGTTAATCCTACGCAGGATGATGTACTAAATGTTGTTCAATGTGTCTGCCATTGTGCTTTTGGAAAACGAGAAGCCAATAGACAGCGTGTTCATGGTGGATTGTATCTGGTCCTGTGTGATACTTTGAACATGTAGAATGATGTGGTTTTTCAACTCTGTTAATGCAGCAACATTTCCATGATGCAACAAATTCTTTAAATGTCCCGACAACCAGAAATCGCATGGATTGAGATCTGGTGAATGTGATGGTAAGAAATTAGAAATGTATTGCTAATAATACACTCATCTGTGAAATGTTTGAGTAAAAAGTTTTACACACTGTCCTATATTCAACGGTGCACCATCTTGCATGGAAATGGTAAATGTAAAGCACTGTTGTTTCCTGTAATTGCAGTAAAACAAACTACTGCAACACATTATGGTACCTCATGGCTATCACAGAACATGTCTACCATTTGCAGTAATTTCCTCAAAGAAGAATGGGCCAAGGACATGAACCTGCACCAGTCGGTAAATTTAGGAGAATGCAAGGGAATATCCTGCTGCATATGTGGATTTTCCTTCACCTAAATGTGATAATTTTATGCCATAATTTTGTATGTTATTTGTCCCATTAATGTAGAAATAAGCCTTTGTCTCTTCAGAAGATGCTGAATGGCCATGACGCATCAACCTCCATCCTAGCTAGGAACATCAATATGAATGTGAGCCACTGTTCCTTATCCCCAGTAAGCAACAGTTTCAGGTGGCAGTTCTTGTAAGGGAAAAAATGTACAATTTTTTCTAGTACCTTCCATGCAATGCTATAAGAAACATCTCTTTGTCGAGATTCTGTGCATACACTACTGTAACTTTCAACATGTGTCACTAACAGTTTGACAACAGCTATCATAACATTGTCACAAACCTACACAGGGATAGATTTCTGGTCTCTACTTGATAGAACTCTGACAGTTGCTGAGCAGGTGTTATTTAGCCGTTCTGGGTGTGAGCTTTCTGATGCATTCATGACTATTATTCTCTTCAGTATATTTTCACGATAACGTTCGTTTAGAGAACTAAAATGAAAAATTCGAAGAGAATCTCTTGCCCGATATTATTGATGGCAGGGCCCTGTACCGACCCACGGCTAGGTGGTTTAAAAAAAAACACTATTCTGGATAACTAACAAAATAATAAAAAAGTAACGAGAAACAAAATCATGACAATTTAATATGGCGTTAAACAATTTTCTTCTGCAGTTTATCACCGCCTTTTTTTATTCAACCTCCAATTTCCAGATCTTTATACATAGATGTACATCAAGGGTCTTCAATCCGCGGCCCGCCGACATGTTTTATGCGGCCCGCCAACTCATGAAAAAATACAAATTGTTTCACACAAAAATAACGTCCCTGCTCCCTTTGAGTCTGAAATAAACATTGTATTTTATTCTGTTGGCATTTTCATATTTCATAATAAATATTTTAAAACACTATAGAACCAAAGTAACACTTGGTTTTCCTTTCAGTCGTGTTTTACTTAAGTTTTCTAGCATATATGGGTACTTCTAGATTGGGGGCTGAAAAAATTATTACCTCCTTCGCAAGGCTGTCAAACGTTTTATCGATACAATATACTAAAATACTCCAAAACTAATTGATACTGCTTAATAATTAGCAATGAGCTAAAAAGTACTTTATTTTAAAATGTGACTGTAAAACGTTTGAAAGTAAATGCATAGAATCAGGCAAGTCAAACTTTTCAACGGCTAGGTGGGGCTTGAGCCCCCTTCTGCCCCCATATGGATGCCCATGCATTAGGTGTAGTTTTATTGATTTGCAGTGCAACAGTGATTTAAAAAAAATTCATCTTAGGACTCATCAAATTCTATTCTAAATATGTCGATAAGAACATCTTCCCCACTATCTGACTGCATGCTCTGAAAACGTTACTGTTCTTGAGCACTTATATCTGAGTGTAGGTGTATGCAGAAAGTTCATAAAGGAAGGGTTACAGCCTTACAATAGGGTGTTACAGACAGGGCTGTCCTGAAGAAAATTATTGAGAGTATGCGGTGCTGTCTTAATTAAAGAGTATTGAAATTGCGGGGTAACTCTGGACTTGGTGACCTCACAGCGCCGAGCTGACTGGCGTTTGACTAGTCGCCTATTGTCTGTCCAAGCCCAAGGTGTCACTTGCCACTTTCATCAGTTTTTCATTCCTCTCCTGGTCGTACGCAGGATATTATTTTGAGGCTTGGGGGATTCACAGGAGTTTTCCTCATTTGTTTCCATTCAAGTTTGTAAATGACTAGAAAAAAAAAGAAAAAAGCCGAACTTTGTTGGAAGTTTCCCCAAAACCAGCAAATACGAAAACTTTTTTGAGACTTTGAGAGTATGGGGCACATATTCGGTATTTTTCAAATTTTCTTGAGAGTAAGCGGCGCACACAGCGCTTACCCTTTCGGGACAGCCCTGGTTACAGAGCTACAACTCCATATATTTATAATATGAACAAATTATGCATATACATATATGTGTATATACACAAAATTTCGTTGCAGTGGGGATTACAACCCCCATCAACCCTCTGCGTATGCCAATGCGTCTGTAAACAGCCGTTTCCAAAAAATGAAGTTGGTAAAATCAAAAGTTAGGACAAGAAGAAACGTCGTCCACCTTAGAAACACTCTTAGGGTTGCAACGTCAAAAATAAGACCTGATATTGATATCATTTATAAAAATAATCAGTGACAAAAATCTCGCTAAAAGGATTGATTTCGTCTTACATATTACTAACTAAAAGTATTGTAAATGTATTTTGCTTCCATACGTATTTTACATTGTAATATATATATATTGAGTCCCAAAGGCGGATACAGAAAATATTTTTGGGTGGGCATGCAAAACTAATATAGAGACATAGGAAAAAAATATCAAAAAGGCTGATCGGGGTCGTGGGGGGGCACACCACTTGGGACGCCTTTGTTCAGTCCTAATATTGCTGATACAGTAGTGCGGCCCGCGGGCCTGCAAGAATAAGCAAAATTGACCCTTCGTCTAAAAATGGTTGAAGACCCCCTGATGTACATGAACACTTTCAAAATATGAAGATTGATCGCTTATCCAGATGTGCCTACTAGATAGAGGCATTGAATTGAAAAAAAATACCCCTCTCTCTATTTTTTTCCCGCCATAATGAGTTTTCTAAAGAATCTGAATAACTAAGGTTTAGGGAATCAATCCTGAATAGCGTTTTGTTTTTTGTGGCACCATTGAAAATAGAACCCGGGTTAATGGCACGTTAGAAAAAGGTGTTACTACAGGACCTTATTTGAACTTACTGAGCTATGTCTAAAACTCAGTGAGAATGATCATTCGTCATTGCATTATGTTTCATAAGATACATAAAGTCACTGGTTTCATTTCAGGCTGTCACTTCGTCTTAGCATGTAAAATGTGAACAATTTTAAGAAAGGGAGATTTCACAAGATATTACTTAATTTTTACTTTTGTGAGGACTCATTACCTATTTTTATATTAATAATATATGAACTGTTTAAACACAACCACCATTTCTAAAGATTTTTTCTTGAGATCATAAAATTGTAGCATCAAACTTTAGTAGTTGCTTTCAATTTATGGAATAAGATATTTATTATGTTTTTTTGCTATTAATGCTTGATTTGTGGAATTATCTATATATTTTTTTTTTATAATATATCTGTTTATAAATATCTAAGTCCATAGGAATATCTGCCTATCCTATCGAGGTATTTCGTCGATGGCGCAAATTTTCAGCTGGAGTAGAAATCATAGAAAAGAAACAAAATGCACTGAGGCAGAAAATAGCAAAATGTCACACTAAAGTAAACATCAAATTCGAGGTACTATAACTAATTTGTTTCAAGTAATTATGACAGTTTCAGGTTAAGTAATTTTCATAGCAAATCCTGTAATTCTAAAGGTTAATTATGGCCTTGAAGATTTCTGAAAGCATAGGGCTTTTTTGTTTTTACAACTATTTCAGTTTTAAGATAATTGAAAATTCAGGGATGCCAGTTTGGGCGAGGGTGAAGTTAGTCATAATTACCATTCAAGGCTTAAGCATTAGACTTGTCTAGCTTCATTAGTTTTTCTGTTTACTTTTTTGGTTGATCATTATCGCTTGTTTCTTTGAGATCATCTAAACCAGCGGTCGCCAACCTTTCGGACCTCACGGACCACTAAATTCATAATTTTAAATCCCGCGGACCACATTTCGTGAATTTAGTGCAATATAAAGGTGGAAATTGTCATTCAGAATATGAGAATTTCTTAGAATATTATTTTTGTTTTATTATTAATAAAACATTAAAAATGCAAATAATGTCCGGATTTTTCTGCGGACGACCAAAACTTTTTTGTGGACTACCGGTTGGCGATGTCTGATCTAGACACTCCATAGTGGTGCAGTAGTGATGTGTTCTCCTAGCCTACCATAAATGTGGGTTTGACTACCAACGGTGTATGACCATTGTAATCCTTGAACCGTAAAGCCACAAACAAACTACCCACAGTACCTAGAACAAGGATGCTTACTATTCTCTGTAGTCCATGTGGGTAGAGGGGGGGACCTAGGTCTGAAGAAGCATGGATTTTTGGTAAGACTATTGATTCTGGCACGATGTGACCTTTGCCGTAAATTTATGCCATATGTACGATCTTACCTTGATTGGCGCAGAATGACCCTTGTACCATAAAGCTACAACTAACATTTGCCATAAAATACTAGCAAATGATCATCTAAATCATGGGTCTACTGAAGAGCACCTGTGTATTTAGTGGGGTTGTTGGCGATTGTCAAAGCTTTTGTGAATTTCACTTACAAGAGTAAAAAAATTATTTTGAAAATGAAAGGGTTTTCTTATGTATATGTGAACTTCGTTTGCTACCATAGCTTCTCTTACTTGCTAAATTTTTATTAAATATTATTTTTGTCCATATCGACATCATCCACCATGGATATTTCTGGAACAGTTGGCTGATGCCATATCACCCAAGGGTAAAATGCTGATGATCCCTGATCTAAAATTACCAAAGAAAATTAATACTCAAATATTGAGACCCTGTAACTGTTTTCTTTTAAATAATAAAAATTCTTGCTAATTTCATTTAATGATGCCAAAGTCGGGAATTGAAATACTAACTGTTTTTAGTATCAACAGTCAGTTTAAAAAAAAAAAAAAATCTGAATTTATATACTCTTTTATTTTCAACTTGACGTTTGAAAGTTGTATTCATAAGCTTACGCAGAAAGTTCATAAGGGAGGATTAAAAGGCTATAATTCCATGTATGTTCATGTGTATATATACAAAGTTTTATCACAATGGAAGTTTGTCTCCATCAATTCCTCCTCCTCCTCCTCTGTATACTCCATTGATTTTATGATCAGGGGCTTACCCGGCATTCATAAATCGGGGTGTGAACTAGATTTCATTAATTTATTTTCATTAAACACATTATGTGTTCTAGAATTTTAGAGGGTGTATCAAAAACTCTGGAGGGGTGTTGGGTGTGTATAAATCCCTGTGTATGATGTATCCTTTGAGACAGGATTGATTGCTTAATGTGTTCTCTGAATCACAGTACATTCACATGCATTTGGCCTTACTCAATTCCCAACTGAGCTTATCGAATGCAAAACTATACCTGGGTTATTCCATTACAGTTCAACCCAGCCATCACACCCATAATCTCAGATTTTGATGAAAATTTGCATGTTTGTTACTTTTATGGATTTAAGTAAGCATGTGAAATTTTTTTACTCTATCTGAAGCGGTTTAGGTTTTACAGCCTGTTGAAGGTTTGAGAATTATGTAGTTTTTATCGATCGGGCGAAGGAAACGCAATTTGCTTTTTCATAAAAAATAATTTATATCTCCCTTGTTTATCAACCAATGTCCATGAAATTTTTTATGAGTATACATCAACATGTAAGGAATGCAGAAAAAAAAATTGATTTATTTAAAAACAGGCAAAACTTTCAACTGCAGCAGTATTATTTCTTTGGGTGAAAATTTATAGGTGCAAAATTTTGACCGCTGAGCTCGTATCCCGCCAGTAGGTGGTGTATCAGAGTGGAATTTCTCTATTTTGATGGAAAAGTACTAAAAGATTACCACAATCATTAATTACAGCACATATAAAAAGTTCACAATTTTGCCAGTAGCAGTAGTTTTGCCAAATCAATTTTCACATACAAAGCTTGACATAAAAAATAACAGAGAAACAAGGGGACAAGTTGGAAGCATCGCGTCCTGACATGGAAGACTCGAGCCATCTGCAAAGTGTGTGGTTTTTTTAAACCAAAAAAAAAATATATATGAAGTTTTGAGGGGCCGGTAGAAAATTTCACGTGAGGATCTTGAATGAGGTTTTTCGTAGATTTTTTTGTGTCGACCGTAAAACAGTAAGATGAAGTTAAAATCTGTACAAACTACAGAAAATCCATACAAGTTGGCATCTCTGGTCTGAACTTATTTAGACATGTAACTTTCTGGTCTAAACAAGTGTGCCTTCTCAGTAGACGGAACTTGGCATCCACTAATCAGTCAGTCACAGGGTGTTGCAAGTGTAACATGCATAATTGGTGGTTATGTTTAATAGTTTTTTTTTCTGTTTTAGTCTTTTATGAACTACATTGGATTTTTTTTAACTGAAACTGTTTGGTTAACAACTAAGTGTGTACAACTGAGCGTGCGATTTTGATTAGTACCTAATATTAATGTTATTTTAAAAAGGATTTATTGTTAAATATTTTTTGATTATTGGAAAAATGAAGAGTGCAGTGTGGGGGAAATTACTCATAGTGATTGTCGTTTGTTAAACTATATCAAGAAAAACGCAATAAAAACTATTGAAAAGCCGTCTGAAACTGATTTAACTCTTAAAATTGAGAATGAAATCAAGTTATGAAATTAAAGCTATTTGCCTGCATCATCGAAGCGTGTTTTTAAAAAAGTATGAATTTTTACAAAAGATATGTTGTGACCCTTTTAAAAAACATAAAACTTCAATCAAAAAAACACTTTGTGTTGTAACTGTAGAACAGAGTAGGGTAATTTTATCAAAGGGCTACAAGGTGAGTCCAGGACAAAAACTTTGTGCATCTTGCAGGAACAATCTACTTAAAGTCAAATAAAGTGATGAGAGTAATGTTGAAAGCAAAAATAGCTTAAATGTCCAAGATCAGGAAGTTGCTGATGTGAGATTAGCTCCTGATGCAGTACAAAAAAAAAAAAGCGGTTGATTCCACTCGCTTTGGAAAGTTGTTCCAAAGGTCTTCAAACTCTTCCACGAACGAGATTGTTCCACAGCTTTCAATCAACAGATGATCTGGGAACGATTTAGGCTAGAAGAATTAGCAGTAATGAAACACTAACTCTCATTTTCAACTTACGTAACAAGCCAAAAACTTTACCCATGAAAATACAAGATTTATATCCTGGATATTTTATCACTTCTATTTATGACTATGTGTGGTATTTTGGTATGGTGAGTGAGGTGAATTCAGAAGATGGTGACGTCACTGTAAAGTTTTTACATTCTCATAGACCATCACCATCATTTTTCTGGCCCAAAAGGGAAGATGAATGTGTTATACCCATTCCTCACTGCAATTGTGGAACCCACAAATACAATGACCGGAAGAACTTACCAATTCTCTCAAGAATGCATGATACTTGTTCAATCAAGCTTCGAAAACACTGGAGAAAATTAAGAATGATTTCATAGAGTTTGAAATATTTTACTGGTAAGTTTTGTAATAATACAGTTTCCATTCCGACAAACATTATAAATGTATTCAAATTTTAATATAATTTTACAAAAGTGGTAATTTTAATTTAATGATTTTAAAAAAAAAAAAAAAAATGAGGGAGTCAAGTGATTTCATCTAGGAAGTGGGAAAAAAGTAAAGGAGTAAAAAAAAAACATTTATAAATTTTTAATTATAAATTATAATTATTTAATTTAAAATTATAAATTTTTTCATGTGGTAGAACATGTCTTTTAGAACAAGAATAAAAAAAAGTTTGTTCGATTATCCTTTTCTCCTTTGAAGATAGTCCACTTGGTGTGGAACTCAGTATTGTATTCAAAAAAATAATACTTCAGGATTTTTTTTGACCATGTATAGATACTTGCTGGTTTAATTTATTTTTGTCTGCATTCCTTACATATTGATATATACTCTCAAAAAATTTCATCATCATTGGTTGGTAAATAAGGGAGATATCAATTATTTTCTATGAAAAAACAAATTGCGCTTCCTCTGCTTGATCGACAAAAACCGTGAAATTCCAAAAACTTTAGCAAGCTGTAAAACCCAAGCCGTTTCAGATAGAACAAAAAGGTTTTATATGCTTACTTAAACCCATAAAAAGAGTAAACATACCAAGTTTCATCAAAATCTGAGATCATGGGTGTCAAATTCTTTTTTTTTTTTTTTTGATTTGACGTGGAATGACCCACCTATTAGGTAATATGAGATTGTTTCACAATTTTTCGTGAACTAATTTTACCCAGAGATGCCAACTTTTACGGATTTTCCGTAGTTTGTACGGATTTTAACTCCACCTTACTGTATTACGGTCGATACCAAGAAAACTATGGAAAACCTCATTCAAGATCCTCACGTTCAATTTTCTACTGGCCCCTCAAAAATTCATATTTTTTATGGTGTTTTGTTTGAAACAACAAAAACAAATTAGCAGTCATTGGTCATGTTTTGCACCTATGAATTTCAATCCAAAGAAATAAGTCAAGTTGAAAGTGGGCAGGTTTTATTAACAGAAGTTAATTTACGTATTTTAAAAAAATTTTATCTTCTCAAGAATAGGGAAGAGGTTTCAGAATTAGGGGGGGTAATAAAAAAATATAGGGGTGGGGAGGTACATATATTGCTATATAACAATGCAGGTGCTTTACATATAAAAACAATTTTTGCAGGATATGAAAGAGCGTGGTTTTACTGAAAACTACAGAAAATTCTTGATTTTTTTTTTCATGGAAAACTACAGAAAATTCTTGAATTTTTTACGGATGACTACTTTTTCAGATTGGCATCTCTGATTTTGCCTTCCCCTGCTTCTTGATGTCTTTCATTATACTTAGTAACTGCTGAAAAGTCTTGCTAGTCAGGGATCTTTATTTCATTATCATGTTAGTTTTTAGACATCTATGCATTGAAAACGACTATCCTTTAACAATATCGATTTATTTTTAAAGCGAAGAGGCAGTCAAATTCCTCCCGATCACCTAAGAAAACTGTCAAGGTATCGGAATGAAGAAGCTGTTCTTGCAGGATCTTTATGGATCATTATTTCATTATGTTAGTTTTTAGACATCTATGCCTTGAAAATGACTATCCTTTAATAATATCAATTTATTTTTAAAGCGAAGAGGCAGTCAAATTCCTCCCAATCACCTAAGAAAACTGTCAAGGTCTCGGAATGAAGAAGCTGTTCTCGCTAATCTGATATCTGAGATACGATCGTCTTATAGTTCTTGGGGAAGCATGAAACTGATTGTAAAGGTATACAATGTCCTGCTTGGTGGTCTTTGCATTGCGGCTAGCATCGTTATCTGGATATCTTTATTCATGTCAAAGTAAGCTTCCATGGAACAGTTTCAATAATCACCTAACAATTCGTATCTCCTTATTTTTAACTTCACTTTCATCTAAAGCAGCAATTTTCAGCCTTTGTCTTCTTGTGACACACCAAAACTTATTACTAAAGTTCTTCAGCACACCAAAAAATATATTTTTTGCCAATTGTGTTAAAAAAAGATAACAGGAAATGAATAAAAAATGGGTATAATTTTGAAGGAAACAAGGTTAATACCTGTGACTAAATAGTCGGGTATTGCATGTTTTAAAAATTTTTGTGACATGCCTGTAGACATCTCGTGACACATTGGTTGAAAATCGTTCATCAAGTAATATCTAATCTTAATTGTCCATCACTCGTGTTTCCAATCGAAATGGGACCACTCGTTTGTCGCATTTTATTCTAAACCTTACTTTTTGAATATTATAGTAATTATATATTTTAAATATGGTTAATAGATATCACCACAAAGCAGTGATTCTCACTGTTTTCTTCTTGTGGTGTAAGTAAGGAAAATAAACCTCGATATCCCTCAGTGGCATATACTCCAGGAGCTCTAATTAATCTTAGGTGGACCAACTAATTTTTTACTTTTTTAACAATTTTGCATAGCTGTTTCTCTTATAATTCATTCTATAAGATACAGGGTGGCCATAGAATAACTTACCCTATTTTAGACGCTCTGGAGCGATTATGAAAATGGATATTGGAAAGGGATTTGGACCACGGGGAAGCGATTTTAATTTAGTTCCGAATTTCGCCACCAGGAGGAAATGTGGCGCTTCAGGTGTGCAAATCTGGTTTGATTTGCATCCTGGTTTTAATTTGCATAAAACCATCTTCTTTATGCAAAATAAATCCTTTCTGCAAAATTCAGAATATTCACACTGGCTGAAAACAGCAGTTATGGCCTCGCAAGTACCTCTTTTTTTTCCCTGGTGATGAAATTTGGAACTAAATTAAAATCACTTCCTCATTGTTCAGTTAAGCCACCCTTCAAATCTCTTGATGGTATCTCTTTTCCTCATCGCTGTAGAGCATCTACAGTAGGGTAGGTTATTTATGGCTGCCCTGTACTTTTGACTAAACTTCCTCCAAAAGTTACCTATTTGCACAAAATCTAATATAATTTATATAAAATTATTAAGCTCAGAGGGAAGATAGTTTTATTTATACTTTTCGCAAGCAATATTTTAGGAGAGGTCGTTTTGCCAAATGTATAATTAAAACTTGAAAAAATAAGTGTTTTTGTTAAATTTTCTAATCTGTAAGAGATTTTGATCATGCCAGTCTCTTCTTCCTTATAGTCATACATACTTTTTAAATTGAATAGAAGATGAAGCATTAGCTTTGAGATTATATAACCAAATTTTTCGTTTATAATCGTTGCAAAAGGGGTTGAATGAAAATGTTTAATTAATACAAGTTTTTAGTGTAAAAAAAAATATATTTTTTAATACAATTTTTGTATTCATAAATTCATTGTAATTGAGTTATAAACGACTTTGGGGGTTGTGTTAGTGGATTATACGGCTTTGTAACTTGTTTCAATTATGCAAATTTTAATATATTGTTTACTAAAACTAGAACCCCCCCACCACCACCATTAAGATTTGGTCTGGAAAAGTCGGGGAAGTTTGATATAGAATTTAGCCAGAACTATTATCTTACTATTATAATTTGTCATTACTCAACTAATTATAGCAGTATTTTATGATTTTTAAAAGTTTATGGAATTTTTTTATCGGGCTTCTAATGATGGCTGAACCATTAATATGAGGCCCCAAAATATGCAAAGGTAGGTAGAGAACATTGCAATTGTGACTCAAATTTGAAAAGTCTAAAAAACAATGATAGCTAAATTAATTTGATTCTTATTTATTGTAGTTCAGCAATCTTATTTATTCAAAAAAATGTTCTGTGTATCTGTAGTTTGCGAAAACACTACACCTGGAAATTTTTTGTTCCTGGTTTGTTTAACCTGGAAAAGTTACGGAAGTTTGAAACAAAATTTGGGTAGACACCCTGTAAATAATTTTCTAAATGTGAACCTAAAACAGGTGTTCTTTTTTTTTTTCAGTTATTACATAGCAAAATATTCTGAGGGATACAACGATTCACATCTATTTATAAAGTGGAAGAGCCCTACCGTGCTAGATGATATCATAATTTCAACTCAGAATGTAAGTGTAATAATTGATAACAATTTATTCTTCTTTACAATCATTACAACAAATTGTCTTTAGAGTCATTTTAATAAAATGCTATGCAGAAGAGCCATTTTGTTATGTTTTCTTGCATATAAACTTCCTGTGCTGTGTTATAACACTCTAAAAAGTATGTCATAATATTGTCATCACTCAAAACGTCATGAATGATTCAATTTCATCAAGTATAGAGTAGACCATAAGACCGCCTGATTTTATCTGATTTTTTTTTTTTTCAATCGAACCATTTTATGATTTAAAATTTGTATGCGACATCAGAATGCAGGCTCAGCTTGTACTAAAAGTACTCCCTATTAAAATTAAGAGCAAAAATTAAAATAAAAAAAAATTTAACTGTGAATAAATTTTCTCATATTTACATTTAAAAAAAAAAACCACTGAATATTCATGAAATAGTTACTGGAAGTGATATGTTGTGCCCAAAAAATAATGTTATGAGGTTGGTTCATGAAATTTCCACTATCCTGCAAATGTTAATTTGTCTCCCTAAAGGTTAGGGAAAAGTCAGGGAAAATTTACATTTTGTAGATAAACTTGGAAAAGCCAGGGAAAATCTTTGCAACTTCTATTTTGAGCAGCTAAATTTCCCATGAATGTGAAGCCATGTAGATAAACTTGGAAAAGCCAAAAATCTTTGCAACTTCTATTTTGAGCAGCTAAATTTCCCATGAATGTGAAGCCATTCCAACACCCCCCCCCACTACAACTGAATTTTTTTGAATATGATTATTTAGGGAATTGTGCCTGGGAAGTTAGGGAAAAGCCTTTAAAGTCAGGGGAGTGTTTTTCTTCTATGTGGGTTTGAACCCTATGAAGGGCATTTGTCCCAGAAAATGCAAACACTGCAATGAAAAAAAACCCCGTATTTTCTGAATCTCACATCCCTGATTATTCAACTAACCTCTACCCCTAATACACCAGGTATTCCAAGTTCCATTGCACTTTTAAAATTTTATGACTTTAAGCTTCTGTTTGTTACCATATGATACTGTGTATTGGAATTATTGTAAAAAATAAAATGATAAAGTAATATTTTAAAAAGTATATATTCTTAAACTATATAATTTGCTCAATTATAACTTTGCACAGTATGTATAGATACTGCTATGCAAAACCTAAGGACTAACACTATTTCCAGATGGGGGGTCAGTGGGTTTTTTGCCCCACCTCCCACTTTTGGAAACACTCTTAAAATTTAACTTCAAAAGTAACGTTAACCTTTAGCTTGTGGGGCTTTAAAATAGAAATTTGTCGTTCCATAAGGGGAAATATCGCTTTTTCCTTCCCCCCATACAAATCAACCTGTGGCACCTGAAATAGTCACTACATGGGGTCAGGACGGAGGTGTAGCTGTGCTTAAGTACAAATAAACAATGCCAAATAAAGTTAGTGGGCATGTATTGTATGTTAGTGAAAGATAAGAAACTTACTCATAATCTAATAGCAGATCGTTAACTTTCATACAAAACAGTGAACAGGAGGAAGGTGGAGGGGTCCTGTTTGCATAATAGGCCCTTATTTCGTACCCCTTTTCGTTATCACCCGCAATCGAGCCATTTATACTACTAAACTGGCCATTGACGTGAGAACAACACCAAAGGGGCAAAAAATCTCTAGGACAGGGCTTATCCAAGCCCTGTTCGTTTTGAAGGTAAATCTGCTGGGATATACGTCGTCCCACCCGGTAGCTAAAAGTTAACCATTACTCAGGCACATGCCAGCACAGGGTTTTCCACCTCCCAGTTTTGAAGGTGAGGGCAAAAGGTATATTTCCCTCCCCCTCACTTTTGAGAAAACTCTTAAAATTTTAACTTCAAAAGTAACATTAAACATCACTACTAATGTAGTGGAGCTGAAGCAACATTGGATTTTAATTTCACTTCCTGTCAGGACGTCGGCACCATACTGTCAACAATACTGCTTTAACAGTGCCCCTTGACATATCCATCATTTAAAAAAAAATTGTCATCTCTTCATCTGTACATTTTCCTTTAGACTTTGTGAAACCATCGATCTTAAAGCATAAGCCTGTGTGAAATCAGTAAAACTGTAAATCGCTTAAATGGTTGTTGTTTTGTGATTAATTTTATTTGAATTATTTAATTCATGAATTAACATTTAATCAGGCACGTGCCAACAGGAGGGCAGGGTTTTTTCGTCCCCTCACTATTGAGGAATACTATTAAAATTTTAATTTCAAAAATATCATTAAACATTTCCACTAATGTAGCAAAGCTGAAAGAAACTTAGATTTTAATTTCATTTTCTGTCAATAAATGTCAGCACCATACCGTCAATAATACTATTTTACATTGCCCCCTGGCGTATCTATTGTTAAAAAAATGTAGCCTCTCTTTACCTATACATATTACTTTTTTTGTGAAACCATTGATTTTAAAGCTTGGTGCTCTGCGAAATCAGTAAAATTGAAATCGTTCAAGTGGTTGTTGTTTTGTAATTCAGTTTATTTTAACTATTTAATTAACTAATTAACATCTAATTAACAATTAATTTATCTAATTAATATTTTATAATAATTGTTTGGAATTTATGGCAATAGATGGCGCCACCAAGTTGTCATCATAAGACATCTATTGCCCCCCCCTCCCTCATTCTTCGAAACGTTGGCACGTCCCTGACTATTTCTAAAGGTTATATCCACAGAATTAGCCGAAAAATCTTGTAACTGTTGGTATAACTGTGCATGTTCAGTAGAAATACAATGCATATGCAAATTTTCTAATCACACATTGCATTGCATAATGATAGGTCCATCCGAACAAAAACAGAAGTTCTATTGAACTACTGTTTCATGTTTTTAATTTACATTTATTATATTGTATTATGTTTAGAACGTTCATTATTAGTGTTCTCTCTTATGTTCTCAGTCATTAAGCTCTGTAGTAGTAATAGAATGTTATAGTATTAAGAAAACATTACGCTCCACAAAAATTACCGTTTTGATAATAGGTTTAAGAATAACCCTATTCTGCAAAACTTA
>QLNU02003225.1:68272769-68295980 GCA_006491805.2 Dysdera silvatica | reverse complement strand
ACACACACATGTGTCCAACATGACCCTCTGCAGATGACTGAGAGAGCGGAATTTACGCTCGCGCCGACCGTTACGCCGCTTACCTCTCACGCCTTTACACCGTCAAGTCCGATTACAGTGGTGCCGGGCTCGATCAACTTGGAACTGCGCTGACTGGGGACGTATAGTCTTTAGTGACGAGTCCCGTTTCCAACTGTGTCCTGACGACAACCGCAGACGTGTCTGGAGACGTCCAGGGCAGCGTGGGGATCCTGCCCTTACTATCGCACGCCACACATGCCCACAACAGGGCGTTATGGTCTGGGGTGCCATCTCCTTTGATAGCCGGACCCCTTTGGTGGTCATTTCTGGCACACTTACAGCACAGCGGTACGTAGACGACATTCTACGACCGGTTGTGTTACCGTTCCTTTTGCGACACCCTGGACTTACGTTTCAACAAGACAATGCCCGGCCGCACACGGCACGTGTTGCTATGAATTGTCTTCAAGCTTGCCCAACACTTCCTTGGCAAGCTAGGTCTCCTGATCTCTCTCCCATAGAGCACATTTGGGACGCTATGGGAAGGCGATTGCAACCATCCCGGAATGTCGACGATTTAGCCCGACAGTTGGAGACAATTTGGCAAGAATTTCTGCAGGACACCATCCGGGATCTTTATCAGTCTATGCCACGCCGGGTGACAGCTTGCATCCAGGCCAGAGGTGGACCAACGCCTTATTGACTTCCTCCCTTTGTAACGGTCAAACTCTGCAATAAATCATTCAATTGTTCTGAAATTTTAATTGTTCCTTTTTCTATGTATGTTCTTCACATCCACCAATTTTTATCGCAATCGGATAATTCCTTCTTGGTGCGTCGATTTTTTTGTTATAGAGTGTATAAAAGAGTTTAATTATATAATAGCAAAGCTGATGCTTCATCTTCTATTTCATTTAAAATGTGTATGGCTATATATGAATCGGTCATTTTGAAAAGGGGTCAACTCAATATTAAAACAATAAGACATAACCCCTTTTCAAAATCACTGATTCACACATAAGGCAAAGGAGATTGGTATAATCAAAATCCCTTACAGATTGGATAATTTAGCTAAAAACTTTTTTTTTCCAAGTTTTAGTTATATATTTGGCAAACATTTTCTCCTGAGAAATATATGGGCTTAATAATTTTATATAAATTATATTAGTTTTGGTATATAAATATAACTTTTGAACAAAGTTTAGTCAAAAGTACAAGTTTTTCAAATTTTTTAGTGGGTAATGTGGTATGAAAAACACAGTTCAGGAAAATTATTTTAATAAGTTATTTATTATAACAATGAATTTCAAATTTCCCTGACTTTTACAGTCAGAAAAAACTTCCCTGACTTTTCCAGGTTTTCCAGATGAGTAGACACTAGGGTGGGCCTAAAAAACAAAACTGTCACGCATCGAAACTTAATAGTGTGGAAAACTTGCCTATTCATATCAGAAGCATGGTACCAGCCATGAGAATGTGCAGCCAACTTTCCCAAGGAATTCATGTTTTTACTCAGTGACGTCACTTTAAATCTGTTATGTAGATAGTGAAGCATTATTTAACAAGCGTTGTAGGCTGTGTTGGTCAAGAGGAGGAGGAATTGTGCAAGAGTTTCATTGGGAAGGGTGGCGGTGCTGTAATCTCAGAGCTGTGTTGGTCAGTTTCAAGCAGTAAGCGGTTAATGGAGTAAGAGCAACCGTAGCAAATGTGACAAGCTGTGGCGGCCAGTCGCTTTTCGTTGTCAAGGGCGCGAAGGAGTCCAGGTCATGATTTTTAGATATTGTTCACTTAAGTACGTAGTTGAATTGAAGCCTCATGGATTCTCGTAATCAGTTTACGAAAGCATTCCCAACGTATTCTGGCTGGGCTTGGAGTTCCGTGTTAACTCCCTGGTAACTGGAAGTCGGGACGAGAAAGCGTAGATGCGATACGAGCCAGCTAAGGATAGAATCCCCGAATTGTTACGTTCATGGAACTGCAACTTAATACGCAAACAGGTACACCTATCCAGCTTCATTAACTATAAAGCAGACTGAGTACAGAATGGACTTTAGTGACGTATTACTGTTACAATTCGCAATTTACTTTACCTTTCGTTACTGACTAATGTTCACTGGTGTGTTCAAATATAACCTTAATTTAGTTAATGTTAGTATTGAACCATTTAGTGACTGTAGATTTCTTGTGGCGCAAGGACAGGCGCTAGTTAGGTAGTTTGTTAATATATTAACGTTAGTTGAAAGTGTAACCTTGATAGGCATAAAATAGTTAAGAAAGCACTGGAGTTGTTTCAGGGTTCGTTGCACATAATTTGAGGCGCAAGGGTAACTGTAGACCTCAGTGCTAAATTAGAAGTAACTGGAAGTGACTTAAGCTTCCTGTTTGAACTCTTCGCCATGCAACATTTGGCCTAACTTCCCTTAGATTGCCTGCATTGAATGGTGTTCTATTACGGAAGCGGCACTCACTGAATTAACGTCTCCGTAGAAGTGTTAACGTGGACAGGCTCTCGATTACTAAATCCAGGTTATGACTTTATTCTTAATATTTGTTTGGTTTAACTTTGGTAGCTTATTACTATACTCATAAATTTTAGTAACATATAGAATATTTTTTAGTGAATACTGTGAGTTGTCCTGGTGGAACCAAGAACATATATGAAGGCCAAGTTATGTTTGATAAACTCGATGTGTGACCCGGAACATATGGATGTATTCCGTAAGTGCTCAAAATAAATGTCTGTGTTGAAATTGTTGTATTCATTCCTAGCCACTCAGATTCTTGGACCCACGAAATGATTATGTAACGTATCTTCCTAGCAAAGAAAGATAGGGCTAGGTCTCTTACAACCATTTAATAGTTTGAGTAAGAAGAGATAGACTTACAGCATGTGTGAAAAATTTCAGTCCGATTGGGCAAAATCTGCTTCAAACTTGAGCCTAACGTTTTGACATTGTAGCCCAAAATGTAAAACTGTTGGTTTGTAAGTCAAGTTGGCCTTTACTTCCACGGTCATTACCTCTAAAGCTTTAATCGCTCATATGATCAAGATTAAGTATCTCCTAACTTTCCCTAATCGATTATTTTGCTGAATGAGGTAGTACATGGATTGCTTTTTCAACAAAATTGCCAAGAGATTGGTATTAAATTCATTGAAAATCCCATTGCAGCAGATATAGTTATATAAGCCGAACATTACGCAGATTAAATTAAGAAACAATTTTTATCAACTTTTTTAGGCATAATAATTTGAATGCCGATGTTGTGGCATGGTTAAATGATGAAATGTTTATAAAGAAATGTTTTTTGCATCTGGTGGGCCACGATCCCAGGACCTTCTACAATCTGGGCAGGGGATCTTACCAACTAAGCTACAGATGATGAACATTCAATCCCTTATGAATGTATTTAAAGCGTAAAAACATTTTTCTTTACGAACGTTTCACCATCTAACCACGCCATAACATCGGCGTTACTATTACTACGCCGAAAAGACGTTGATAAAAATTGTTTCTTAATTTAATCTGCGTAGTGTTCGACTTGTATAAATATATCTGCTGCAACGAGCTTTTCGATGAATTTAATACCGATCTTTTCGCAAGTGGGTTTAAAAAGCAGTCCATATACAGCACCTTTTCAAGAAATAACCAGTTCCGGAAAATACGTTTTAAATATGTTTGTATGGGATTGAGTGGTTCTCGTCTGTAGATCAGAGTATTATATATATTAACAGTGCAATTTCCAGCAAAGACAAGAAATATTTCTATGGCATATCCCGAGCAGTAGATTCTGGTCATTACAGTCCTGATCTCAATATTACAGATTCTGATCATATCCACAAAGCTCGCTATCTAACTACTGCAAACAGATTACTCCGACTGTACATTTTTGCCTTCAGGAAGTTTCAGGACTATGGTGACCTACACACTTACAGCTTATGCCCCAATGTCATTTTTAATTTACATGGAAAAACTCCATCAAGGATGGGTCTAGGCATCTCTTTGAAGCCATTTGCCTCTCAAGGTATTTACCTTTTAAACACCATATAGTTGTTGACGCTTCAATAGCTCACAATGCTTTTTTTTGTCTTACCTGAAAACATCCTTTCCAGTATGATGACTGATCCTTGGCCAGACATGCGTAAAGATGCACTTGTGAAAATTTTACAAGCCTGATCAAAGTCTTCAGGTAACTAACTCATCTGGTGCTGTGCGCTGAAATATTGTCCCAGCTTTTTATTTCAAAGCAAACCACTACTGGGAAATGATTGACTGGTCTCATCCAAGTGTATCAATTACTTCACCACCAATTTTGAGAAGAATACCTAATGATAAATTTTCAGAGAAGCTCTCGGGCACAGACACAACACACGAATGGTACTTCACTAAGTTTCTGTGCCACACAGTGGCAGTGGAAAGGACCGTTAAGATGGTAATGGAGACTTTGGCGAAAGTGCGTGGCTCTGAATCACGTAACCTCTACATAAGGGCAACTCTTGCATCTAGACAAAAAACTACCGGATTTTGACTGTAAAGCTCAATATGTGAGCACTTTGACTGATAGTAATAAATCTGAGAAGTTCCCTAATTATATCCTAATAGTTGGGTGGATATGTAAGGTTTGGGCGGAAGCCGTAGTGCAGCCACCTCCACGTGGTGGGTTCTGGATCACATAACAAATCAATTAAGAGTTAAACGAACTCCACTGTATTCAAAATAGAGCTTCAAACCATCTCATTATATAGTAATGTTTTGTCGCACCAAAATTTCCCAATCAGATGCATCACATATGAAAAAATAGCGCACCTTTTCTCACAGACTAACATTTTCATGTTTTGGGCTACAATAGCAAAATTTTAGCTTCAGGTTTGAAATAGAAGATTTCGCTCGATCACATTGAAATTTTTCACACATGATTCTGACATGAGTAGGCAAGTTTCCCGCCCTATTACGTTTCATTGTTCAATAATTTTGTTTTTTTCGGCCCACCCTAGTAGACACCCTGATTTTAGCTCTTCGAAAGTTCCTAGGATTTGCTAGGCTTTCGATCTGCTAAACTGCCTAGGGCCCTGTGAATCCTATCCTTGAATATAACACTTATATATTTAATCTGAGTGCCTAAATGCTTTCAAATCTTGTAAAAAAAGAAATGAAGCATTATGTAAGATATTATTACCCTTCACAGGGATAACACAATTGCCAAATAATGGTCAACACACGAAGCCAGTGGCGTAAGCAGAAAGTTCATAAGGGGAGGGTTATAGGCTTAATGGGAGGGGTTACAGAGCTACAACTCATATATTCCTATGTTAAATATACAAAATTTCATTGCGATGGGGGGTTACAACTCCCGAACTTAACTAGCTACACCTCTGCACAAAGCCACCGGGGAGAGTTTTTGTGGGGGAATTTATTTTTACTTAATAATTTTCGACACCCAAGTAGAAATAAGCTCAAACTAGAGCTGTTTTTTGTTTATGTACATTCATTTACATTAATTATTAATTACATTACATTCATTTACATGTACTGTACTGGCATACAATCACCACCTCAAGGTTCTCCTTTCACAGCACACACACACCCACAACTCATTTAGGTATCAACTTTTTTGAGGAAATGCTTTAAGCTTTTGACCAAGTAAAGATCTGAGAAATTTGGGACCCATTCCAGGACTCTGATCCGACTTAAGCAAACAGTAGTAGAACATCCAGAAAGTGGCTTGACAAGACCACATTGGAAAATTACCCATTCCTGTAGACCAGTTTGGGCCATGTAAGGCAGGAAATGCTGTTGTCAAATTACTTGCTAGTATTGTACACAGGTAGTCTTGTTACATGGAACAAAATCAACAATGCCAGAATACCTGAAACACTCACACACTTTCATAGTGTCTAAGAACTTGACATTTTGTTTCACACAGTCTTGAGTAATTCATTTATTCTGCCACTGGATAACTCTGTTCGATATTTCCATATGGGATTGGGGAGAGCGACTTGTCAAATAACCAAATACTCTCCATCATTGAGACTCTGTCCAGAACAGGTAATTCTTAGCCTAAGTAAACCATTTCTTTCACTGAATTGACATCAACACGGGATTTTGCTTTCTTTTGTATGAACTGTAAATCATGTCATCTAGCCTGTTGTTTACAGTCCATGGGGATACATGCAGTGGCGGTTTTAGACAAAAAAAAATTGGGGGCACAAATTCCTGCTCATGTGCACAGGCACTGCCCGTGCACATGGGCAATAATATAATAAAATCCAGTTATATACTTTGGGGAACCACACCCCCCCGGCTCCAGCCTAGAACCGCCACTGGATATAGGTCAATCCACGATTTCCTCCATAGTTCTACATTCCCTATGAACATAGCAGATCAGCATTTTACGACAAAATGATGCATAATTAAATTTTCTCTGGCAGCAGTTGTTGGCCATTTATGGTTACCGCATACAGACATGATGGATTCAATTTGCTCAGTGTCTAAGGTATATTCTGACAGTAGATACATTCAGACATAATTTCTGAGCAAGATACCACACATCTGATCTATTTTTTTATTTTTAAAGGATGTTCTTACGTATCTGCAATACTGATATCTGTATTGCCATTTTTTCAGGCTTTGAAAAATATAGACAGCATTAGAATTTACGCTACCTTTCATTTTCAAATTGTTAACTTTATAAGACAAAAGGCAGCAAAAATTTCAGCCAGGCAACTACTGCCAAGAGTTAAATGTGTGTAAATTTCTTTAGTTTGGAAATTGGTGTTTCTAGGCATATATCAAAATACCTATTACAACATTTGCATGGATTTTTTTTTTCATTACAGCTTAAATAAAGTGCTTTCCTTAGTAAACAGACTTCCTTACAAACACATGAACAAGCCTGTTTCCCTTACCATTTATAACAACCATGCACAGTGTGCGTGTAAATTTATTGCCACAGATAAGGTAGTTTTAATGAAGTTGTACAGTATCTAGGATTTTGGAAATCTATTTGAATTTGAGAATTGTGCTATGCATATAATGGTACGCAATATTTAAAATTTCATGGTTTTCATTTAAATTTTTATATTGCCTCATTTTACTGAATTCACGAAAATCCATTTTTTATTCTTTATCTAAATACAGGTAAATTACTGCATAATAAAATTATCGTTCACTATATCCTAAACATTTGGCTATCTAATGAAACATATTTAAAGTAGACCTTACCCAATCACCATAAAAACTGAAGCAAAGAAACTGCAATAAGTAGCGTAAAGTAAGTTAACCAGGATGGAACGTAACTGAAATCCAAGGAAATAAAGTCAAATGAAAAAGATGGCATAAAATTTTTTAAACAAAATATGCAACAAAATTGGACTCTATGCCCAATAAAAATATTAAAAAACAAACCCAAAAGTAATACATTTGACCCTAATTAACATGCATGATATTTAACTGCTTTCTGATTCTGTAAAATTGCATATAAATTCTTGTGATTTTAGTTTTTTTTAACATGTACAATGGTTAACAAGAAATGCTGTTTAATATGAACTAATAATCAATGGCCCTTGCACAATTTTTTCTGCCTAACACACACAAAACATGCTTTCCAAGTCACTTAATGCCATTTTTTTTTCAAGTTTTACTCTTCCTTCAAAACAGAGTTCCAACAAAGGCCAAAATAATGTTATCTTTTAAAACGACTACATTATTATTATAGCTATGATAGTCCTAGAGGGTGGAGGGGGACCAGATCACTTTGATCCCAGGGTAGGATGTTTTCACTTCCAACATCCCTAAATTTAAATTACGAGACAGTAGAAAGTTAGTCCATTCTGGTATGCATTTTATACAGCTCAGTTTTATGTTGGATTTCCCCAACAATTAATCATAAAAAGGAATCGTAAAGTGCAGAAGTTGATTGTACTTGACTGATTCTAAATGATGGGGATTATGCAAAAGTGAACAAATCACAGAAATTCAATCAATCAAGAAACTTCATTTTAGGCGAATTTTACATTTTCATTGCTTTGGGTATATAATATATATAGGCATAAATTTATCCGCCCAGGTAGAAGAGAAAAAAAAACTGACAGATCTGACTAAGCCTGCGGTGCCCTAGAAATTATTACCATAAAATCCAGGGAGGATTGCAAAGAGTATTTTATTAATGATTAAAAAAATTAGAAAAATCAAAGCTAGCTGTGTAGTTAATTAGTTCTGATTTCTTGAGTGTGCTGCTATAATTTAAAATTTCTTCATTGTACAGTATGCAGGGTTTTCATTTACATTAGAGAAAATTCCCTGACTTCTCCTGCACAATTCACTGACCAATAACAAGTAATTTTCAAATGAACTTCAGTTGCTGAGAAAACGGCTTCATGTTCATGGAAGGTTTAGTAATAAAAGTTAAGGTTTTCTCTGACTTTCCCAGGTTTGACCAAAAAATCTTGTTTTGCCCCAACCTTTAGAAATGATTTCATATTCCCTAACAATTTCAGGTTATGTGAGAACATCGAGTATGTAATTCGGAGCAAATTAATGTCTCCTAAAATATAATAATACATACACAGAGCAAAATAAGAATTTCTTAAATTATCGTCTATACATAATATGGATTTTAGAAACATGCATATACTGCTTTTATTTTTGTTATATAGTAACTTGAGTTGGAACAAATAATTTAACAATACATGAGATTTCATCGTATTTGGATAATGCGAACTACTGTCAACACGAACAGTTTCAGCCCCCTAGTATTCGCATTAATGAGGTCTGACTGTATATAAATATATTTAATCTCATATATACACAATTAGTTGTACTATTATACAAGATGGTCGGGACAGACGCGAATCCCCTATCTGATTGGTTAATTGGAATGGCATGATCACACAGGTTAGGGACACTAAATATTGCCTTTATTAGGGAATATGGACTAAATCTGAGAATTAAAGGGCACCAAGGTAAATTAATTAACTTGTTATCTATTTAAAAATAATAATCTTATCCTTTTAATCTTATCTATTCAAAATTATCTATTTCAAAGATAATAAACATTCCTCTATTCTCTTAGCAATTATTGAGCTGGGAATTCTGGTATAGTTATTATTGTTTAGCATGTGAAGGAAGGAAGAGAAGAATGAAGGACGAAAGGAAAGAAAGAAAGAAGCATTCTCTTTTTTGTTCGTTTCATTCAATTTTTCGCTAAAACTTTAGTCTAATAGTGTTTCCAACAAAAAGGATCAGAAACAGATTACTGTTGCAACCAATGAAATGAGGGATTCGAATCTATCCCGACTGCCTTCGGTGTTATCACTGATATATTACATAAAATTACTCCTATATTCATGAATAATAAACTTAATGATGGTGGCAGATCCAGAAATATTTCAAGTTCAGAGAACTTGAAATATTTCTGGATCTTGAACTTGAACTTCCGCTATTAAGAGAATCAAACTCCAAACCACAGTGGACAGAAAAAGGGCACTCGTTCTTCGATATCATTGGAAGTCAAATCCGGGTTAACACCATGATAGATGAATGTACTACCACAGTAGGGCAGTGGACCTACGTTTTTTTAAGGAATCTCGACCATTTAAGGCTTAGGGAACCAGTTGAGCAGTTGGTTTTTTTCCTGGCACCATTGCGGCCCAAACCTGGATTAACGGCACACTAGGTAAATGTGTGACCACTGTGCCTATTTTTTAGTTAATACATGATCACTATGGATTCAGAGTCTCTGCTTATAATCCACATTTATTACTTTATTATTAATTTTATAAATTTATTTAAGAAAGACTACAAATAAAATTGTATTTATATAAATCGAACGCTACGCAGATTAAATTAAACAACGATATTAAGCCACGTTTATTGGTGTAGTGATACCAGCGCTGATGTTATAGCATGATAAAATGGTGAAATGTTCAAAAGAAAGGAAATATTTTTTGCTTTCGGTGGGATCTAAACCCACGAGTGGAAGGTCGTGGGTTCAGGTCCCCCCGAACGCAAAAATATTTCTTTTCTTTCGAACGTTTCACCATCTAATCACGTTATAACATCGGCGCTGGTATCACTACGGAAATAAATGTTGACGAATATTGTTGTTTAATTAAATAAAATTGTGCTCATGGTTGTATATTTGGTGTCCTACAAATGAATGTAAATACAGTAAACACATGTTTTTACGAACCTCCAATTTACGAACTACACGTTTTTACGAACCATTGCATTGGTTGCGAAAAGTATCCCGTAGAATTAATGTAATTCCCATTTACGAACTTTCGATTTTATGGATCTTTTTAGAGGTCACTACGAGTTCATAAAAATCGAGAGTTCACTGTATTTCCTAATTTATACTTAACTGACACCATACTTTTAATATTCAGAATAGAACTTATTTTTGGTGCCTAATAACCGGAGAAAAGAAAACTTGCTACACATACACAGTCTGGAATCGATCTAACGACCTTTGGATTACTGTTCCAGTGCACCGAGAGTTGCAATGCACCCTGCATAGCTCTTTTTTTAACACATGCACTTATCAAAGGGGTCTCTTTAAATAATTATGATAGATGTGAAGGAATAAATAATAATCATAATTAAAGATTATACTCTATTTTTAAAGTTTATACAAGAACATATGTTCATCCTGCTCATAATGGCCAACGACATAAATGTATGCCACATGTTCAGGCTGAACTCAAATTTAAACAAAAATTTTTAAAATGAATAACACTCAAAAAGAAGAGAATCAAGATTTCTTTGCATGATGTTTTTTTCAGTTCAACACATTATTCACATCACGCTTCATACCAGTTCCGCTGAGGCATTGTGTTTTATTTAAATGGTAAAACTTTGCACGTTTTCCCTCATCCTGTACACTTTCCTTTTACGACATGATGTCTGAAAAGATAGCTAACAGGCTGAATATTAGTATTCACATCACGTCTCGAACTGCAACAATCTTCCTTTTTCTCCATTTACATAGTCAGTTGGCATGAAATATAATGGGAACGAAGGTTTAAACTGAAGCAAAAAAATTATGTAAAGGCACTTTTATACTTACTGCAGGAGTATGGACTTTTTTCTTCATGTAGGAGAAATAAACAAATGGCAGGAGAAAAAACAAGAAAAAGATAACCAAGAAGAAAAATGCTAAAACAAAAAGATTATTAGTGCTGAAAGAAAAATAATTTAAGCTTGAGAACCTCCAGTTTCTGTTTCATTTATGGAAATTATTTCACTTTTTACATATACAGTCTAACCTCGATTTAACGAATTTCATGGGAATAGTAAAAATAATAGCTAAATTGGCAGAACATAGTTATTGGAACCAATAATGCACCCACCCATGGGGGGAGGGGTCTTGGACTCTTCATTGGGCTGAAAACCTTTATGTAAAAAACATTAAAAGTTGCAACTATTACGTTAAAAGAATAATGCTTTTTGCATCTTCAATCGTTCCTCGAGCAAAAATCCTGGATGTGCTATTGACCGGAACTGAAATAACAAATTATCGAAAAGGAAAATCATAAAAATGAAGAATACATGCTACTCTTAATGAATGTAAGACACAAGTACGTACTTAATTACTACTTTAATAAGAAATCTTTGATTTGACGTTTGTTTTGATTTTTCTTGGGAGTTGGCATTTAACATTGCTTTTAAGATTTTTCAACTGTATAAGTTTTCAACTGTATAAGTTTAACAAAAGATCATCGTTGACGTTAAAATGTGATAAATAATTCTTTACACACTGTAAGCTAGCATTTGTTTCTCAATTGAAGTTGATTTACTAATGACATTTGCTTTTCTAACTGAAATTCTACTTGCAGTTACATACTAATGATGAAACATCATCATCAAATCGAGAAAATATAAACTGGACTCAGTGTAACTCAGTCTGGAGCAATAAAAACATTCGTTAAATCAAAGTTAGACCATATGTAAAAATACATATGTATAAACCGAATTTGCATTTTATGTCATAAGGTAAAGATCATGTAACAGCAGGAACTACACTTTTCCAAAGGAACGAAACACCTATTAACATAAAATGAAAACATACATACTAGGCAATTTTTTCCCAACCCTGTGTGTGCCTGGTTTAGAGAAGTTTCACTGCATATTTATATATTGGTGTCTGTACTACTAATTTCTTCTATATTAGGCAGGGTTGGCTTTCTGCCGGCAGAAACTAGTTTTTGCCATGCCAGTGGCAGAAACTGGTTATAACTGGTTTTAATCAGCAGAAAGTGGGAGAAACAAATAAAAGTACTGAAAACAGTATGCATTTAGTAAATGAGTTATTTAACAAATGAAAGATTATAATATATTTTTATTACAATAATTAAAATATTTTAAAATAATTAAAAAATACTAGAGTACATCAAAGATTTGTTACAAAAACCATCTTTCGAAGGCCATATTATTTAAATTATTATGCCTATTTCATCTCATTTACTTTCATCTTATTAAACCTTTAGCTATAAAATAAAAAGCAACAACATTAACAGCTTGGTGGTAAGAAAAAGCCTTAGTGGTTTATGACCAATTGGATAAGCTGTATTACAGCCAATGAACCATACTTTTTTTAAAATCTGTTTTAAAACATGTGGTATCTGTTTAGAAATATTTTAGAAATCATTACAAAGTGCTTGGCTAAAGGAATACATAAACACTGTGAAGCTACAAATACCTGGCAATATATGATGGAAAAATCAAGTAAATTGCTTGGAATCATTCATAGAGAATCATCCGTATTACTCGCAGATCATGAAAATTATATGGATGATATATAAAGGTGCTGTTCCAGTTATAAATAATCGGATGATTAATAAAGATGTAAAAAGACTTGGTGCAGCTTTTAAAATCTATTGCCCTGTATAAGATTCGGAAAGATGACTTTTCTATTCCAGATGCTTATGAAATTTGGTTGACCCTCATGGATGATTATAATCTCATAGAAATGAATCAAAAAAGGGTAAAAAGTAAACTTAATCAGGCCATAACTCGTCATATATGCCAGTTTATATCTTCACCCAAAGTACATGTGATCTAAATTGTCACATGAGCAGGAAGAAAACACTATGAAATTCCTTAATGTCATTAACCCAAATTTTGTACTTCACATTATAGCTTTTTGAGCAAAACCATCTCCTTTTCCTGAAACATACTACTCCAGTAAAATCTTAGAAAATGTCCCTGCTTCTATGTGGTGGTCTAGTTTAAAGGAAACAACTATAAATGATGATTTTGTAACTTTTGTTCACTCAGTGATAATATTGCCTGCAGTATTGTTGGGCTTGGAAAAATGCTTCTGTAACGCTTTTCGTCTATTCATAATAAATTAAGAAATTATTTGAATTAGGAAATCGCACCAAAACTGATATTTTATTATAGACTGCTATGAAAAATTATAGAATAAATATATAGAATTTGCTATTAGGTAAGTTTTGAAAAAATACTAAAAAAATCATAACTAAACTTCCTTTAATTTAAAATAAATCCATTCCCTTTTGCAAGTTGGGGTATTCTGATAAGTTTTTAACGCATGAAATAACTATTTTCTGGGTCCCTGCCGGTTATTGCCACTTTTGTGGCAGAAACTAGTTTCTGCCACAACTGCTGGTTTTAACTAGTTATAACCAGAGGTTTAAACCGCCTTGGCAAAAACTTGCCAACCCTGGTTTTAAGAGCTTCCTTGATCAAAAACATTTGGGGGCCACTGGCCTATGGAACCAAACCTCGGTAGGCCAAAAAAAATGGCATGTGTTTCGTTACCACTGAATTTAGGTTTACTGTTAATGGATAAGGACAACTAAGATCACGCTGCATTATGACTTACAGCAGTGGTTCTCGATATTTTTATCGTGTGTGGAATTCCTCTATGAATATTGTGCCAGTTTTATGGTGCAAGGGCCATGCTGTGCAAGAATTTACAGTTTTTTGAAGAATGTTAACCTCTTAAAGACCTAGAGAATGAACCCCCAGGACTTTAGTGAGAAGTTAACAGGTCAACGTTCTCTTTTTAGCAGCGGACAGTCAAACTATGGATAACCATATGCTAGGAGAATGAGTTATCACTGCACAACTGCAGGGCTCCCTCCATATACATTTAAGAAAAAAAGGGCAATATTTGTCACTGCTGGGATGTAAATATAAAAATAAGCAATAAACCAGTATAAAAAAGGGTAGATTAATAATACTTTTCCATTGTCGTGGGATATTGGTTGCAGTTAGTTAACTCTAAGGGGTTGCCATAGGGGAAATTTAAAGAATTCATAGATTTTCTTTGAATTTTTAGCAATGTTTCATGGACTGTCTGTAGAATCCTTGGAGGATCATAGTGGAACCCATCTTTAGAAATACTAACTTACAGGTTTCCAAGGGATCCAAACTTTCACCACCTAGGGTATCAAATCTTGTAATAAAGGTGATAGGAAAAATGGTGAGTACTCTGAGTATGACTGGAGGATTTGAATCCAGATTTTCTACGTGGTAAATTAAAAAAAATTGGAATTTATATATAAAGGTATAACACAAAATACTACAATAATCTCTCTTGATTATAGTTATTTCAATACCCATGTCTGAGCTCAAACCACAGCATTTAGGTACAGGGGAAAAAGAGACATAGTCACTGGCCTAGAGTTGAACTAAGGTCCCTCCATTGAGCCTGGAGTGATCTAACCGATAGGCTACTGAGGACAGAAATGACACTCCCCTTCTTTATAAATAAGGTTGTAAGATATTATTACCCTTCTCAGGGCTAACACAATTGGGAGACACTGCAGAACAATCTCACCCCGCCAAGTACCAACTAACATCGCCAAACCTCCTCTTATACACTTAAAATTGATCCAAGATTTTTTCGAGCATAGACGACATGCACGGTAGTTACAGCATCATAGAATCCGTTCAGCTATTTTGTTATTGTCCAAGTTTCCTGGCTGTTTTGTGAATTGCAATAAAAATACATAAATGTCTCAATATCAATACAATGTCTAAGTAACCAAAAGAGTACAGGGCACTGTTACACAATCCATCGATGTTGGGGGGGCTTGTCAGCACTTGGCAACTCTGCGGTTATTGTTTTTAATCAAAAACAAAAAACTCATAAATGTCTCAGTATCATGTTTAATTAAGTAACCAAAAGGTATAATATAAGTAGGTAGTCATTAGTATAATACAAACAGGTAGTTCATTTGTAAACAATTATAGCCAGAAATAAAGCGAACGTGCAAAACAACAAATCACAATGAAGTAATTTGGGAATGAGGTTGACACGCCTTTAGCAACAAAGCAAGCATAGGATTCATGTGTACTGTAGCCACATCTTTAACAAAAGCTTCCAAAAACATAAGTGAGTTTTTTTTTTTTTTATCAATTTCTACACATTCTGGGCTAATCCATCATGACGCTACAGAACGGAAGAAGTAAGTTGGTGCCATTGGCGATTAAAGGGTGAGATTGTTAAGCAGTGATGCTACACAATTGCCAAATAATGGTCAACACACAAAGCTACAAAGGCAAGCTTTTTTTGTGATTTTCCATGGGGAGTTTATTATAATTAATATTTTTGGCACCCACGTTTGAACTTAAACTAGAGCTTTCAGGTACAGGAGAAAAATCTCTTAGTGCTTTTTTACCATACGGTATGGGCTTCCGTTTTGGCAAGTGTTTCCTTCCATATGTTTCTTCTTACTTGAATTCCGTTTTTCTCCTACTCTTTTTAATACTATCCTCACTAATTCAAATTCAACTCTTTTTTTGTTTCAATTTAAATATAAGATAAAAAACAATTGTTTTAATGAGTTTTTTATTAAAAGAATAACCACAGAGCTGCCAAGCCCTAGGAAGGCCCTGTCCCCCCCCCTTAATTTGAATACAATGGGTTTTTTATTTAAATACAATTTTGCTTTTCTCTAATTCAGGGGTCAAAATTAACTTTTTAAATCAGGTGCACAAATGCACCCAAGTCTTACGACTTACGTGCATAAAATACTAGTTATGTGTTTAAGTAACAGAATAGAAAGTAAACCTCAACATTAGAAACATGTAAAATGCAAGTGTAGCAACTATATTTAAGCATGTAAACTACAACAAAATGCAACTTTTCAAAATAATTTAACATTCGTATGTAATAAAAAAATTCGAAGCGCATGCAGATACATTGAGAAAATTATATAAAATTAGTCCATAGGTCACCGTTCTTGAAAAATAAATGCAAGTAGCCATAGTTTTGAATAGTTAGGTGCACTGCATGCACCCAAATTAAAAATTTACATGCATGGATAAAATTTCATGTGCACAGTGCACCCGCTAATTTCGAACCCTACACCAATTTAAATTTAACTATATTTTTTTTCTGTAATTTAAGTTTAATATCAGGCTTTTTCTCTACTTTAAATCCAACTTCGTACAACTTTTCTGAACTCACCGTCATAATGAAAGCATATGAGTATTGTAATTCTGCCATTTTAAAAAAGTAATTTTTCTTAATCCCCAAATATTTTGAAACTGTAATAACAGGAGAAAATTAGCCACCAGTTTAAAATACTTATTAAAACATAACATTTGTTTTTGAGTTAGCCCACCTTTAATTTTGTTTATTTGTTGTTTGAGGAGGAAAAATCAGGATTAGTATAGGAGAAAAATGTAGGTAAGGAAACACTCGCCAAAACAGAAGCCTGTACCATATTGTAAAAGAGAACCAATTTTTTTTTAATAACGTCAACCTAATTACTGGCAATTTCTGTTTAACGATGGTATTTTGAAACCCCAACAAATGCTGCATAGAATTACAAACATTCTGATTAACGTCTTTTCCTGTTTGACATCCTTTCATCATTGGCTGAAAGTTGTTAGGGGCAATTACTCTGTATTTATTTTCATTTAGGCAACACCGAAACGTTCATCAGTGTTTATTAAAATGAAACATTTCTTCAATCTTTGAGCGTGATTAATCAAAGTTTATGGCATAAGATGTGCGGTATTAAATCACAATGGTGTCAACAAATCGGCCATTTAATATATACTTACTTATATAAAGATCCATGAAGCTATAGGTGGTTTTCTTATAATACGGGAACGCCCAACCCTGTCATATATAAAAATATTTGAATTAGAAACAGCAGAGACAAATTAAACAGAGAAATTATAATTTTAACCAATTATAAATGGAATTAATATGCCATACTGTTCATTAAAGTTAATTTTTTATGGCACAAGTCAAGTGCTAGCATGGCTACTACAGAGATCTCACCATGGGCGGACTGGGCCGTTGCACTCTTATGGACAATAGGACTCGCGCCTTCGAATAGATAAAGACCTGTGCCCCCCGAAAATCCAAGGTATGTATCCTTTGAGAGGATCCAGTCCGCCCCTGGTTCCCACTCATATTGAAGAAAAAATTCCCTTTTTCCAAGTTTTCCTCAACTTTTTCAGTAAAATTCTCTGATCAATCACAAAATGAACTGAAGCTTGGTTGTGGAGAAAATGACTTCACATTCGCTGGAGATTTAGCTACTCGAAACAGAAGTTAGGAAAGTTTTCCCCTAACTTTTCCAGGTTTCATCAAGAAATCTCATTTTTCTCTGACTTCTTGCTGACCACATAAGAATACATATAAGAATTCATACGGAATTGCTGAATTCATAAAGAATTACTGTGTTAATTCATAAAGAATTAACACAGTAATGGCAGTTGTAGTGAAGGAAATTAATTTATTATAACTGTGCCTGTTGTGTTAATACAGGGGTCGAAATTAACTTTTTAAATCAGGTGCACAAGTGCACCCAAGTCTTGTAACTTAGGTGCATTAAATACTAGTTAAGTGTACAAGTAACTAACAGAATAGAAAGTAAACCTCAACATTAAAAACGGGTAAAATGTAAGTGAAATAATTACATTAAAACATGTAAGATAAAGAATGCAACTTTTCAAAATAATTGAACATTCGTATGTAATAAAAAAAAATTCAAAGCAAATGCAGACACATTGAGAAAATTATATAAAATTAGTCCATGAGTTACCGTCCTTGCAAAATAAATTTAAGTAGCCATAGTTTTGAATAGTTAGGTGCACCCAAATTAAAAGTTTACATGCACGGATAAAATTTCATGTGCACAGTGCACCTGCTAATTTCGAACTCTGTGTCAATGTATTCTCTTACGTGTATCACACAGTGAGTCAATCTCCAATTCTATTTTTGTTGACCTCCAGCGGCAATTTAAAATTCTTTGACAATTCCAAGTTTTTCCGGTATGCGACAATGATGTTCTATACACAATTTGCATATGGAAATACATTCACATTATAAATAGGACTATTTTAAGGAATGGTAAATTTTACATACCTCGAACGATCCATTGCTATATTTTCTATAAGCGACAAATAACGCATCAAAAGGAGTAACATACATGATGAGTAAGGAAACCCACACTCCAAAAGTGGTGATCATTTCGGGGAAAAAAAAAAGAGCTTTATTCTTGGAAAACGAACGCATATACACCCTGATAAACACATAGCTAAACTGTATAAAATGAAAATAGAATTTAGTATCCTTAGAAAAGACAGACTGATAATTTCATAATTCAGGATAAATAAAACTTAGAAACATGTCTTAGCTAAAAGTCATTTTGACACTAATTGTAAGATATCGTTTTGACATTAATCATAAATATTATTTGGCACTAGTCATAAGACAAATATCATTTCAAAACTAGTCTTAAAATAGACACCATTTTGACATCAGTCGTTAGACAGACTTGTCAAAGTCTCCAGCTTATGATCAAGAGATAGAAAATTAAAATATAATTGAATAAAATTTTTAAGTCAAGCCATTTACTTCTCAGAAAATTTAATAAGATTGCACATAGGGTACACATGGCCAAAATCAAAGCAACCCTTGCCAAAACACGTATAACGCCATCTTGGAATCTAATATGAAGAACCAAGATTTTGAACCAAAATTAAGAAATCACGTGCTTAAAAAAAAATAGTACTCTCAAACTTTAGTTATGCAGATAATAAATTTTAGAGACAACTGTGCAAGAAATGATGTAAATTGTGATTCATAGTATGTGTAAGCATTCCTCTATACTCCATAAAATATATATTGAAATAATCTTTGACAAGAGAGGAGCCTTGAAAAACCTAATTATAGTTTCTGATATAATAGAGAAAGTGAATCAGTTGGGAGAAAAAAAAAACAATAAATAGATCTTGGATAAAAAAAACCAAAAAGATAGTATCCTAAGTTCCAAAACAATAGCATAAGTATAGGGAAGGGAGGACATAATGAGAGGTAAAAGAGATAACAGTGAGCAGGTGAAGGGAGGATTGGAGAGAAGAAAGAATGCAGGGAGGTGAAAGGAAGACCAGAACAAGAATAAACTAGTGAACAGCAAGTAAAATCAGAGTCAAAGGAAAACAATAAAAAAAATCTTAAATAAATCAGAATGAGAATATAATTAAATCAAACAACAATGTCAATCAATCAACGTTTATTGGCGTAGTGATACCAACGCCGATGGTATGGCGTGATTAGATGGTGAAACGTTCGAAAGAAAATAAATATTTCTGCCTTCGGTGGGACCTGAACCCACGACCTTCCACTTGCCGGGCGGAGGCTCTACCCACTGAGCTACGAAGGACAATATATAATCTCTTTACGAACGTATATATATTGTTGCCAGTTATTTCGCAGAATGGTGTAGTACATGGACTACTATTTAAACCAAATTGCAAAGAGACTGGTATTAAATTGATCGAAATGCACGTTGCAGCATATACAGTGTGGCAAAGAATTTTTAAGACTGGGTCTGTAAAATGAAATTGAAACACGAAATCATGACTTGTTTTGTTTTTTTATTCAAAGTAAGTCCCTCCAGCTTCAATACACTTATTACATCGATTTAATAATGAATTGAATGCCTGTTCCAGTTCATTTTGCAGAATTGACTCCAAAGCATGCGTAGAAACTGTTTGTATGGTTGAAATATCATCAAATAACAAACTTTTAACTTCATTTTAAGTTTTGGGAATAAAGAGAAGTCGCAGGGTGCTAAATCAGGCGAATATGGTGGATGATTCAACACATAGCTTTTATTTTTTGCCAAAAATCCACGAACTATAAGTGAGGTGTGACTGGGTGCATTATCATGCAATAAACACCAACTGTCTTCATCCTGCTATTCTGGACGAATGCGACAAATTCTGGCCATTAAATGCTTCAACACATTTAAGTAATATTCACTAGTAATTGTTTGTCCAGTTGGAACAAATTCTTTATGGATAATACCCTGACCATCGAAGAATGTAATGAGCGTTGGTTTGATTTTTGATGGAACTTTTATTGTTTTTTTGGTTAGTGGTGAATTTTTTGCCTTCCATTCCGCACTTCAATGCTTTGTTTCGGGATCAAACTGAAAACACCATGTTTCATCGCCTGTAACATTGGTTTTTAAGAAGTTTGGATCATTTTCAGCGGCTGAAATGATATCTGCAATGTGCACTTCTCCTTGCTTTTTGTTCGTTGGTTAAAGTGTGTGGAACAAATTTAGCATATACTTTTGTTTTGGCCAAACCTTCATGCAGGATGGTTCGAATCGTTTCTTTGTTGATGTTTAAAAACTCTGCCATCATTCTTAATGACTCATAGCTTGTTTACCACGAACTCACACACTTTTTCAATACTTTCAGGTGTCCTGGATGAACTTGGTCTTCCAGTATGCTTATCATCTTCTAGCGTATCTCTTCCGTCCAAAAAACGTTTGTACCATAGAAAAACATTTGATCCACTTAAGTGAAACTCACCGTAAACTTATTTCATCAATTGGTACGTTTGCGAGGTGCTTTTACCAAGTTTTGCATTAAACTTAATTACACCCCATTGTTCCATCTCAAAAATTCAACATGAATAAATTTTACTTCTGTAATAAACGGCCGTATCGTTTGAGTAAGTTTAGCAAATCTGTCTAACTTTTGGCAGTGTACCAGCAGATGATCAAAGTTTATCACACATGCGCGATTACGCTGATCGAGCCACTGTGCATTGACATCTAGCGCCAGTCTTAAAAATTCTTTGCCACACTGTGTATGTATTTTTTTGTGAAATATCTGGCAACAGAATATATACGTTCGTAAAGAGATTAGATATTGTCGTTCGTATCTCAGTAGGTAGAGCCTCCGCCCGGCAAGTGGAAGGTCGTGGATTCAGGTCCCACCGAACGCAGAAATATTTATTTTCTTTCGAACGTTTCACCATCTAATCACGCCATACCATCGGCGTTGGTATCACTACGCCAATAAACGTTGATTGATTGACATTGTTGTTTGATTTAATCTGCGTAGTGTTCGATTTATATAAAATAATTGTGAATGTTTACATAAAACAAAGTTAGAAATGAGTATAACCGTTAAGATTTACTATTTGTTTGTGGTTTTAAAAAAGGACTAAAGGAGTATAGCGCTCATGCTGTGCCAGGAACTACTGCTCTCTGAGAAATACAAACCTCTGGAACTAAAATTTTCTGAGAAGAATCTGAACCTCTGGATCTACAATTTTCCGAGGAATCCAAACCTCTTAAGGCCTAGGGAACCAAACCCCGGACTACAGTGAGCAGTGTGATCTTTATGAGATCTCTGAGTAAGCGTTCTTTGTACCATTGGGAGTCAAACTAGGATTAACGGCACACTATGCGAACATGTTACTACACTGAGGCACCAAAAGGGCCATTAAGAACCATTAATTTTTAAACCATTAAGAAGCAATACTGCTGGCAATAAGCATGGCTCGGGAAACAATGCAGATGAAAACACTGACTCAACTTGGTAATAAATTCGGCAATGTGCACTTTAATGTAGCCCAAACATCTTTATTTATAGCACAAGGTCACGCAAAGGTCATGAAGTGTCACGAACTACAGTCGCCTATTCTGAGGAATCAAAACTACTTCGACATAGAAAACCAAACCTCGGATTACAGATCTACAGGGAAAAGTAGAGCGATACTTCACGAGATGGAAACTAATGACATCTAAACTTTCCATCTTGGCTAACTTGCATCATGCATGCAAACTCACATACGCAGCCGCAATGATGTAAATTATAATTTGTAGTGCTTTAAAATTATTATTTTTTTTGTTTTTTTGAATGTGAGGCCTCAATTTCTTTGGCCATAGTATTTTTCATGTATCAGCGGATGCTTAGTGGGGAGGATGGGGACTCCGCTTCCCCCACCTTCTAGGTTCTGATATTAAACTTCAGCGAGAGAACCTCCTGGATCAGCAATTGTTTCAAAAGTATCAGATAAAGTCATAGTTTTTCAAAAAAACCACTGGAATGGCATTAAGTAAAATAGTTGACTTTTAAGTTCATTCATTAAAAAACAAAATGAGGTCCATACACATGTCACGAAAAGAGTAAATATGCAGTCCAAAAAACCATGCATATGGAAAAACACAATGAGAAACAAAGCAAATTCAAAAAAAAAAAAAAGGGATTTCAGGAGAGAAAGAAAATGGAAAAAAGGAGATAACGGGGACAAGAATAATTCTCAATCAGTGAAAACACATCTACTGTTGCCAAATGTTACAACATCGACTAAAGATGCCAAATACACCAAAGTGGAAAAGATTTGGCATGTTACTATCTTGTGAAGTAATGCCAAAAGAGGCAAGTGTTAGGTACCTATTGGAATCAAATACAGATTATTTGCATGGTAACCAAACACATTACTATACCACAGTAGGCAGGGCTGTAGCTAAAGAGTGGTGTGGAAGGCTCACGCTAGGGGCGGAGGCGAGGAATGGTGTAAAATCGTCTGAAATAACGCACAGGGGAGAATATGTCCGTGACTAGGGGCGCACGGTCATTTAGCTATGGTGCTGACTGTAGAGACAGAAAATTTTGCTATAGAAACCAAGTAAAAGGCAATTCCCACAACCATAAAACTTATTTTGCTTTTAAATAAATTCTAATATATGGAAGTAACATGCAAGATGGCTTATATCATACCTTATGAGAATAATAGGTTTTCAGTTACATGTCATGCATTAGAACAGGGTTTCTCAACCTGTGGTACGTGTATCCCTGGGGGATATTTGACGGGGACTAAAGGGGTACAAGTTTTTTACATGATACTTAGGTTGTTATGGAAATTTCATCCCGCCTCTTCCGGAATTTC
>QLNU02003225.1:68250882-68272669 GCA_006491805.2 Dysdera silvatica | reverse complement strand
TTAAATTAAAATTATATTTGATTAATTAAAACCTGTTAATTTTAATTATTGTCCTTAGTCTATTTCTATTACCTTGTATGTCATTGTGAACAGGGTGTCTATAGGTTTGAAAACCGGAAAAATCAAGGAATCTGGAAATACAAAGGTCGAAGTCAGAGAAATTTGAAACTCATTGTTATAATACATAGTTTATTAAAATAATTTTCCTGAACTGTGCTTTTCATACCACATTACCTACTGCAAACTTTGAAAAACTTGTACTTTTTAATAAACTTCTTCCAAAAATTATCCTTTTGCATCAAAGCCAATACCATTTATATAAAATTATTAAGCCTATATATTTCTCAGGAGACAATGTTTACCAAATCTATAATTAAAACTTAAAAAAAAGTGTTTTCAGCTAAATTATATAATCTGTAAGGACTTTTGATTATATTAGTCTCCTTTCCCTTATACACTAGTGTTCAAAAACTAAGGACGGGACAGTTTTTCGCATGTAACAACGTATCCCAGTGTCTCAAATGGGTACAAAGCATACCATAATATTTCCAAGATGTAAGATTATGGAAACGGTGAACGAACTGACCAAGAAAGGAATCCAAAGGATACAAAGGACTTTTATTCAAAAATGGGCTTTCAGCACAGGAGGACAGAAGGCAGAAACGTCCATGTGACAAACGGCAGGCAAGAAAAATACAGTTTTCAGTAGGGGATATGAGTATCCCAGACTGTGATCTATGACGTGCACCATCTGTTCATGCTCAGTATGAGGTTGTCGACGAGCTCTTGAGGCATCATAGCCCATTCCTCTTGTAGAGCAAATTGTTGGTTTTAACTTTACCAAATCACTGTAGAATCGTTGCTGGCTGATCGTAACGTGCTGCCAGGCATCTCCCGAGAACATTCCACACGTGTTCTATTGGATCCAGGACCGTGTGATCCACTCCATGCGATTTTCCATGCTTTTTAACAGCTCAGCGACAGCTGCTCTTTTGATGAAATGTAACGTTGTCATTCATGAAGAGGAAAAGATGGACATAAATAAGGAGAACGATACACTAGTGGTCACCAGCGACTGAACCTCCTTGGAAGATGTGGAGCTCCGTACAGCCATCAAGCATTATGTCCCCCCGAATGAGAACTCTGCCACCTCCAAATCGGTCCCTTTCGACCATGTTGGAGGGGTGATTGCATGTTCCCTGCTCCATCCAGATGTATAGACATCCAGAATCGTTAGTGAAAATAAATCGGCCCTCATTCATAAACGTCACTAGACCTCATTGCTGAGCTCCTCATTCCTTATGTTCCTGGCATCAAAGAAAACGCCGTCCCCAATAGGTAGGCATTAATTGCACACACCGTGCTTGTCGTCGAGTGAATAAACCACCTGTGTGCAGTCTCCTAGCCACGGTAAAATGCAATAGCAGCTGTCCAGTAGTGTATTTCATGTGGCTTGCGATTTCACCCGCTGTCAGCCGTCGATCTCTCACCGTCTGTAGAACAAGATACCGATCCTCCCTTGCCGTGATTGCTCATGGACAACCACCATTAAACCTTCAGGCAGCTTCTCTTGTCGTTCAAAATGCCGTCCACACTCGCGATACGATGCTGTGTACGATGAACTCTCCGGACACACTTGTCACACTTCAATATTCTTTCAACTTTCCAATATTTCAACGTCGTGTAAAGTCATCCAGATATCTACGGGACTGCCTGTTGGATATCTTACACTGCTACAGCAACTCGCCGTTGTTCAAACCGATGTACACTGAGTAATAGTTTCCACTGAAATGTTGCATGTACGCTGCCATCACGCTTTATACCCTACCCACACGCCCACATTACATCATGATGCGTATACGCAAATGCCCTACCGTGTAGGACCCTAGGCAGTCTCCTGATTGGTCTTTCGGTCAGTTCTGCCTGTTCGTTCCGCTGTTATGTTACTTTTTTCCATTTCGTCCTTAATTTTTGCACACCAGAGTATATACTCATACAAACTTTAAATGGAATAGAAGATTAAACATCAGCCTTGTGCTTATGTAGTTCTTTTATAATAAAAAAAAAAAGGCTGAATGAAAAATTTTAGTTCATGCAAGTTTTTAGTATAAAGAAATGTATTTTTTAAATATAGTTTTTGTATTTATAAATTCACTGCAATTGAGTTATAAATCACTTTGGGGTTTATGTTAATGAATTTTATGGTCTTGCAACTTTCAATGCATTGTGTTTAGTTTACTGTAATTATCGACTGTAAATCAATTAAGATTTGGTCTTGAAAATTTGGAAACATCAAACAAGTTTTAACGGAATTGTGATAACTACTCGATCATTTTTAAAGAATTGCTTTTCATTTTCAAACTTGTTTCATGATTATGTTACTTCTTAGATTGTGTTTAATTGCAATGCATCCTAACATACTTTTATTTCAAACAACAATGTCAATCAATCAACGGTCCCACCGAAGGCAGAAATATTTATTTTCTTTCGAACGTTTCACCATCTAATCACGCCATACCATCGGCGTTGGTATCACTACGCCAATAAACGTTGATTGATTGACATTGTTGTTTGATTTATATAAAATAAATACTTTTATTTATTCCTTAAAATGGTATTATAAGAGTGAAGTCTCTTGCATAGATTATTATCTCTCTTCAATTTACCTGCTGTGTGTACATGAGGGTCCTTAAATTTTATGTAAAGAAATGTATATAAATCTTAGTTTAATGTATTTAAATTATAAAATAAGAAATGGATTTCAATTTTAGGAAATTATTTTGGATTTTACTTTCTATTTAATATTAAGAATTATTAGTGGGTGTCAATAGATATTTAACCTTTTTGGTTTCCTTTCTGTCTGTACGCAATAAAAAGGGCAAGGTAAAGGTCTTCCGTAAATGCAATAATGATGGCTATTGTTAACGTTGAAAACCTACCGAGTTACTTGAGAATTAGAGAGTTGCGAATTAATGTTAATTGAAACCAGCTAAATTTAAATATCGACCTTGGGCGATTTTCTTTCACTTGCTTGATTATTGATATAGGTTATAAGGAAAAAAATATAGTACCCCATTTGATTATATACAGGGTTAACTGCATGTTTGCAATTTATGCATCTATGTCTTAATTCTCAAAAATTGTAAGATTTTCAAAATTGAAATGTTGACAAGTATGCTATTGACAGATTGATGCTATTCAATAACAACTCTGAAAGTCAGGTATCGCCAAGTCCTATAATAAAGATTGTAGCTTTGAAATTTGTGACTATAAAAATTGTTCTGTTGTACAGGTTTTTAAAGCATTGTATATTTCTTTCTTTGGAGGAGAATGGACTAAGCCTGCAGACCAGGCGAGTGCTTTTGTGTCAACAGGAGCAACAACTGAATAAAATTTGGTCACCTTATTTGATATTTTTGATTTTATGAACTGTGGCTCAACTTGACCAAATCACAATTTATAGTCCGACTTCCAAAATAAAATGGGCTTAAATGATACTCCTGCCAATTTCATAGGCTGGGTGCAAGTTTCTCAATCATTTTTCATAAATCTAAAGTCAAAAGCGTTATGACTGGATAATAAAAAATAATCTTGCCAAAAATCTTGCCAACAGCTTACTTGACTGCAGGGCAATCAAAAATTGAAGGTCACGTCCATATGATTACAAATATGGCATGTCTATTTACCACATGTCAAGTTAAAGTTTTAGTAACTAAATATCTGATTCCATATTAATTGCGAGTGCAATAGATAACGAGCACAATAATTAGAAACTGTTATGCTGTTTAAAGCAGAATACTGTGTTGCAATAATGAATACAATGATAAATAGTACCTACTGTTTTAGTGCAGAAGTTGCACACAGTACTACCATTGGGATACCCCACCATTATGACCAGATTATGAAATTAATATTGTCAATACTTCTTTCTTGATAAAATGTTCTTGTTTAATGCTGAGGAATGTAATTGAAAATCATGTCCAGGTCGTTATCGATATTATGATTTTGTAACTTTCCTGCAGTCATAATAACACTCACAAGAGCGGCAAAAATAATTCAATGGTACACAGATAGACAGAAACCCAGAACTGTTCCTGAATGATGCTGAGGGCACTGAAGTTCGCGTCTAGATGGTTACCATTGTGATAAATAGACTTGCTATAATTATTAAGAAGTGGAAATATATACATAGGACACAGTAATAAAAAATTAGTTTTTTCTATTATGTTTGTTTTGTTTCTGTACTTATATCTTGTGCCTAAGGTGTAAAATATTCTGATTTAATTGTGAGAATGAAACCATACACTGCATTGAATTAGGTAAGGTCTTTTTTTTTAAAAAAGCGGGTAATTTTATTATTTTGTTAAATTTTTGCATAAGGCAACTTCTTTAACGACTAAATTTTTGTTGGAAGACAACTATTTTTGTGACTAAATTTTTTGCTTGAGGCAACTATTTATAAGTGTTTAGGCTACTAAAGCAACTATTCTCAACATAAATTTGAGCGGCAGCCCTGCTTGCAACTTCTAAATCAAAGTAAGTATTTTTATTACCAGTCATTCCCTCATCTATTGTGAAATTCATGAAATAAAAATTAAACATTAGCATCTGGCATTATATGTTTGCAAGTGTGTATCAGATGCCATTTCACATTTTTGAAATCAAAACATAGCTAAACCTAACTACTGGCAAAGAAAAAGAAGTAACTTCATCATGCCCTCACAATCTCAGCTTGTGAGGGAATGATATTGTAATCTTATAAGTTAGTTTATAAAAGAAAAATAATTAACATTAATAAAAATTATATTGTTTTGTCCTGTTTAAAAGCTTGTTCAAGATACGTTAAAAATTTGTTAAAAACAGCAGCAAAAACATAATATTTTTCTTTTTCTTTTCTCACTTTCCACAATTTCACATTAAAGGGTAAGGGTATTGTAAAATATAAAATTATTTTTTTATTTTATGATATAATATATACTTCATATGAGCAAAATAATAGATGTTTGTCTGCAAATGCAGTATATAAAATTGTGAAGTTAAGGCGTCCAACCAAACAGTGATGTGTCATTTCCTCATATTGCAACATCATTCCCTCACTTTTGTAATTATAAAAATAATTAATATGGAAGACAGTTTGAGAGTAATAGCACGGCTCATATTTTTTCCTTATAACTATGGTGAAGATAAACCTTACAAAAAAATTCAGAGCAATTTGTCATTTTTGTTTTCTTTGAAATATATGTGAAAATTGTCACATTTTGGAGAATGACCCACTTATTTAGGCGGAATCATATTAAATTGTGATATTTTTATGCATAGTTTATAATATGGATATGCATTTTTCAAGATCGATATCCATCTGTGCAGTATTGGATAAAAACTGTTGAGTCTGACTGAGCCCATTCCTCAGAAAAGTGTAGGTTTTGGTGTAGTGTGACCTTTACTGCATTTATGCCGTTAAAAAAAAAAAAGAAAAAAAAAGTTCCACACATTGCTTACTTGTCAGTAGCTTAGTAATTAAAATTCTTTGCATGTAAACCCAACGATTGTTAGTTTGAGTTCATCCTTAGTGTGATTTTTTTTCTCTTCAAGTTCTCACGAGTAAAAAAAAAAAAGTCACTTGTTTGAATTTAAAAAGAAAAAAAAAATGTGTTCCGTAGTTCTATTATGTTTCTATTTTCTTTTAGGATCCCTATGAAAAAGCAAAGGCATTTAAAAACCAAGGAAACAAATTCTACAAAGAAGGATCCTTCGATAAAGCTGTAGAGTATTATACAAGCGCAATATCGGTTTGTCCCGAAGACAGCAAAATGGATATTGCAACGTTTTATCAAAATAGAGCAGCTGCTTATGAAGTATTGGTGAGCTACTAATATAATATTTTACATGAACATTGGGGGCTCTCCCGTGTGTCCATTTATTTTTTAAATGAATGTTTTTTAATGTATTTACCTACGTTTTGTCGTTGGAGGTTTGGGGAGGATTGATGCTGTACATGGCAACTAGGGAGAATTTTTTTTTTTCGAAGTTTATTAAAAAGTCCACATTTGTTTCAGTTATGGAATGAAGTTAAATAATTATGCATGTATCCCCATTGGGAATCCGTTTCCTTGGATGAATATGTTCTGTTAGATAAATATGTGCCATTTTCATTTTATTGACATCATGGGCAGCTGTCAGTTTAACAGAGGTATTTTTTTTAACTTCCGTCGGCTTTGGAAATTCCAGAGAGTATAATTCCAGAATGTTATTTTTTCCGTAGCCATGAGGTGTGTGGAATACCCTCCTTCCACTAGGCTTTTACTGGTTCGCTAAAAATTTTCATAAACCCCATACAAACATGGCCGATGTCCCAACACGTAATGATCTTTCAACGCAAAAAAAATCAGCCCTGGATGCTGTGAAAAGTTAGCATGCAGAAGCTGTCCAATGCAGAATTCTCGAATCTATTTTAAGATTATAGTATGAGGTTTGGTGACGTTCAAATCGGCTTGGTGACAAGGCTTTAATATGCAGTTTTCCCCTAAATTGCATTCCAAAAAATCTAAGAAAATACTCAAACTAGATAGGTAAAGGAAAAAAGAAAAGTTGAGGTGATATGGAAATGAATTGCTTAAAACGTACGTATGGAGGCGAGATACTCAAGAGGGACCTTCGCCTGCCATTGGCTAGATAATTGAACATGACGATACTACAGGGGTTGAAATTAGTTTTTTAAATCAAGTGCACTAAATATTAATTAGGTGTACAAGTAACTAATTAAATAGAAAATAAACTTCAACATTAAAAACGGGGAAAATGTAATTGTAGCAATTATATTTAAGCATGTAAGCCAAAAAATGCAACTTTTTAGAATAACTGAACATTCGTTTGTAATCAGCAAAAAAAAATGCAGGTACGTTGAAAAAATTAATATAAAATTATTCCATAGGTCACTTCTTGAAAAATAAATGTTAAGTAGTCGTAATTTTGAATAGTTAAGTGCACTGCGTGCACCCAAATTAAAAAGTTACATGCATGGATAAAAATTCATGTTCATCTGCTAATTTCAAACCCTGCATTATTGAATTTGCTTGCATAATTTTTTTTTCATTTATCACATCCTTTCTTTTTAAAAAATAGATGTACTAGTTTCTGTTTGTACAGTTAGTGGATTTATTATTTTTCAGAGAAATTACCCTCAAGTGATTGCTGACTGTACAAAATCCTTAGAGCTTAACAAACATTACATTAAATCTCTTCATCGACGAGCAAAAGCATATGAAATAGTCGGAGATTTACAAAAGTGTTTAGAAGGTAGTTGGGCTTTTTATTTACGCTCATTTATCAGCAATATCTTCATTTATGTGGACTTGCACGTTGTCAATGATTTATATATTTTCATTAATAATATAACATGTATTATGCGGTAGTTGCTATTTATGTGATGAAATAAGATATAAAATTAAATAAATAATGATAAAATAAGGGCTACATTTTTATACAATTGTTATTGTTTATGATGTTAATGTATGTTTTCTTCTAATAGACATGGCAACATTGTGTATCATGGAAGGTTTCGAAAATCGAAATTCATTACAGATGACAGATCGGGTCCTTAAAAATCTCAGTAAAGAAAAGGCGAAGGAAATATTCAAGGTGAAATTCTTCCTCTCTCTCTCTCTACAAGTCATTTGTAATGTGTAGAAAATATTGAAAAGCCATTGTCAGCATCAAGTGTATAAGATTTTGAATGTGAAATTGTTTTATAAATTTACTTTCATAAAAATGTTTTATATTTTTAAGGTTTTTGTTACTGACACAAGTATGATTGTTTAACCATGAACCAAAAAATTGTAATTTAATGAAAGGTTTGTCAAGCAATGGAGTGTATGTATTGACACTTTTTTTACTAAAGAATTGCTGCAAGTGATTATTCTCAAGTGGCAGAAAATCAGATTAACGGATCCCCCTTTGTAGTTTATCCCTCTGTACTGTTTAATTTCCTCCAGTTCTGTGCCTGATTCATACAACCTCATAATAAAATGGGTTGACCATTTAAAAAATTTCATATATTGTAAATTTTTCCACTATTTTAGCAGCTTTGATGACAGATGCATTTAATTTGGTTTGTGAACAATTACTTTTCATGGTGTATTCATTTTTTCTCTCTCCGTGAGGAGTTTGCGTTTGAACGGTCCTTTTTCTTTTTAAATCCTCTCAGGTATGAGATACACATGCTTTTTAGTATGCATTGTCAAGGGTGCTGGTCATGTGCCATAGCATGTAAAGTACGTAGAAGGGAAGGACACAATATTAGAAAATGTGTCCTTGGGACCCGCTAGTTAGTAAATGTGTGATATACTTGATTTACCGATTAAAGATTTTGCTTAAATTCTTGGGGAATCGAGTTCCAGATTTTAGAACCCGTAACGGAGACACTGTGTGTTTTATAGTTTGTGCGAGTCCGCGGTAGCCTGATATCGTCCTGGTGACGTGTATTGTAATCATGTGTCGTCTGTGAGATGGAGAAAGGTAAAACTAGGTCACCTTTTGTGACTTTGTACATAAGGAGTGCAAGTTTATATTTTACTAAGAGAGTGAAAGGAAGAATGCGCCATAATTTAAAAAGTTGGCCAGCGTGTTCATGGAAGCCTGCAAAGTTAACTATTCGCATAAGCTTTTTTTTTTGCGTTCCTATCAATTGCCTAAGGGAAGTAAAATATGTGATTCCCCAGACCTCAAGACAGTAGGTAAGTTTTGAATAAAATAAAGAATAGTAAAGAATCATTAGGATATATTGAGGAACGACATGTCTGAGTTTCGAAAAAATTCCCAGGAGACTGCTAAGAGAATTGGTGAGATCGTTAATGTGTTCTTTCCAGGTTAAATTTGAATCGAAAATTACTCCAAGAAGTTTGGCTGATTTCGTTTCCTGAAGGATGGAGTTGCGGAAAGTAATAGGAGAACTGTTAGGTAATATTTTTTGCCGGGAATGGAAGATAACGTAGTTAGATTTTGCAATGTTTAGCTCTAGTTTGTTAACGTAAAGCCAACGTGAAATGTTATCTAAATCTTGGTTGACTTTTTGCACTGTTTCTTCGATATTTTTTCCCGATACCAGAAGTGTCGCGTCGTCAGCATAAAGAAACAGCTGACTATTCAGGACAGCTTGGGGCAAATCGTTGATGTAAAGAAGGAAGAATAGCGGAGCTAAACAGCTTCCTTGTGGTACAACCAACAGAAATAGTTTTGCGAGTTCAGGGAGTTTTACCTATGAAAACTTGCTGTTGCCTATTGAAAAGGTAGCTGTTCAGTAATTTTAGAGGTGTACCCCGAATACCATACCGTTCTAATTTCGTCAGTAAAATGTCATGCTTAACATTTTCAAACGCTCTTTGGAGATCTATTTGCATTCCTATTACAAAATTGCTTTTGTCTATTTCGTCAGAAATCATCTCTTTGATATTAAGGAGGGCGGTAGTTGTTGACCTGTGTTTTCGAAAGCCGAATTGATGTTTGTAAAGTAAGTTTTTACTTTCGAAATATGATTCAAGTCTACTGTGTAAAGCCTTTTCAAAAATTTTGCTAATAACTGGAAGGATAGAAATAGGATGATAATTCTGAATGTCAGATGGGTCGCCTTTTTTAAATATAGGAATAATTTTAGCCATCTTAAGCTTCGAGGGGAAAATACCCTTATTGAAGCTGATATTGATTAAATGCGCAATAGCATTTGCAAAGAAATCTGGGTTGGCTTTAACAATATGCGGCGGGATATTATCGAGACCTGTGGACTTGGAACTAAGAGCATTAATAGAACGCTTGACCTCGTTTCTGCTCAATGGTTTAAGGAAGAAAGAAGACCCGGCGGCGGGGAAGGGTTCAAAAACATCTGAGTGGTGCGGGGGAGTGGAACTACTGTTGGGAGGGGGGGATCGTTTGCAAAAAGTTCGTTGAAGGCGTTGGCTATTGTATTAGTTGTGTGGAGCTCAGTGCCAAAGGCATTGATTTTGGTGGGGAGGAGATTATTTGATTTTTTGCGGTTTAGGGCCTCGTAAATTGTTTTCCACGTAGATTTGTTGTCTCCGAGTGAGATTTTAAACTTCGCATCAAAGTAGTTCCTTTTGGCTACTCTCAGGATTGTAGTTAACAAATTTCGATAAGAAACATATTTTGATTTTAAAAGGGGGTCAAAAGGACTGTTCCTGTATTTAGCATGAAGCCGATCCCTATTGATGATGGATTTCGGGATACCTCCTGTGATCCAAGGCTTTCTTGGAGTGCGTTTGTAAGATTTATTAATTAGACATTCGGAATTTTTTAAAGCCCCAGTTACCCCTTCTGTGAGAATATTGTAAGCCTCGTTGGGATCGAAACTGTTGTACATCGCGTCAAGCCAGTTTGCATTGTTGAGTAGTGAGGAAACTTTTTCTAGGTTGTAGGAAATTCTCGGGGTTTTACGATCAATAGTGCATCTTGGTAGTAAATTCGATATTTTAATAAATACCGGAAAATGATCTGAGATTCCCGTTTGAATTATGCCTGCCTGAAATGGATAGTCGGTGATGTTGGAATAAATATGATCTAGGAGGGTTTTTGACACGTCTGTAACTCTGGTAGCTTTATTAATGAAGGGGATGCAGCCGTGGGAAGCGAGGATGTTAGATAAAGAACGGTTAATAGGGGTGTTCTCGAGCGAATTTATATTAAAATCACCGCAAAGTATTAAATTCGATTTTGAAAAATTTTGGAAAAAAGAAATTTCAAGTGCTTTAAGGAAGTCGGCTGCATTGTTGTTTGGTGAACGATAAATAACATCCACAGAAACTGTATTCAGGGGGGGGGAATAAGTATTTATGTCCAGAAAGAGTGATTCACAGGAATCAATTGGGCCGACGTTTTTAATTTTGTAATTAACCGTTTTATGCACGTAAATGGCTACACCCCCGTGAGAGCTGTCTGGTCTGGAGACGTGTTCTAGACGGTAATTATCTAGATTTAAATATTTAGCGTCGATTTGAGAAAGAGTTCTGGTTTCGGCTAATGCAATAATTTTGAAAGGAATTTTTGAAGTCATGAGCAACTCCGAGATTAGATCTAAGTTTTTAAGGAGACTACGGATATTGATGTGCAGGACGCTTAGGTCGTCCCTGCAATTACCTAATATGCTTTGCAAATCGCCCGCACAGTGATAGTGACAATTAATAGATAAGGGAGATAGAAACCGAGAAGCCATAGCGAAGGAAGGAGAAAAGAAGCGCGCGATAAAGGTAAAAACAAGAAAGCCATCTTTTAAATCCGGAAGCACCCCACACGGATCATTGACGCCGGATAGATGGGTCCGAAGGCTGGTCGACAATGTTGAAATGTTTAAGATTACGGCACGTTATTTGGAGAATGGTACTTCCGTCCGTGTATCGGCTGAGGATTTTTCCATTAGAAGTCCACAGGTGTTTCCAGCCATGTGTACGTTTTGCTTCGAGGGCGGCTCCGAATAGCTGTTTCCGTCTTTGGGTTAATTGTTCACTTATGAATATTGGCTGCACTTCTCCAGAAAATCCCTGGTCCTTCGATGTAATTCTTTTTTTCCTGGCTGTGGCGATAATGGTTTCTTTAGTGCGGCGATTTACAAATCGAACTATAATGGGCTTGAATTTTTGAGAAGAGAGGACTCGATGAGATGCTTCCATATTGGAAGTATTTAGTTCGATGTTTAGAACTTTACCAATCTTTTTCAGGATCAAATCTGTAGATTCACCTTTGCTCTCAGGAATATTACGGATTTTAATATTGTTTCTCCTATTATAGCTGTCGATTTCATCCAAGGCGTATTCCAGATCCGTTACTTTGTCTTTCAGAGCATCGTTTTCTGCGGAAAGACGACAGTTTTCCCCTTTTCAGGTCAAGACACAATTCCCTCATCTCTTCAAACTTGTTATTCATGAAGTTGAGGCTTTGTGTTACTTCTTCCAGCTCTTTTAGCTTTTCGAGTTTGTTTTCGATTTGCCCAAGTTTTGATTCTATTCGTTGAAGGCAACCTAATCGGTTTTCCACCGTTTCGAGGCGTTGACTGAGTACCGCACAAGAGGGGGTCATTTTCCACTGATTAACAAGTGGGGTTATCGGCGAACGGGAGCTCAATTGATTGTGACCTGCTTGAAGGAATGACAAGACTGGAGTGTCACTGTGAGTGGAACAAAACTGGAGTTACAAGCTTATAGTCTGAGGAGGGGCTTACAAAGCTACAACTCCATATATTTACATGTATATATACAAAATTTATCTCAGTAGGGGTTATAATGCCCCCCCACCTTGCATAAGCCAGTGAGTGATATCGTAGACCACAGTTTGACTTTTATATTTTGTAGTCTTGAGTTTAAATCCTTGGGTAACAGGCTGGAGACTAACTCTGGAGGCTGTGGGGCTTAAAATAATCTTGGGGAAATCTCAAACTGGACGAAAATGTAGGGCTTAGCATGACCTGAGATATCTGTTTGTCTTGAAACAAAAAAAATCGTTGTTAATAATTACGTACAAGAAACGTCCACTTATTCACATTTAAAGAAAAATACGTAAAAATATTTTCGATGATAGACTAATGACTCTAAATAAATTTCAGTCTTCTGATTCATACTTTTGATAATGAAAATATTCCAGTCTTCACTTAATACATGTTTTATTTGCATTAGCTCTTTTTTGAACATATTTGAGTAAAAAAAGGATTTTTTCAAAAAGGTGTTTTAGGAGACAGAAACTAATAGAATGCCTACCAATGAGAATTGGTGTACCCTAATTATTGTACCCTTTTAAATCGAACTGGTGGTATTTATTTAGGATAATAAATACTTCTTTTTTCTCATACTAAATGATTGTGTATTTGCATCCCATCTAACAGTGCTCATCGTAATTCGAATTACATATAATGTGTGCTTCTGTACTACGTTTACTCTTGACGAAAAAACAGCCTTTTTAAAGCCATTAGAGATATATTAATATTCACACCCCTTGAACATTTTTGTGACTCCCTTCAACTTTTATAAAAGTTTTTTTTTTGTGTGTGTGTGTGTGTGTACTTTACCTTATTTTTTTGCCCCAAACTTTTGATTCTGCCATATAATATATATTTATTATTTATTTGCCATAAAATAGTCATTTTTGGAGATTTTAATTTTAAGGCTTTCGGATTATCCTGCAGTTGTTGGGCCATCCATTGCCATGGATAATTGAGAATTTACTGTACTTGCAGACCCATATGGAAATCAAGATTACCTTTTTTGCTTCTTAATCTATGTATGTCTGTGAGCCTTGTTTATATATATATATATATATATTGTTTTGGTTATTTTAATATACTGTGTAGTTATTTAATTCATGGTTAAATAACAGGACTTTCACAAGTAGGGTCACTTATTTAATTTTGGTACGACATGTAGTTCCTAAGGAGTATGTGGTCTTATGCAATGAGCGAAGTATAGAATTTAAAACATATTTTGGGTGTTGACACTTCGAAATCTTTTTATTATATTATGATATTTTTAAATTTCAGAATCGCAAACCGTGTCTGCCTTCCAAGCACTTCATAAGGCATTATTTTGTTTCATTTAGTGAAGATCCCGTGGTGAAATTAGTCGAAGAATATAAGAAGCATATGGATGAAAGGAATCTATCGGATCTTAGGTACTTCCATCTTGACTGTATTGGAGTTATTTACATTTTTCTGATGCTAACTTAATGACTCGGTGCTTACTTTGTCCTTACAATCTGTGTCAATACTGATAATGAAGAATTTTTGGTTCACTGCTGTTTTCGAGTTTTGCACCCTGATGGCACTGTGAACAGTTTTTTTTTTTTACTGCTGCATAGTCCAGAGTTGGATTCTCTTCACTAATGTGTTTTGTGCCCTCTGGTAACCAAGGCCGTCCTTAAGCAGGGGTAAATGGGGCCCCACGAAGCGTAATTCTCAAATTTAAAATTTTGGTAATATTGAAAATTTTCCCCAAAATCCCTTTGCTTCAGTTTCAGATTCTGTGCCATCTAGTGCTCATACATTATTCCATTTTGTTTTCTTACCGTATGGTGCCCGCCTCTGTAACAACTTTGCTCCCACTTGTATTAGCTGAAGACAGCCCTGCTGGCAACGTAGTGGTGACACATTTATCTTTCGTCCTGTTAACCCTCGTTTGATTCCAGTGTTGCCATATAATGTCTTTTTTTCTACCTGTCAGGGGTGGCTTTCTTGGGTAACAGAAGCTTAGATTACTTGGAAAGCTGTAGGTCTTGGTACGATATTACCATACCTCCCCTTCCATTAAACAAACTAAAGGAGCACCCTCTAATCCAGGATTTGCACCAAACTGTGCTACATAAAAGTTGAATGCGTAACGGAAATACCATTGTTTTTTACAAAATGATGCATTATTTTTAAAGCTGTGCTCATTGCTTTCAAAGTAGATGTGATTATATTAAAGAAGAGAATGGTGTCATATATGCTTTTTTTTTTCCAAGCTTTGATGCCCTTAGACTTGTTAAGGGTTCAAATCATTCAGAGGAACTCGGACTCCAAAACAAAATGTGCTGCAACAAGCCTTCAGCTGATCAAAAATGTTCTGCAGGAGATGCATGTATATACGCCCATATGAGGTGTGATCAAAAAGTGCAGTGAATAATTTTATTACGAACAAAGTAATAAGCTTACATCAAATTTGAATTAATCTCCTTCAAAATAGTCTTCTTGGCTAGCGATGCACTTATCCCAACGTTGATTCCATGATTGGAAGCATTTCTGGAAGGCTTAGGAAGGGCTTTCAGCTGCTCCGTCGTGTCCCTCTCAATGTCGGGAATAGTGTCAAAAATGTTTTCCTTCTAGCACGGTTTTTGGGAAGAGCCAAAAGTTGCATGGTGCTATATCTGGAGAGTAAGGCTGATGTGGACAGATAGGAAAATTTTTTTCGGCCAAAGACTCACGGATCAGAAGCAAGGTGTTAGTGACATGGTGCATTGTTGTGATGGAGGAAGCCATTGGCACATTTTTCTGGTTTCCTTCTCCGCACATCCTTTCGCAAACGTTGCAGTAAGCCCTTGTAATATTCAGAGTTTATGGTTGTTTTACTTAGAATAAACTCTGATCACACGGTGCCCTCACTATTAAAAAAAACTAGCATAATCTTGACCCTCGACTTTGACTGACATACCTTCTTAGGGCGAGGAGAGCCACTCGTTTTCCATTAAGAACTCTGAATTTTCATCTCAGGTTCATAGCCATACACCTAACTTTCGTCTCCAGTTATAATTTTGGCTATGAAATCCGGATCTGCATCAAGACGATCCTTCAATTCTGTGCAAACTGACCCATGATTTTCCTTCTGTTCGCCAGACAAAAGTGTAAGAACGAATTTCGTACTCACTTGTCTCATTTCCAAATTATTGGTTAAAATACTTTGCATGGACCCATACGAGATATGCAGTTCTTCGGTAAGCTCTCAAATAGTCAATCGCCAGTTTGAACGAATCATTTTTTCCACTTTTTGCACATTTTTGAGGTCGAAGAATGTCCTGACTGTTGCTCGTCTTCAACTGACTCATTTCCGCTTTTAAATTGCTCATACCACTTGTAAACGGTCTTCAGAGTCATCACATTATTGTCATACACCGATATTAGTATTTTATGAGCTGCTTTGGAACTTTCTGGCAACTTAAAACAACATTAACGCATTGTTTGAAATCCATGATTCGCGACTGACACGGTAAATACGAGCTCACTCTTCCAGCTCTGGAAGCTGACTGACCCAACTTGTTCAAACTTGCCACTGACTGTCTCAACAGATCAAACTATTGGACTTATTACTTCAAAAGGATGTAGCGTCAGCAGTTGCTGGTATAAAAATTCACTCACCATATTTTTTTATCACACTTTGTATATGTATTATATATATTTTAAAATTCTATATAAAATGTAAGTTCTTTTTTTAATTGATATGCAGAAAACATTTGTGGGACTGTTTTTTTTCTTTAATTTCTTTATATTTTAAGAAGAAGAAAAAAAGATTCACCCCACGATCGTTTTGCGACGTACGTCGCTCTTTTTAACATATTCTGCTCTTAGGCCCTCAGGGTTCATACAGTTCTTAAAAGACCATAAGAACTCCTTAATTTTTCACTCAAGTCCTTAAGAACTTAATTTTACACTCGAGTCCTTAAAAACTCCTTATTTCTCATCCCACCAATCTTTCCTCGCCGGACATGACTAAAAAAAAACCCTTCACCACTAACCTTGTTTCAATTCTCCCTTCTCAACTCAATGAATCAGCCAGAAAGAATGTGATAATTTTATCTAATCACGATATCCAGGATAGGATGATTGGCGACGGCAGTGAAGCTAAATTTTTATTACCGTATTTTCAAGAATCTCAATTTGAAAAATTGGTGGAAGTTGCCAAAATGGTGATAATATTAAGGACCCACGAAGCCCCTTAACTAGGCGTTTTGTGAGTCCTTAAAATATAGTATAAACCCTGACACTACATGTTTTAGTACTTGCATGAGCTGAGTTTTCCTGACACCATGAAACACAAATAACAAATGATAATTTATGCTTACCGACTAACTGTTCACTGTAGTCCAGGAGTTGGTTCTCTAGGCCTTATGAGGTTTGGATTCCTAGGATTACTGTAGGTCCTATCACAGCGTGACCCTTGTGCTGTAAAATTAAAACAATTTATAATTTGTGTTGCTTTTTGAACTTAAATCATTTTTTATTCAGCTTTCATTTAGTGCCTAGTGTTGTTGATCATGCTAGCTGAAATCCACTTCTGTTTTAGTGGTTTTAGGCTAGTTATCCATAAATTAGCTGTAGAGAAATATGAAGATGTCATACCTAGTTGCACCGTAGAAATTGAGAGACGGGGTCCTGATATGCCAGAAGCTCTCTTAGTTCGAGCTACGTTCAAACTCCTCTGTGGACAAGTTGATGAGTCATTGAGCGACCTGGAGCAACTTCTTTTACTAGAAAGTGTAGACGTCAAGGTCAGACCCTTAATCTATTAATTGTGGTATTAAGAAAATGGATTAATTTCTGTATCTTAACACACTTCACAGGTTGAGCATCCTTAATCTGAAATGCTCCAAACTATTTTAAATTTCTAAACGCCAACATAATGCCTTGAATGGACATTCCAACACCTGACTTTATAATGGACCACTCAATACAGTACTGGCTCTGTCAAGAGGCAAATTATTCAGCATCTTCTTGGGGGTGGGGGGGCCCTCCCAATCCTGAACACATTTTTTTAATTACCTGCGTGTACACTACCGGATAGAAATATAAGCTCAGCTGAAATTTGTTAAAAACTTCAGGAAAAGATGTGTCCTTCAAATGTAAAGAATCGGTAATTACTTTAATATGTTCGACTTTGTTCAGATTTAATTTGTGTGTTCAGAACCACAATATCAGTTTTTCCTTGAGCTGAAAATCTTGTATAAACCATGACCGAACGAACTACCTCCCATTTGCTGGGTCACTTGCATTTCATTTTTGAATCTTAAATCATCACATATTACGGTTATCTGGCTCATCCAAATTGAATTTTTTCCATAAGAAAATGTAACTGAATACCATTCGTAGGTAAAAATCGTCTTTTTGGCTTAAGTCAAACAATCATTTTTATGCTTTGAAGTTAGTGATAGTTTTCAACTTAATTTTATATATATAATATCTGGAGAACTCTACAAGATTCTGGAAATTGTCCTTGAACACGAGATATTGAAGTCGTCCTTTATTTTTGTCGTGGATAATTTTATTATTATTGCAAACCTGTTAATTCCTCATTTGCTTTTTAATCGAAGACATGGTTTTCGACAAGAACATTTTTCCGCTGTTTATGCAATTGACCTCTTAAGTATGCTCAAAATCGCTCGCTGAGACCATTCAATCGTCCCAACAATTTTCCTCTAAGATATACCACTGCCATGTCATTTCCAAATTCGTTGAATTTCACATTCACAAAGTTGCTTAGCTCTTGGCATCTTTACGACTAACTCAAAGCTTCCATTACGCACATCTTTTTATTCTCTTACTAGTAGATGATGTCACGTCACCGGTAAAAGTAATTTTCATACAGTTAAAAACTTTATGAACTTGTAATTTTGACCAAGTCATCTATAATATTTTTTTAAAAAAAGTTTAGATGGCATAATCACAAAAGCTTGTGGATGTTTAAAATACTTTGCAAGTCACCATAAAACAAATCTTTGCATATCCCATTCAGGTAAATGCTTTACTACCCCCCGCTCATGGCAGAAAAACTACTGAACTTATAATTTTGTCCAGCACTGTAAATAAATGACCTTTGCTTTTTTGATAGTTCTGTATACAGTGTTTTATGCACAAAAGTATAAAAAATGTTTAAAATTACCTTTAAGCCATTTGTGCCAGATGTATATGAAGTGTATATGAATTTCATATTTCAATTTTGGTCACATCCTCAAGATATCTCATGTAGATGCAAATATCGATTAAAAAAAAAATAAATCCTGAAACACCTTTAGCTTCAAACAAGCATTTCAGATAAGTGATATTCAATCTATATGTGTGTTTATATATATATATATACAATTGATTCCGCTTAATTGGGACTCAAATAGGCAAATTTCACATAAAATTAAACAATGAGGGTTTTTTCAATACTACGTACACACATGATATACAGTACTTAAATCCTGAAACACTTTTGGCTTCAAACAAGCATTTCAGATAAGTGATATTCAATCTATATGTGTGTGTGTACATATATATACAATTGATTCTGCTTAATTGGGACTCAAATAGGCAAATTTCACATAAAATTAAACAATGAGGGTTTTTCAATATTACATACACACATGATATACAATACATACGTAAAATAGTATAAACTTTGGAGAAAAAGAAAAAAATTCAGTTTAAAAATAAAATTTCAGTTTTACGCCACTTGCAAGTCAAGATCTATGATACCGATGTGCATCATTTGCATGCCAACGCCCAAACCACACCCACGGTAAACATTAAATGATAATAAAATGAACATTAAATGATGATAATGTATATAAGATCACATCAAATTGAATTGTTTGTACAAATTGTCCTAAATTTTTGTCCCAATTAAGCGACATAAATTACTATTTGTTTCTTGGTTTGAGTTCTGTTCCTTGAGATTTGGCCCAATTAAGTGGAATCAAATGTATATATATATATAAGAAAGAAAAACATGATCTTCTGGGGGCAATTTTTATATTCGTTTTTGCTATTAAAGTTTGGAGTATTCATTTATGCAACGTTTATGTAAGATATAGGATAAAAATATACATGCAAAGATGCTTTTTACAGGTGCGTGTCAACGGTTTGATTAAAATGGGTGCCATTAAAGTCCAATCTGAGCAACTAGATGAGGCTACTGTTTATTTCGACAAAGCTCTAGAACTCGATCTCAACAATGCCGATGTTTACCATCATCGAGGACAAGTATGTAAACACATTTTTCCACATAGCGCGTTTTTCAATGTTTGCTTGTTTTGTTTCAGACAATTGGTATATTCTTAGAAGACGCTGAGACATAAATGTAAAAGAGAAATTATTCACTTTATATTTAAAGTGTTTATTGTAGCCTTTACTTTTTCTAACTATAGAAAAATCTGCCTGTAACAATATATTCCCTAGCAGTCCTTGAAATATTTTTTTTTTCCCCAAGTTGAGGGCCCTTGAAAACTGCCAAAAATGTGGTTGGTCCATGAAAAGTCCTTGAATTTTTCTCAAAAATCTTTTTTAAGTTTTAACAAAGGAAAAAAACATATTTCTCCTTATTTCTAATGGCACAGTATAGCCTAGATGCTCTTGCGCCATAAAAATCCAAACTCCTTATTTTCAGAACAAATCCAGTAGTGCTTCGGACGCGCCCCCTTCCTTTCCCGCTCACTTAGTATGGCTAATATAAGGGATGCAAAAAGGGTAGCTTTTGATGGCAGTGTGCTAAGTTGAAAAGGAGCAGTGTAATTAAACACTCTAATTTCCGTATTATGCTTATAATGTCTTGCATTTTTAATTTTTATGTATATTGCGATTGATAATATAAAATCCTTGAATAACATTTTTTTGGTTCTTGAAAAGTCCTTGAATTTCATCAGGACAAAAGAGTGGGAACCATGAGTGTACTATGTTTAACCTTGTCTATAGTGATATCTTTTTCCCAGTTACTTGGTAGAATTTTCATGGTAATTGCCACATTGCATACGTACCTAACCTTTATTAGCTGTCTCTTCCTTTTTTGGGAATTGGCATCAAACCAGTGGTGCACCCAAGATTTCTCCTTATTGTTAGTTGTTGTGTATAGTGTATAGTTGGACTGACTGCGTAAAAATCTGTTTTTTGGCAAAGTATTTTTAATTTTTATACACTTTACATGCTTTCACCCCCATAAGTTCTGCTTATGCAAGGTTGGTTGGTTGGTTGTTTGGCTTTTTTATGGCGCAAGAGCATCTGGGCTATACTGCACTAAGCTTATGCAAGGGCATAACTACTGGGTGGCAAAACAGTATATCTAAAATAAATAATATTTGATCTGCTACAAATTTAAATTCTATTTTCCCAAATTGCTCCAAATTGATAATCGTCATGCTCCATATCGGCAATTTTGCTGTTCCCATCTGTTCCAACTTGGCAATTTTACTGCTCTTAAAACTGCTCCAAATTGTTCCTTCAGCTGTTCCATCCCTGACTTACAAATATTAGAAATGTATCTTCCACAAACACCCCCACTTTTAAGCTTGTAGCATCCCTTGTGAACTTTCCGTGTAAGCTAATTATTATATTGCCATTTGTTGACATGAAAATGCAGTAATATGAAATCATGTTGCCATTTATAGACACCAAAAGAAGTAAAATTATACAGAAATTTCTGGAAAGGAGTTTTTGTAAATTCAAGGGGGGGAAAAAAAACATAGTTTAAAGTATTTTCCTGTAAAAAGATTTCCTAGTGATGGCAGCATTAAAGTTATTTAAATATACAAATTATAATAGAAATTAGGTGGTGATGGAAAAAAAATCTAAAATTTGCAAGATCGTTGAAAAAACGCTAAAATTCGTCAAATCGCTGAAAATTCATTGAAAACGCTATGGAAATTTGCTCTGCGATAAGATTACTACCCTAGTTATAAATACTCACCAACTGGGCTATTTCATTGTAGTTGTAATTACATTCAAACAATAAACCATCAGTCCTATCTCATTTATAGCGTAGGCTTTGGACATTAAAGTAACAAAACTCTAGATATTTTTTTTATTTCTACGTTTACTCTGGCAGTGCATTATATATTTTTTCGCCTCTTCTATGGATATCTATATCTTTGAAGTTTTGTTTCCAGGTTGCGCTGTTGATGGAACGCATGCAGGATGCTTTGGCAGATATGGATAAGAGCATTATGTTGAACCCCAATTTCTCATCAGCTATCGCTCAAAAGTGCTTTGTTCAATATCGTTGTGGAATCCAGTTCAATGATGAGCAGCAGAAAGCAGCAGCTTTCAAAGGGTTTGAAGAACTTGTAGAAAAATTTCCCAGGTGTTCTGAAAGTTGCTACCTTTATGCTCAGGTAGTACCATTGACTATATTTTGCTCTGAACATCGTTCTTATGTGCTTAATTGATGCTCATGAAAAATTGTCGCCTTGCAGATTTTAAGTGAATGTGGAAGGTTTGAAGAATCTGAGAAGTATTTCCAGAAAGCAGGGGAGCTTGACCCTGAAGATCCTAATGTATATGTGCATTTAGGGTAAGTCGATA
>QLNU02003225.1:68224167-68250782 GCA_006491805.2 Dysdera silvatica | reverse complement strand
TATTAGCTTTAAAGAGAAGTTAAAAGGCAAATTTAAACATTTCGTATCATTCACTAACCTCTCGAATCATTCTTATCACAATTAGAAAATTAATTCAATCCAAAAAAATGGTACAAAACTCTACTTCGAGGCATGTTAAACTAAAAATGGCTATCCAAAAATATGTATGAACATTCCTCACTTTTTTATAACGATTTGTACATACATGTTTTTTTAAATATACAGCAATACCTCTCTTAACGACCACCTCCCTTAACGACCACCTTTTCTGGAAACAGATTTCCTTCTACCCCATAGATCTAATGTTAAATTTACCTCCATTACATTTCGCCGAGCCACGGCTTCTTTTTTTTTTTTTCCCCGGAACCGATGGTAGTCGCCTTAGAGAGGTTTTACCGTACTTTTCTTTTAATACCCCTCTTCTGTGTTGCTTCTTAAAAATGGTCTCAATGCACAGATTTCGTACTGTATGTGTATGTATACAAAAATAATAACCACTTCCAGATATTTTCAAATACTTTTATTATAAAATATATATCTCTCGATTCCCTCAAAAAATGCTTGAAGCGAAAGTAACACCCGCAACCATAGCAAGTAATACTGTGCTTACATTTGCTATATTCGCAATATTGTCAGAAGCATCGCGTGTCACATCGATAGCCTCCGATTCCTTCAACGTATGGTTAATGAAGCTAAAGCTGTCTGAATATTCCGACTCGTATTTTGGATTGACTCGGGTGGTATCTTTGAAGCCATTGCCAAGTGTGGACAACGTCGGATCCATCAAGGCCACTGTTTTGTCCTTCTTAGGGGCCTTTTCACAGCCTTTTAGTTGAAGCTCAGTCACCAGGACTTCTCCTGCAACACTTTGACACTTCATCGTCTGAAGAGATTTCGCAAAATAGTTATTTTTCACTTTTTCGCGATACCTTGGTACCCATGCGAGATCACAGCCACATTTCAATGAATTTTCTGAAAGGGAAAAGGATGAAATATGAATAACTCATATCCACATATATATATGACAAATAAGACAGTGAAATCTATTACGATACTGTGTTTGCTGTGATATTTTCTCCCCAGTCCCCACAGATATAGGATGCATCATATTCAACTACATCTATAACGATAAATTGTCTATGATAAAATTTTCTCCCAGGTTTCTTGAATATCGTCATGGACAGATTTCATTATATCAGAAGATGGATTGCATCTTCCCAAACTTATGATAATCACATTTTCTTACGAATAGTCACGTCTTCCTTATGAGCACCTTTACAGTTATGTGAGTAGGTTTCATCAAAGTAACCTTCCCAAGGGCGGACACAGGGGGAGGTCACAGGGGTCATGACCCCCCAAAAATATATTTTTTCACTGTAAAAAATTCCAACTTTCATGATAAATGAAGGGTGTTATTCCAAGACCATGGCAAATTCTGTCCTTGACCCAAAAATGAATAGATGTCTGCGTCCACCCCTGATCGTTTCTCAGATAATTTGTTTGAAGTTTTAGCTATATCGGGGAAAATATAACACGGAACATTCCGTTATATATAGTTTATATCACCCAACTAATCTACCAATTTGGCAATATTTACCCGAGGGCATGTTTGCCGTTATTAAATGGTCAACTATGCTCCGATTAAAATGCGAAGATATACTATTAACCTGAATGACAGTATATTTTACTCAGGAGCGGACAAACTTTCATTTGGAGGAGGGGTCAAGGATAGAATTTACCGCCTGGTCTTGGTGACACCGCTTCATTTATCGCATGAAAGTTGGAATTTCAGAATGAAAAAGAAATATATTTTGGGGGTCATGACCTGTGGAGTCATCCACTGACTTAGCGGGAGTGGGAACTGCACGGTGAACAATCCTTCTGCGCATGTGCGTGAACCACGCACATGCTCATAATATAATCTAGTCCCAAAGCCCGGGCTTTGGACGCCTTTGCGGTGATCAGGCCCTGCCTACGCCACTGCATTACAATAATATTAACAGATCGAATTTATTTTAATTTTTAAGTCAGACCTTAGTGCCGTTAAAAGATGGACAGATTTGACGCACAGATGGCGCTACGGGTTGCATGGCATTATTTTAAAGTGGCTTAATAGCGAATCGGGTTGTGCTATGAAAAAAACAGCACTATCCGAGTGACTTTTATTCGTTTCGAGCACGTGAAGTGCGAATTGTTGCGCTTTAAAAAATACATCAATAAAAAAAGATTATAATTTAAATAGCTTGATTTTTTTTACACTTAACAAATCAATAGCTCTCGGTTTATCTCGCAAATACTTTAATTCTTTAATGGAATTAATGAATGAAAAACTTAGCACCCAATGGATAATTTCCTCACTTTTTACCCTTGAAAATAGCAGATAATATCGCCAAGGTAGAAAAGGAAACTAGTATACCCATCCGTTAGATATTAACGGTCGCGTTAAATTTATGGTGCCCTTATCCTTGAATATGATTAATCGGCAGAAATAGCTAAAATACCGCGGCGGAAAAAAATCGCGTGAATTCGACCTTTGATTTTCGTGATACGCAACCACCCTCGGAGAATTGTAAACTCGAAAACTAATCGAAACTAGTTTTACACCGAGCTCACATTCAGCTCAAACCGTACACGAAGTTTCGTGAAATGGAAACTGTATAGTAAAACCCCGATTATTTGAACTCCTTTTAACCGAAAAGACCACCAGCTGCTTTGCATTCATTCGCTCAATGTTTTCGGCAAAATCGCTCATATTTGCTTTCTGGTGTACTTACGAACAAGAAAGTGAAATAAAATCGCCTAAGGTCGGTATTTAAATTTAGCGGGTTTCAATTAACATTAATTTGAAACTCTCTAATCCGCAACTCTCTAATCCGCAACTCGCTAATCCGCAACTCTCTAATTCTCAAGTAACTCGGTAGGTTTTCAACGTTAACAATAGCCACCATTTACGGAACAGACCTTTACCTTACCCTTTTTATTGACCATAGACAGAAAAACCAAAAGCAATAGCGGGTTCAATATCTATTGAAACCCGCCGAAAATACCAATGAAGATTATAGATATTGTACATGTGTACAAAAATAGGTACACACACTGTTCATATCGGATATGCACAAAGATATCTATTTCCAAAGCAGTATCCTGAGACCAGCAGCGTACGCAGAGGGGGGTGCTGATGGGGTTATAACTCCTCATTGCAATGAAATTTTGTATATTTAACGTAAGAATATATGAGAGCCTGTAATGCTCTAACCCCTTTATGAACTCTTTGCGTACGCCTATGCTTAACACATGCTTTGCGATATTATTATATTTTGGTTTTTTTTATCATCATCAATATAGTAGTTGAATAATGTGTAATTAAATGTGTTTTGGAATAAATGCTGCGGTTTTTTCACGCTGAAAATTGAATTTCCATATTATCCGAAATTCCGATCATTCGAAATCGGGTAAGCCCACGATATTTCGAATAAACGGGGTTCTGCCGTATTTAGAAGAGTGGGGAAAATGGGTGCAGCCTAAAGTAAAGAACGTAAAAACATCTGTCTCATAGCGCAGAGACGGCTAGTGTTCTGCTGCTCCAAACCCTTGCATTTCCCTTGGGTTATGGGTGCCCTGTAGTCTGGGGAATTAAACCCCCGGACAAAGAGACGCACCGGAATTTTGTGCACAGTAAATAAAGATATTACCAGCACACCATTATAGAACTTCCCAAACTATTCACTGGTTTTATAGGTAGCCAATGAATAACAGTAACACGAAAAATGAAGCATGCTTCGAAATTATATACTTCAATAAGAATTATGTTCATACAACGCCATATTAAAGTGCTGTGGGGCCCTAGATAAATTTTTCCAGGGCCCTTATAGCATAAATCTGCGTAATAAGAAAAAGGGAAACTTCCATTATATCAACACTTTATTGCAGCGATTCTCAATAAGCGGCCCGTGGGGCAGATACGGCCCGCGAACAGTAGAAACTGGCCTGCTACAAAAAGTAAGAAACTGGGCTTTTTTCTAAAGGAGGGGGGGGGTTAGGCTAATTAATTTCTAGAAGGGGCTAAAGCTCTTACCTCAATGCTATTTCATTGAATCAGGAAAGTTCTAGGGGGGGGGGGTCACACACGCCCCCCTAGGTACGCCAATGTATAACAGCGTGTAAGATAATTTCAGTTTCACACCTTCTAGCCCGCCGAAAGACGTCAAGTGGCCCGCGATGGAAACTAATTGGAAAACTACTGCTTTACAGAATTAATATTTACTTCAAGTACGCATATGTACTTCCAAAATAAATAAATAATACAGATCATAAAATTTATATTAAAAATGCCCTTTTTCCTTGCTCTTTTTTTTCAGCCGAATTGTCTATTATTTCCCCATTATTGTTATCATCTAAAACAAGGGAGAGGAATCTTTTCATGTTGAAAGACCGCATTAAGTTCGCTGTAATATACCAAGGCCGCATGTGCTTTGATTGTGTCAGTCAATAAAGGAAGATCATTTCGTTAAACCTTCTTCTACTCTTGTATACTTTACTTACGTCCATTTCAAGCGTTTTATGATTATAATGCAAATAAAAATGACGAATAGAATCATATTAATGTAAAGTAAAAAGATTTTTCTGCAAAATTTTAATTCGGTCAAAAAGGCTGCACTTAGACCGCGGGTTCCCAACCCCTGATTTAAAGCATTTACCTGTGCGTAATACAGCTAAATAATTTTGAATGATTTAAGGAATTTTGTCAATTTTTTTTATTTGCCGTAAAACAAGATACGATCTTTCTCCAGTTGCGTTTGAAGTGGCGTTAGGTCTTCACCGCACTTAGCTCCTCAAATGAGATACTTCTACTTATTTCTGTCTCTAAGTTATAATCAGACCTTGTGTTTACGTCCAGTAATTTTATGTCCCAGACTGCAGGACAAGTCATTTAAGGGTTATTTACACACAGTGGGGTCACAACAACCCAATCGCCTAGACAACGACCACTTCTGAAATGTCCCTTTCTTAACAATACAAAATATAAATATATTATAAAAATATAATAAATATAAATATAATGTATATAAAAATATAAATATAATGTATATGTAACATAAATATAATGTATATAAAAATATAAATATAATGTATATAAAAATATAAATATAATGTATATAAATATAAATATAATGTGTATATAAAAATATAAATAAATATAAAAATAAAATATAAAAGTATAAAATACACATAATAACTGTATTTTATGTAATGGATTCTGGTCACACCGAACTCAACAAGACCATTAAAATATTTCGTTATAAAAAGATTGTCATTTCAAAGAAATTTAATGTTGCATGAAATATTCACGTAAATTCAATAAGCAGAAAGCATTTCTCACGTCAACGAATACGATTTCGTGACACAAAATGGGAAAATTAAAGCCGAACTTAATTTAAAAAGACGAGGGGCAGGAAAATAAAAACAGACTAAATAATATTAAAGAATGTGAAGAGACGAAAAAAAAATTGGTCCACATGATCCAGGGGAGGACACGGACTTTCATTTTCTGGGGGGCGGTCAAGGACAGAATTTGCCATGGTCTTGGAATAACACCCTTCATTTATCATGAAAGTTGGAATTTTTTACAGTGAAAAAATATATTTGGGGGGTCATGACCCCTGTGACCTCCCTGTCCGCCCTTGCAATGATGTCCATTCCCTCAATGCAATTCCCGAAACAAAAATGTCATGCCGTTTTTCTTTCATTTTGAATTCTCTGAATTTACAGTGATTGTTTTTATGTAAGTACCGGGTTGGGGTGGGGGGGGATAATAGCCGAAGAAAATTTTCATTATAACGAAATTTTCAAAAATTTTGTTATATCGGAAATTTTAATACTGTGTTCTAATAACATTTGAAAAGAGGATTGATCTAAATTTCGTAATAACGGATTTCGCGTTCTAATGAGAAAATCCCTTATATAATATAAAAACAAGTGACTTTCTCAATAAAATTTGGAATTTAAAAAAAAAAAACCAGCCAATTGTAAATTAATTTAAACTCTCCAATGTAAACTCATTCACGATTCTGCCGAAAAAAAAAAAAAAAATAGGCCAACAAAATAGAATAAGGTCATGGCGGGTCAAATTCCCGTCGGTTCCGCCCTACCTATTTGTTACAGTCCAGCTTTTGAGTATCGTATAGCTCGAGATTACTGCACTTGATATATAGCAGCACGTGCGTTACTTGGCGGGAAATTTTCCCGCTAAATGCTCGGAAACATTCATAAGCCGCCATTTTTCATCATCAGATAACCGCTTTAAAAATTACACGGGTGTGAAAAGGTTAAGTACTTTTCCCACCCAAACACACAGAAAATAAAAGATCCATCAATAAAATAATAAAAAAAAAATGTACAGAAAATAGTCAATCTCGGAAGAAAAACCAACTCATGGGAGGAAAAGAGAGAGTTCTTTTTTTTTTTTACCCACGCGCCACCCACGAGATAAATCGACTCTCAGCAAATTAACGATTAAAAAAAAAAAAAAAATCGAAAGAAAAATTACAGATTTCCTGTTCTTTACATTTTTTTTTTTTTTTTTTTTTTCCTAGAGTTATTTTTTATATCACTTTTGATGATACTTATATGGGACGCCCAAATTACGGCCTCTAGCCACCCGGCTTGATCCACACGACCTCGTCAACCGCTTCTCAATGAGTCAAAGGCTTATTTATTTTGTAATGTTTCTCAGTGGCTGTGAATGAGCGACTGGACTCGTCCTTTGCTCGGGTCGAACGTTAATGGCTTTTGTAAATACTCCGTCCATTAAACGCCAGCTTATAACAAAGCGGTTTCGTGAAGGCAAGAAAAAGTTGATAGATCGGTTTTCAAAATTGGAAACAGAAACATGCACGAATTTCATAGCCTGAGCACAATTTGCTTAACACTGCACATGTACTGGAGTATGTACCCTTTCATTAACATAAACGCGTACATAGAAGTATTTCTACTCACAAACTAAAAAGATTTGAGACAGAAAAACCTGCAGCGTAATTAGGCAGAAATATTTGGACAAAACTGAGCTTTAATGAATCTTTGAAAAATGTTGAAGAAAAAGAAAAGGTTTATATTTATGACTTTCGATGTCAGTTTCGTTTTTTTTAAACGTTTTACATACCTCGAATAGTGTTGTTTCCATATATTTCAACATACAGTGAAAATCGTTTATAACGACGCCGGTTATAACGACCAACCGCATATAACGACGGAATTTTTACAAGAAGTTTGGTTTGCTATTCTACTCCATACTAAATATATCGGTTATAACGACATCGTATATAACGACGAAACCTGCTATAACGACGGCGATTTTGTAGTCTACGTAGATTCTAAGTAGGGAAATTCGTATCGGATATAACGACGCGACTTGACAGTCATAAAGCAGAACCATGTGGGTTAGTTATTAAAATTTAAAGTTAGTTATCAAAATTTAAGCGTTATTCTAATCTTGTTTATTTACAAATGTCCGAGAAATTTTTATTACTGCTAAACCTGAATATTAAAGATAGTGAACTTAAAAAGTGATTTATTAATTGAATATCACGAGGGTCATATTCTTTAGGGGCCTATTCTATTTTTTCAGCGTAGAGCCCACAAAACTCTTAAACCGGCACTGTTCGGAAGTCATTAGTATAATATAATAAATATTATTCATTAGATTTGTTTTCTACATTATATACTTTAGTAGTATTTTCTACAATTTTTTCAATTTAAAAAACTAAGAAAGTACTATGTACTTAGTGTGGCTATAACATAATATAAACGGAAATTAAATTCATTATAATTATGTTTTTATTTAATTTTGAAACCAAAAAGTTTAATACTTTTTTACTATCAAAATAATTTATAAAACTCTAGAGTGTATTATACTATAGGCTACTATGATTTTAAAAAGATATCGTTTATAACGACCGAATTTGCACAGTCCCTTGAAGGTCGTTATAACCGATTTTCACTGTCTTACTTAGATTTAAGCCTCTGTTAATAATTTTATAATTTGTGCAGCGATTTATATCCACCGATAATGTTAAACAAATATGATCTCTGTAATTAGTAATTGCCAATAGTGGAGTAGAAAGTGGGGGGGGGGGAACTTGGGCCCCTATCACATTGGATACAAGGCACATTTTTTCTTTAACGTCTAATTACATGAGCTTTTTTCTGAAGCTACCAGAGCCCCTTCCCCAAATATTTAAATTTCTACGTCCCTAATTGCCACCGAATTAACCTCCAAAAATAATCATAAATTTAAGTTCCATCGGAAAAAGACGCTTTCCCTTACTTTTCAGTTTCCTACGAAATTCGCAAGTTTCGAAGCGGAAAAATATGTACATTTTACGATAAGATTTATTTCCACGCCACCACACAAGATCTCCAAATTGAGCTTTTAACTTATAAAAAGAACAAAAAATTTACCCCCAGATTGAACTTGAACCCACAACCTGCAGGTTGACGTCCTAATGCTTTGTTAACTAAATAACCAAAACAATTATACATATATAATTTTTTTTTTTTTAATCTGTGATGTCAAATCAAAGCTTTCTATAATAATAAAAAAAGGGAACATTACAAGCGCTGGTGTAAATAGTCTGAAGCTCAGGTGGGGAGAGGGGGGTCCTGCAGCCCCCAGCATAATACCTGGCACATAACGCTCCTTAAGAGGGTGTCTACTAAAAATAAGAAACCCAGTTCCTTGACCTTTTCTTGACTATTTTTATACATTTCTTGACCTTAGAAAAAGTTCTCCACTTTTTTATGATTGATAAAATAGCTACATATAAAAAATAGCTGAGAATTACTAAAAATTGCCTAGTTATGATAAAAAATAGCTGAACCAGTAACAAATCGTATAAAAATTACAATTCAACGCAAGCGTAAAATCGAAAAAATGGGCGTAACCGTAACCTACAACATCAATTTAACGACCTTTTCTTGACTTTCTTGACTTCCATGACCTGGTAGACACCCCGCTTAATAATATTCGATTTCCTACGGAAGGCTAAATTTTTTCAGAGCGGGGAGTTAGTCCGTCCCTATCCCTCTTAATTACTCAAATAATTACCAAAGAATTTAATCGACAAAATTTGTGTTAAACCCTTTATAGGCTTAAACTAAAACCGATTCGACAAAATATTCCACAGCTACATTTAATCTTTCAAGGAATGGGACTAATTAAGACTCCTAGAAAAGAGAGCTGGAGCATAGCCGCCATTTTCCTGCCATCGTATCACGTGATCCCATTCACTGCTGTGTTAAAGTTGAGTGATTTACAAGTGTGCTATTTTTAATAAAATAAGGTGAAAAATGGGTGGATATTCCGCTTTTCTAATCATTCGAGGAATAAACATAGAATGTTTGGATACCTGGCCGTCATGTACAGCTCCCATGTACAGTGCAAGTTTGTTTTGATTATTTGCATTATAATTTTACATTAATCGAAAACTAAGCTAGGGTTGCAAATTGTATTTATTGGCGACATCTTAAAAGTTGCGCCAATGTTTACATTCGTCGGATAATCGCGGATTGTTCATTATTTTTATGCCAAAATAGTGATCCTTGATTCAAAGCGGAAAACCTTTATCGCCAAGGTAAATGAAACCGGAAGTGTACAAGAAAATGGTGGCTTATGCGTCGGCCTATAATTCTAATGGTTCTAGGGCTATTTATGAGCAATGGTATTTCACTTTATTAATTACCATCACTATTTTGATATTCCTACTACCTTGGCGCAGTATAGCCCAGATGCTCTTGCGCCATAAAAAAGCCAAACAATCAATCAATCAATCAATATTCCTACTATTATACACGGACATATAGCCGTTATTCAGATACAATTGACGAGCTTCCAACAAACACTTAAACGTTTTAAACTTGTTTGTAAAGGCGCCGACTAGTTTAGTCGTTACAGAACGACGAACTTGTTAAAAGCTTACACTTTGGTGTTTAGTTTAATTTTCGCCAAAACCTCGTTGTTCATTCACAGTGAGATGCGAGCTAAGTTGAACAGTGTGGCGCCGTAAATGAGATTTTAAAAAAAAATTGAATTAGTTCGTTTTTCTGGGAAATTCCTCCCTTATAATTACAAACACGCATGGAAAACCACATTGATGACTCTGAACGACGAACTATAAATAACAGAGTTACCTTCTGGAAAAATTACATAAGTTTACGCTTTTTACGCCTGTTTATATGCACTAAAATTGTCATATTCAAAATTATATTCAAACCTTTTTTTTAAGGGTGAGTTCATCCTCAGTGATTAGATAGAGTTCCAATATTAAGTAAGCAATATTTGGCCATTTTATAAGCAAAGCAAAAATTAACATTGGCTAACATGGAAAAATAAGCACAACATCAAACCCCCTCCCCACAAAGGTGCTTACGTAATACTTGAACTCTTCCTTATCCGAAATTGAACGTTGTTTATATTTGCGTAAAAATGTGTGTATAAAGGAGACCACATTCATCATTTCACCCGAAACGAACCTTGTAACGGTTTTTGTTAATGTTTTAGTTTTGCTTTTAATAAACCCATTCGAAATTGACATAGTACCTTTGACTCGCCTTCCAAAGAATATCTCGAGTTCAAAAGAAATAAAATCTTATTTCTTGATAACGATTTCACTGAGTTTAGTCCGCTCGTGGGTCTTGAATTCTTCTCTTCTGTATTATTCTAACCCAGTTCTTATTTCATCCACCAGAATTTTGTAGGGTCGTCGTTCGTTCGCGTTTTACGGCATAAGGAATGTATAGTTCGTTCGCGGAAAATTGACCACTGGTCCCGTTAGAATTCACGGGAGCTGACATCACGACGAGTTCGTGACGTCAGCTCCCGTAAATTCCAACGGGACCAGTGGTCAAGTTTCCCGAACGGACTATAGAAGTCCTGTTGTGCCATTATAAGGTTATTCTCGTGGCTTTCCTCAATCTGGTGACATCTAAATAAGAACATACAGCAGTGGTCCCTAATCCTTAATGTCACACGAACCATATTACGTATTCCTTTGCTTTCCACGAACTATCAAGATTGTGAATTTTCTGGAAATTTTCCCCTGCATAAAATTGAAAAATATACTGGCGGAGAGATCCTGAGGAGACCATGTGCCTACCCGGGGGTGGGGGGTTAACCCCCCATTGCAATGAAATTTTGTATATTTAACATAGGAATATATGAGTTGTAGCTCTGTAACCCCCTCATTGAGCCTATAACCCCACTTATGAACTTCCTGCCTACGCCTATGGGAGAGACCATATGATAGGCCTCCACAAACCATCGGTTATTCCCCACTTTGAGGAACACTAGACTATAGGTTTCTCCTCTTCGCTGCCTTGTGATGCATTTATGTGGTTTGCGAATTATTCGGTAATTTTATATATTGTCTTTAATAACTTTTTTTTTAAATTACGCTACAAGATGACTCGCATTTATACTGACAAATTAATATGACTAATAGTCATATCCATTTTGGTGGAGTTGTAATTTCTACCCTTCAGATATGTGAATTGATATGGACAGATATCCGGTCAAGGATAACCTCGCCGCCTCGGCGAAAGAGACCGTGCCGAGATTTCCTTATTTGATCATTTATCTCCGTGGGGAAATGGACATCTGATGAAGTACCATCAATCATTCGGAAAAAGAAACCGATCACTATCGGGCCTCGCGTTTGAATCCTCACTCCCGAAATCGTTGGGAGAAGAAGGCTAGAGTCCCTCTCCGAGCGTCACCGTTGGCAGGCTTCGAACAGCTCAAGGTTTATTGTGTTTCACGATCAATGAAACAAATGTGAAACTGACGCGTCGCGACCCACGCTTCAACCTACGAATGGTGAGTGCCCCAAGATCAAGGATGATGCCTCATCCCAATTCCATCGCATCACTTTACCTAATCAGGAAATGAACAATATTCCTTGATATTACCGTTACCAAATAGGAGGAAACACTAGTTTATAGACAATACGCCCCATAATGCGCAATGATATAATAGCCGCTTATGAAATGAAGTCGAAAACTTCAAATTATGGACAAAATTACTGCTGAATGCATTAGGTCCCGTACAAAACGAGTTGTTTGGGGATAACGAAAATGATTGTTATACGTATCAGGTTCTCATTAAATTCGTTTTGGAGCTGAAATTTTTGGAAATAAAGCGTCTATAAATGTAACATATGTGCATATAATACGCGTAAAACAATGTTCAGTTTGAATTCTCTTAAAATTTCATGAACAACGTATTATTGTTAAGGTTGGGAAGTTTTTAATACACCAGGACAATGTGTCTGAAGACAGTGGTCACCATCACAGAGGCGCAAAATTACTTTTAACACTTAACAGACGGTTTGTTTTTTCTTTCTCTTTCTCGGTTTCCGGGCATTTTTTAAGAGAATTAAATAAACATGTATGTATAAGCGTTGCAGTACAAAACCACTTAGCAGATTCAACCCACAGATAGTACTACAACTATTGGTAACAAGAAATAAACCATAAAAAAAAAAATAACGCATAAACATGAAAAACTAACTCAGCGTAATAAAAATCCAAGCAAAAACGTAATTTTACGTGGTACGTCCTAGGAAGTCAGAATGGAAAAACGTAAATTTACGTGACCCGTCCGTTCAGTGTTAAAAAAGGGTGGTATGTAAGAAGCGCTTGGCAGAGCGCAAATTGTATATAGGGAAGTGTCATAAAGTGTGATGCTTTCCTCTGAAGTTTTTGATCATCAGTTTCGCTTTTTCTCCTCGACTATTTTTTTTTTTTTCTAGTGCAGCGGGCTATACGAACAAAAATCCTTGACTACAAGGGAAATTTGCGCATGTTACTACAAGACAGTGCACGGACAATAAAAATAAATGTAAAAAAAGAAGGAAAAACGTTCAAGAAGCTGACCAGAAGCACGGCATAGACGAGTACATCAGGTGTGATGGCCTCCCAGCACTTGACGTGCAGTCTTCCTCTTCTCATTTTTAACTACAAAAACTTAAGTGTTATTAAAGTTTGTTAACATACGTTTCATATTAAATTTTGCGGAGAAAAGATTATCTTTTTGTAAGTGACCATCTGGAATAATAATCACCCAAAATGAATGTTTGCTCATGTTTTGGGGAGCAAGGAGACAATGGCATGTTGCGCGGTTACCTACGGTTTTCCTAGGAATAGGAAACTATTAAGACCTAGGAAACCAACATCCGGTGAGGAGTTAGTAGGTAAATTTCTTTTTCACCGTTGATGGTCGAACTCTGTTTATAGGCACGTTAGGGAAACGCGCTTCCACTATACCACCAGAAGACCTGCCAAAAGTAAAAATGCGGACTTATTAAAAACCATTTATCATCGTTTGCATACTTGTTTCTTTTCTAACACGGAGATACCATTTCGAAGGCATTACAGACAATTTTGTTTTCCAACTTACTTAGCCAACCGTTCATTTCGACATTAATTACTCACATACATTTCCTGCTCAGTAACTCGCTGCATATTAAGGAGCATATTTCAAGAAATGCTGACAAAAACATTGAACTTCGTTTGCATGTCAGCGCGAAATAGCAAGATCAGAAAAAATAATTGGATTTCAGCCGAAATGAGACAGTCGCATGGCAACATAGTTTGCCTCATAAACGGCGATTTTGAAGATGCCACTTTCAAATGATATGGAAGGAACATGGAAATTGACATGACCGTCATGTCATCAGCGGAAATGACAAAATGATGACTATTTAAACGGCTTTTTATCTCCACGGAGTGTAATACACGCGTACTAGGTGACAAGGGTTTCTCACAATTAGGCTATCGTAATTAACAGGTGGTGGAGAGCTACAGAACGAAACCCTATTATTTGTCAGCATTAATCATAGGATTACATTATGATCCACCTCGCTCCTAGATGCTATTGTTCTGGAATAAATAGCAGGGAGGGATCTGGCATCAGCCTCGACATGAATGCATCCTATAATTACGATGATTTTTGTTGCTTTTTTATGAAAAAGATTTTGGCAACGAGAAACGATTGGTTCAGTTTCACGCATGCGCATTAGACGATTCTGAGAGAGATCGAATTTTTTGCATCGTAACAAATACGAATTTCTGAACGAAATGGGGCTCGCTGCAAGAGCGCCCAGATACGTGGGCACGAAGTGGGGGCGGCTTGAGCCACCCCTAGCCGTTCAAAAATTTGATTCGCCCGAACCTGCTACGCATTTACTTTCAAAAGTTTTATAGTCACATTTTAAAATAAGGTACTTTTTAGCTCATTACGAATTGTCAAGCAATATCAATTATTTTTGTAAAAATTTGGGATTTTGTGCAATCACTAAAATGTTTGACAGCCTTAATGAGAAGGTAATTTTTCTCAGTCCCCCCCCCCAGAGGTACTTATATGGGCTCCCACAGTTTGTTGGTAGCAGAGATTGCCAACCTATTGCATGTCTCACACCCCCTTGAAAATGTTTAATTTTCACACCCCTATCAATGTAATATCACAGAAGATGAAACCTGATTTCTAATTCTTAACCCACATAGAATACTTCTGCGGATAAACAAACTGAATTTAAAAAAAAAAATAGGCCTTTAACTCAGTGCATAAAATGCAAATATATATCGAAAAATTAAAATGCTCATTTGCTGAGAAATAATTTCAAATAGGAAATTGAGTGATGACTGGTCACTCAAGAATACAAGCCAGTCTTTGTTGCACCTCTGAAATTCCACCTCCTCCCAACCCAGGTTAAGAGACATTAACTAGAAAATTTGTATAGGCCTATATCCAAGTTTCTGCAAATCTCTGTGGTTGCACGACATAGAAAAACTGCTTCCAAATATTTAAAAAAAATCCATATATTTTGTAGAAATTTTGTCGAGGGTTCTGTGTTGTTATTATTATTATGTGAACAGTGGGGGTATTGGGAAAGGTGGCCGCCGAAGGCGGCGCTATAATCCCAGAAGGCTTCTGTGTTTTACAGCCCAGCGGGGGTCCGGCTACAAATCACCTTCACGGTTGAAGTGGAGCTCAGTCCTTATGCTTCCGTTCGACCTCCTTCCTCTTCTCCATCCCGGCGTCTTTTGCCTTCCCCCCCCGGGATCGTAACACCCCTGTAGTCTATGCTCAATGCAGGGGGTGGTTACAGAGCTATAAATCCATGTATTCCTGCGTTAAATATACAAAATTGCATTGATGGGGGTTGTGAACCCCCAGTGTACGCTAGTGCCCTTCGCTGTTGATCATAACTTGTAAGCATAATGCGGGTCAAGTCCATTTATTTCTAAAGGGTTTGTTGTTTTATAAAGTAAGGACAGCAACGGTCATGCTGCGCCAAACCTGATGTTTTCTGAGAAATCCGAACCTCAAGGGGACCGACCCCGAGACTACGCTGAGCAGACGGACGGTAAGAGCTTTTTTTCCCCCTCAGTTGGGAGTCGAACCCGGGACGCGTGTTTCCATTCCCGGATCGATTCAGACAATTGACGGCAAAAAAGCGCTTCGGCGCTAAACGGTTGATTCTAGCTATTTATAGTAGAAATTTCACTAGACCGTAATGGACGAGCGCACATGCCGCATCGTATTTTGATTACGAATTGGTACTTTTATAAATCAGTACTTACCGGAATTTCAGAGACCAAACTGGAAGGGGGGGAGAGACCCCCCACTCACCGCTTCGCGACTAGTGTCGTTTCGATCACATTCGATGTGCGCTGTCTGAATCAGTATAAGCATACGAGGGCGGCAAGCGGTAACCTTGGCGCTGTAAAAACGTTGGCGTCATTGCTAGTTTTTGCCGCTTAACGCCAAGTGTCTGAATCGATCCGGGAATGGAAACACGCACCCGGGATAACCGCAAACCAGACGAAAGAAAACGTTACCACTGCACCAAGCAACGCCGTTCTAAAGATTGCATTGGTTAGGGAAAATATGACTAAATACGATACAGCTGTGTACATGAGTATCAGCATTTAAGGGCGATACTTCACCTGTATGCATTATTGTACGCAGGAGCAGTAAGTAGCACGTAGGGGCAACTTTTAGTATGTACAGTAGAACCTGCCTAAAGTGACCACCTTTGGGACTGGACTGCGATGGTCACTATAGACAGGTGGTCACTACACGTAACAGACTTCGATACAGGTACGACTAAGTTCCCACTAATTCCCTCTTATAAAAAGTGGTCACTTCATGCAGGTGGTCAATTTACCAAGGTGATCACTTTACCAGGTTCCACTGTATTTAAGGGAAGTAGGAGAATCCCTTCAATGTGAACCGAAAAACGAATGACGCGATTATACGTCAAAAAGTCCACGCTAGTGTCTGTGATTGAACTAAAATATGGGCTTATTAACACAAATGGTTCTCCAGATATAAATTTACACTCTCAGGGAGATACTTATGCGTCCCACCCTGTTTTTAATTAGTTTAGCTGTTGTTTTTTGTACTCTTTTGAGTTTCCGAAATTCGTCTAACATCTCGAGAACGGTTAAGCTGCAACGGCTAGTTGCATTTACTTTTTTACTCCCGACGATAAGCCTTCAGAATTACCCCACGTTTCTCAAAATTGGCGACTTACGATTGAAATCCGTTCGACTTACGCCAATATGGTATCGCACGCTGCTTTTCTACCGATTCGATTCGAACTCCCTTGGCGAGAGATGCTCAGATAACTCGTAAAACCCTATGTCCTGACGCAACAGGATCTAAAGTGTAGTTACCCCATAAAGCTCAAACCAAACGCCGAAAATTTAGTTGTGAAGACCTTGAAAATTGTTTAAAGCTAAATTAACCACGGCAATACTAAACTGCAGTTCAAACAACACTCCTAAGTTTTAATTCGTGTTCTGTATATATTTATCTCATCGAAATTTAAATACATTTTTCCCCCTATGAAAAAACATATATTCTGCTGTCAAACAAGAACTCAATTTCCTCGTAGCTGTCTTGGAGAAAATCAGTAAACAGCCTGCAGAGATGATGCACAACCTTGGCCCCCGATTAAGAACTGTTTACAGTGAAGAGTATCCTTCACCTTACGAGTACAGTTGATTTAAATAATTCAAAATGACCTACAACCATAAGTAATCAAAAATAAACAACATAATCACTAGTTTCGTTGTGAGAGAACGGCTCTCCATTGCAGCATTGCTGTAATTCGAATCGCATAATACCGTGCTCGCGGTATATCCAATTATGTTGATTGTACCGACAATACACACCCACTGGTTTGTGGGAATTTGCGGGTATACTCGGTGTGACATGTCAATAGGAATAAGCTGATACGAATAGCTTCGACGACTGTTATCAATCCCTACTATTCTGCCGCTTCTAGCGATGCAACACACACACAGACATTAATCTACTCTTATATACACAGCAGTGGCGTAGCTCAGACTTCAGACAGTAGGTAATCTTCAATGGTTACCCCCGAGAATATAAAACGTCACAATTCACATATATATATAGAAATAAAATACAGGGTACCAGGGAGGAAATTACATAAAAAGGTTAAACACTGGTAAAATAGCAATGAAAAAGATCACTCAAGCTTTCGGACGCATCAGCAGCAGTCCTTCATCAGGAGTAATGACGATGTTATGTTTCTGTCTCTTTTTTATACTTGAAATTTCTGGAAAACCCTTCATATATACAGTTCAATGGGGCAGAAAGGTGGGCCTCAATCCCCTACCCCTCATTGGATAACCAAGCACATCGTTCTCCGTAATACTGAAATATTTTATTCTTTTCCTAAAGTCGTTTGAACTAATTTTTTAATTGCTACCCCCAGGGCCCGATTAAGACAAATGGGGGCTATAGGCACATTTTCTGATGCCCCCCACCTTACATGCGGTATCAGATTTAAATTACACAAATTTGGTATGAACTTTTTATTAAAATAACCGCAAAAAGTAAGCTTTTACTTAAAAAAATTTAGATACCGATCCGAAGCGAATAATCAAAAGTTAACTTCTTTAAAAAAAAAAAAGCCATTTGGGGCCCCTTCAACTGGAGGTCCTAGATCCGGGTCTAGTCAATAATAGGGCCCTGACTACGCCCCTGGTAAGTAAGACCCGCTTATATCGAAGTTATTTCCTAAAATTCATCAGATGGTATTTGGGCAGGGCTGTAGTCAGTCCCTCTACCCCTTCCATGGAAAAGAAATAAATTCTAGTTTTATATTTTCTTAAATTATTGTAGAAATTTGTTTTGTACAAGCCAATGGAAATAGATCGTTGACATTAAAAATGCATTCAAAATAGATTCCCACGGCAAATCTCGTATGCGTCGTCTTTTTCCCCAGCTTGTCCGAAGGCGGAAATCATGACCACTGACGCTTTGTTCAGACTACAGATGAGCCAAATGACTCAATGAACGAATCAGTGAATGATTTTGCCCATTTACAAGTTGACTCATGATTCATTCTTTGAACGACTGAACACATCGCTAGTTCAAACACCATGTTTTAAAGAACGATTCGTATTTGCTAGGTAAAAGGATCGATTCTCGTGTGTCTATAAAATAGTTCACTTGCGGAAAGTTGACCGATGGTACCGTTAGAATTCAGGGGAGCTGACGTCACACACGGGCTAATTCATTACAGCAGGGATGAGGATGTCACTTCGGAAATGGTTTTTGGCGCAGACAAACGTTCACTAAAAAACAGTTCTGAAATGAACTAGCCCGTTTGTGACTTCAGCTCCCGTGAATTCTAACGGTACCATCGGTCTACTTTCCGCGAACGAACTATATTAATAACTGCTGCGTGCCATTTAGGTAGATCCATTTACATCTTTTCACGGCGCAAGAACAGCAAAGGTCAGGTCCTTACACCGTAAAAACTCAACCTACTGCTATACGTTCACGAAAAGAAGTCCGATGGAACAGTTAGAAATAACGGGAGGTGACGTTACAAACGGACTATCCCATTACAGCAGAGGAGGACTCCAATTTCAGAACTTGATTTTGGCGCCGACAAACGTTCACCAAAAGCCAGTTCTGAAATTGTAGTCCTCCTTTGTTGTAGTGAACTAACCCGTTTGTGACGTCACCTCCCGTTATTTCTAACTGTTTCGTCGGACTTCTTTTCGTTAACGAACAGTACGTTTTTTAGAAATCGGAACCGCTGCTGCTAACAAGGTGTCTACCCAAATTCTATTTCAAACTTCCCTGACTTTTCCAGGTTTCCAGACCAAATGTTAATCGATTTCCTGTCGCTAATTACAGTAAACAACACACAATGCACCCGCGAAAATTTGCCCAATCACAATAAATTTCAAGGCCATGAAATCGATTAATGCAAACCCCAAAGCCATTTATAACTCAATTATAGTGAATTTACAAATTCAAAAGCTGTATTAAAAAGTGTATTTCTTTACACTAAAAACTTGCACTAATTAAATATTTACAGCAACATTTCCATTTGGCCCTTTTTGAGTTCATTATAAAAGAGTTTAACTATATAATCGCAAAGCTGATGCTTCATCTTCTATTTCATTTAAAAGGTGTATGACTATATATAAGGCAAAGGAGATTGGTATGATCAAAACCCCTTACAGATTAAATAATTTAGCTAAAAACACTTTTTGTTTTTCAAGTTTTAGTTATATATTTGGCAAACATTTTCTTCTGAAAAATATATAGGCTTAATAATTTTATATAAATTATATTAGTTTTGGTGCAAAAGGGTAATTTTTGGAAGAAGTTTAGTCAAAAGTACAAGTTTTTCAAATTTTTCAGTATGCAATGTGGTACGAAAAGCATAGTTCAGAAAAATTATTTTAATAAGTTATTTATTATAACAATGAATTACGAATTTCCCTGATTTTGGCTTTTGTATTTCAAATTTCCCTGATTTTTCCAGTCAGAAAAAACTTCCCTGACTTTTCCAGGTATTCCACCTGGTAGTAGAAACCCTGTGCTAAGAGGAGCTAAACCCAGGACTACGATGGGCAGAAATACAGAATACGTTTTACGATACGATTAGGAGTCGAGTTCAGGCTAGTGGAAAGACAGATGAATGTTTTACCGCACTCTCATCATAGGGCAATGGACCTATATTTATTTTCTCACCGAGACCGACATTTATCTGAACCGCTCAAAACCTAGGGAACCAACCGCCAGACTACGGTGGGCAGTTAGTCGATAAGTGTTTTCCCCGCAGTTGGGAGTCGAGCCTTGATTAACGGCAAGCTAGGCGAACGTGTTACAACTGAGCCACCGCAGGACGGATTTTGCAAAAAGAATAGATGAATATTCCAATAGAGACGTACAGTTCGTTCGCGGAAAGTTGACCGATGGTACTGTTAGAATTCCCGGGAGCTGACGTCACAAACGGGCTAGTTTATTACAGCAGAGGGGAGGACGTCATTTCCGAACTGGTTTTTGGCGCAGACAAACGTTCGCTAAGAATCAGTTCTGAAATGACGTCCTCCTCTCTGTTGTAATGAACTAGCCCGTTCGTGACGTCAGCTCCCGTGAATTCTAACGATACCATCAATCAACTTCCCGCGAACAAACTATACTACCATATCGCAAGAAATGGCGCAGGGCTGGGGGTGGGGACTAGGTGCTATCTAAGGACGCATACTTTGGATTTTCGGAGGGCGCGTCAGTGCCAGATTGGAGTTTTTATGGGCCCTAAGACGAAAGGTTAAAATGGACCCCACTGGCGTATGCAATGGGAGGTTGATGGGGGGTTGTAACTCCCAACTGCGATGAAAATTTACAAATTTACATATGAATATGAAGATATAAATGTAGACATGTTTGTAGTTGCAAAAATACGTCTTGAAGAGATGCAGCAATTTCAGCTAATTTAAATCATATTTAGTAAAGCTTAAAATGTTTACATTAGTTCGCCAAAAGACAATTAAATTACAAAGCAACGTTAAAAGAATTTTGAACGCCATTTTATTGGCGGAGCCTTCAAGGGACGTGTACACAGGTCGGAGGAAAATCGAAGACTGATTGCTTTTTAAAATTCCGAAAACAATCACATATACTGTTGCCAAATATATGAAACGAAATTATAATTATACAAAATCTGTTGCCAGATGCAGAAAGTAAAATTCGTGCAATCAGAAAAGATTATGTAAAAGGAAACAGTTTGTCATTTTGCTAAGTTTAAAAATTAAACATATTCAGTTTTATTTCCTTACGTTTTTAAGTGGCAATAAAAGGAAACGAACTAGAAATTCTATTGTGGGAGCCCACAAATATATGTTGTTATTTCTTAATGCTATATGCAGCAGAACCTGTCTAAAGTGACCACCTTTGGAACTGGACTGCAATGGTCACTATATACTCCTCACTGTTGTACCAGGACCTGCAGTATTCCGAGGGAATCGTACCTCCGTTGCATAGGGTACTAAACACAGGAACATGGATCGGAAAACGGTAAGTATTCAACACCAGCGAGGATAAACTTGGGATTTCTCTTTCCCGTAAAGTAGACAAACACGTTACTTTTACGTCACCGTATATGGTACCTAAAAATTTAGTTTTAGGGCACAAGGATGACAAGGGTCATGCTGCGCCGGGACCTACTGTTTTCCGAGGAATCCGAACCCCTACCACAGCAGGGGCCATGTACCTAGACAGTGCGTTGCAGTCACTGAAGACAAAAGCAGGTCAACTGTGCATCGACTATGAAATAGTACTACCGTTTCCTCTTGACCTAGGTATCCAATGCCTTTGGATACACAGTGTACATGAAATCATATTCGACTTCACGGACTATGATGATAACGCTGTCTAAGACACCGAGTTGAGGTATCATGTTCGTATGACATCGGACAATGAGAATATTCTGGACAGTGTCGCGAAAAGGACATGTTTTGGAGTTTGTCAATTTCAAATACTAGGAATATTATCACACGGCATGTTTTACACGTGGCGCGGGCGGCAAAGACAATAAATATCCCAAGAATGGGGACTTAACTGCAATCTAACAAAAATATTCCATTGCAACATCCAATCCTCCTTTGTTTTGGATGAATACTTCGTGGTACCATTCACAGAAAGTGCCACCAACTGCTCCAATCATGATTAATGAGGTATAGCCACACTCACGGCAATAGAAGTTTTCAACAAACTGGAGGGCGTTGCAAAACCAATTCATCATCATCTATTTTCAGTGAGAGTGTGCGTTGTGATAATTTCTTTTCTCTTGGAGATTTGAGGATATTTAATTCTCATACATATACGTATAACGGTCTTTTTCATTCAAAATGCAATTTGCACAGGTTAATATAAAATTTTATATATATGTAATTGCGCCAGCGGTTGGCGCAGTTTCCATGTTCGAAACTTAATTGATTATCCGTGTTGAAACCGAGAGCCTATAGTGCGAGACATTCGAAAACCCAGCCTTTCTTCATCTCGCAAATCGATCTTGAAATCTCTGACGACAGGACAGCACTTAACGTGATCTCACACGACTGTAGAGATTATATACAGGGTGTTTCAAAACTATGAATAAACTTTCAGAGGTGACAGAAAATTTCTGGGTGCACCACTAATTGCAGCCACCTTTAACCCCATTCGGCCCACCAGGTCCCAAGTTCAATTCCTCGTGTACTTATGACATTTTTTTTTCAATCTTCTTCAGTTTTCCAGGGCATAAATTGCATAAACTAGATCCTATTTTTCTGAACACGATGCATATTTTTTCAAATTTTTAAAATGAGTATTTCATTTTTAAATTAATTTTTAAGAATACCTAAAATTTACGATTGAAGTACAATTTTTCCCCTAATAACTTAAAAAAAAGTTATCTTTCATGCCTCAATTTTGTGCATGTGAGTGAATTAAAGACACAAGGAAAACAAACAATAGTCATTAATATATTTTATATGGTATATCTTCCCCCTTAACTACGTTTTTCCATTTATTTATTGTTCATAAATGTGTCCTCCTCCCAGATGGTTTTTCTATACAGCCAAAAGGAACCATGGTTCCTTTTGGCTGTAAAAAATTTAAAGGGCTTCAAAATTTAAAGGGCTTAAAGGGTTCAAATTTAAAGGGCTCTGCAGGGCCCTTTAAATTTGAAACATCCCCACCACTTAATAACTTGAAGGCCTGTTGACATTCCTGATTCAGGCGGACTGGGTCCTCTCAAAGAGCGCATACCTTGGATTTTTGGAGGGCACGAGTCCTTGCCTATTCGGAAGCGCGAGTCCTATCGCCCATGCGGCCACACCGGCCCGAGGGGCGGCTGCCCAATCCGCCCCTGTTCAGGAACCGCAATATATTATCCTGGACTGACTGAGATGACCCATTTAAATGAATAAATTACAGTTCACCAACGCCTCTGCACATCCTCTTCAATTCACTCCTCTCGAAGCTCCTATTTTCTTGTCAACATCACATAAATGTCAAGGCTGAAAAATGATTCAATTAAACATTGACGTGTTACAGGAAATTATAGTAAAACAAAAAGCGTGGGTATAATATCCTAGCAATCCCACATAGTTGCCCTACAACGGAGAAAGAAAACAATGGATTTTATTTAAGTCACGTTTCCATCCATGAATAAAAAAAAAAGGCCCTCGAATTTCTAGTGCAGTTTTTGAACGATTAAACCGTGTATGTTAGTAACGAAAAGCAAACTGTATGCGTTAGTAACGAAGAGCAAACCGTATGTGTTAATAACAGAGATCAAACTGTATGTGTTAATAACGAAGATCAAACCGTATGTATTAGTAAGAAAGATTAAACTGTATGTGTTAGTAACAAATAGCAAACCGTATATGTTAATAACAAAGATCAAACCGTATGTGTTAATAACAAATATCAAACTGTATATGTTAGTAACAAAGATCAAACCGTATCTATCAATAACAAAGAAAACCCCGTATGTGTTAGTAACAAAGAGTAAACCGTATGTGTTAGTAACAAAGAGCAAACCGTATGCGTTAATAACAAAGATCAAGCCGTATGTGTCAATACGGCTCGATGTAACGCATGCTTGATGAGTATGCTTTTCCAGACCTAATCTTAAATGAGTTTCAGTCACCAATTATGGTGAACAACACATTATAATCCATTAAAATTTGCATAATCAAAACGAACTTCAAAGCCATGAAATCCACCAACACAAATTAAAGTCGTTTATAAGTCAATTACAATGAATTTACAAACACAAAGATTGTATTTAAAAAAATATATTTCTTCACATTAAAGCCATACGTTAATTATTATTTCTAACATTTTCATTCGGTCCTTTTGAATTCACCATTAGCAAACGGGTTCAATTACACAATCGCACAGCTGGGGCGTTCCTTTTTATTCCATTACAAAATTATTAATTAAAAAATTATTAATTATTATATGTGACAATACATATACAAGGAAAAGAAGACCGATGTGATCAGAATCCCATACAGGTAAGATAATTTAACTAAAAACACTGTTTTCTTCTTCCAAGTTTTAGTTTATGTTTACTATAAGTTTAGTTAATGAATACTACATTTTTCAAAGTAGTATCCAGCCTGTACGTACATTGATTATTGTTTTTAATTAATCATAAAGACAAATTTAATGTATCTTATATTCACTTATTTATAAAGCAAAAGTGCATTGATCTGAAGACGTGACACTAGGTACAATATATATGTACAAAAAAATCGTTTCTATATATTGAAATTTCTATACAGGGTTTGTCCCAAAAGTTCCCGGAATGATTTTTTTAAAATCATTTATTCAATATCAGTTTACAATCTTTTCAGAACTTTTCAAAGTATTCTCCCCCTGCTTCGATGCACCGTTGCCAACGCTTCACCCAATCATTGAAGGCGCCCTGGAAGTCGTCAACGGGAATCTCCTTCAGTGAGGTCGTCGCGGCTGCTTTTACCGCCTCCAGCGTCCCATGCCGAGTTCCTTTCAGGGTTCTTTTGATCCTTGGGAACAAAAAGAAATCCGCTGGTGCCAGATCGGGGCTGTACGGCGGCTGGGGCAGCGTTGCCACACCCATTTTGGCCAGCAACTCGGAGACAATGAGCGCGGTGTGGGTTGACGCGTTGTCATGGTGCAAGATCCAATTGTCGCGAATTTCGTTTCGGACGCGTCGAACCCTGTTGCGCAACCGTTTGAGCACTTCACAGTAAAACTCCTTGTTGACTGTTTGTCCTTGTGGCACGAATTCACTGTGAACTACACCTTTTCTGTCAAAAAACACAATGAGCATTGCCTTGATTCGCGATTTGCTCATCCTTGCTTTTTTCGGGCGAGGAGACTCCTTGGTGTGCCACTCGCTGCTCTGGCGCTTTGATTCGGGATCGTACTGAAAAATCCACGTCTCGTCCCCTGTGATCACTCTGTCCAAAAATTCTGGGTCCGTTTCGTAGCGTTCATGCAATTCCTGGCACTTCAACAAACGCTGCTCCTTCATCTCACTCGTCAGGACTTTTGGCACCATTTTCGAGCAGACTTTCCTCATTTGAAGATCCTCCGTTAAAATGCGATGAACGATTGTTTTGGGTATTCCACACTCCTCTGCAATCACCCGAACACTTAATCGTCGGTCATTGTCCAAAACTTGACGCACTTTTTGCACCGAGTCGTCCGTTTGTGATGTCGACGGGCGTCCAGAGCGGTCGTCGTCGTTGACGGACTCCCGACCTTCCCGGAACCGCTTGTGCCCCATGAAAGTTTGGCTTTTTTTCATCGCCCCGTCACCGTAGGCTTTCCGAAGCATTTCGAGTGTCTCCGCCCCGTTTTTACCCAGTTTCCCACAAAATTTGATTGCATAACGCTGTTCCATTTTTTTATCGACGAGGGTGCAGTAGATACCTCTGCGCGGAGCGTGACCCTGCCTCAACAACTGCATGCAGGCGACTGATACCGGTCTCGTTTCCAAGCTCAGATCCCCCACCAACTTCTCCGCCCCGTCAGCCAGCGTTGCCAACTACAAAAAGTCATCCCGGGAACTTCTGGGACAAACCCGCAACATACTTCACTTGCAAAGGGAAATGATTGATGCCTGTACTTTAGTAGGTACAGCACCTGACCGGCAATCAGGAGGTCGTGAGTTCGGGTCCCACCAGGCGCCGGAAAATCATTCTTTTCTTTACGAGTAATTTAACATCTATTGTTGCCACATCATCAGCTAATATGAAAAAAAATTGTTGATTTAAGAACACCGTTGTTGTCTGGTGAGTTTGGTTTGCTGCAATTTGTCAAGCCTTGGTTATAGCTGCCCTTCTGCTATAGAACATAATGGCTTGTTGAGAGTGCGCCTCATTTGCTCAATAACTATGAACATCACCTCTGATTTTACTGAGTTGGATTTGATTCCTTATTAACTTGTTTGTGTGTGAATGTATTGTTGGTTGGAAGTCACATTATGGTATTGGTGCCACTTAAACTGGCCCTTCATGCATGTTTTGGGACATGAAAATAGAAACTACATTGTTGAAGCATGAACCTCCAGATCAAATGAAATTGTTAAAGATGTAAATGTGTTTGGGCTGTAAGACTTTATTTCTTTTTCACAGGTTTGTTAACAACTCCTCAATTACATTATGTCGTATACTGTAAAAATACCAGTGGTGCTTATGGCGTTGCAAGTACAGCAGGTTATTGCAAAAAATTTTCATCT
>QLNU02003225.1:68198971-68212287 GCA_006491805.2 Dysdera silvatica | reverse complement strand
TATTATGTTTATTTATGAATTTCATTAATCTCTTGTGGATCAGTTTTTCGACAATCTTTGAAAAATTGGTAATAATGAAATTGGTCTATAGTTTTCTTTTAGATCTTTTTTGCCTTTTTTAAAGATCGGTATTATTTTCGAAATTTTTAGCTCTTTGGGTATAACTTTTCTCTCTCTATAATATCATTAAATATCTGGCAACGCGGATTTACCAGTGACTCCGCACAATATTTAATGACCAATGCAGTAATTTCGTCTATACCAGGGCTCTTTCTTGTATTTTATTTCCGTATTTCTTCCATATAAAAAGACTGTATCACTCCACTTTTCATATATTCTCTTCCCACATTTCTGTTGATTTCCTTCTCAGCAACTTTTACAAAGTACTTGTTCATAATTTCTGCTATTTCTTTTTTGTTTTTTTATTAGATAATTTCTTTCTTTTAATTTCTCAATTCCTATTTTTTTTCCTTGATTCTTCTCATCTTATTTATTATTTTCCATTTGTTCTTACTATCTGTAGACTTAAAACGACTTTCGAAATATGCCTTTTTCTTTTGGGTTAATAGTGTATTAATTTGATCTTAGTTTTCTGTATCTTTGCAAGTAATTTATATTTCTCGTTCTCACAAATCTACTAAATAACTTGTTTTTTTATTTTATTTTGGTTTTTATGTCCCTTCCTGTCCAACCCTTTATATCTACCCTACTTTTTATCTCCTTCCATTCAAAATTTTTGTTAAATAATTCAATTATTTTGCTTATAAAAGTTTCATACGTGTCTTGTTTATTTCTCAATTCCAACAACGAATCTGTCTCTTTTCAGTTTTAAAATTTTCTCTATTTTTTGCACTAAAGTTTCTTATTTTAATCATATATTTTACATATAGTTTTCTCTGATTTTATTTCCAAGTATATTGGTCTGTGATCACTAAGTTAAAAATCAATAGTTTTTACTGCGATTCCATTTATATTATTTAAACAGAGGTCTATTGTTGTTGCTGTGTCGGGCCTTATTCTTGTATAATCACGAACCGTATTTTGAAATCCCGTTGCATTAATAACGCTCAACAGTTTACTATCTTGAGAATCCTTAGAAACATTACTATTAAAATCACTCAACATTATTCATTTATCATTGCAATTGTTTTCTAGAATTTCGTTCATTTTATCAATAAATATAGGTATTATACCCGCTGGGCGTCTATATAATACAATTATTTTTTTATCCCTTCTTATTTCTATTATTTCAAAATGTTCTGACATTGTTATTTCATCCCATTTTTCAAATTATTCCAAAATATGTTTTATATAGATTGAGACTCCTCCTCCTCCCTTTTTCGATTTCTGATTAGGTGATAACTCCAACATCCCTCGAATTCGATATTATCATATTCTTTCACCCGTGTTTCCATTGTTGTCATTATCTCAATATTGTAGATTTTATTTTCTAACAACAATTCCATCTCGTCCATTTTATTTCGAATACTCCTGGCATTTAGTATAATAATCCAATACAACACATTGCTTCACATCATTCCTTAACACAAAACAATATCTCTATCATCCCTACCTACTTTAATTTCCTTGTACTTATTTTCTTTGATACATTCATTGGGTACATTTTGTTTAAAATTCTCATCGTGTGCACATTTTACAAAAAATCCATTATTTACAATATTTCTGTGGGTACTTCCATTTTCTATATGAATTTCACTTGTTCTACAATTCATTTCTTTATGCTGAGAATATTTATTAGTGTTATTTAACATTGTGTTAAATCTTTTAGATTTATCATTTTTTAAACAGTTGAAATTATTTACTATATTCTTTTATCACCAGTACCTATAATTTCAATATTATTTTTCTCATATGTATCATAATTATTCCTATACAAAATAAGCTGTCTGTTCTTTCCAGTTCTATTTACCACCTTTTCGCCTCGTCAGATTATATAAGTATGCATATCTGTCGATTGCTATTACCTCACTGAATTCGTTTCTCCTCATTTTTATTCTAATATTATTCATTGTCCATAAGAATCTCCAACCAAATTCTTTTTCCTTTTCCACGCCTAATCAAACAATTTTTTTCTATATCGACAAAGATGTTCATTTATGTAGATAATATTATCTTCAGCCCCAATAATTTCTTTTGCCCTAACCTCTGTTTGTTTTTTTTAGCAATCGTTTCTTCCTTTGTTTTCCTATTCAAAAATTTAACCACGATTTTTTCACGTTCATTCTGTCGAAATTCCACTCTATGTAATGCTTCTATATCATTGCCAATTATATCCATATTTAGTTTTTTTTTACACAAATCTTTCACAGTTCTCATTTTCCACACGTGGCAGACCAACGATTTCCACATTATTTCTTCTATTGTATTGTTCCATTTTAATTTGGTCTCTTGTCAGCATATCAATTTCTTTCTTCACACTAACTATTTTGTCCTCATATTCTCGTTTTTCTCTTTCACTCACATTTTCCTGTCTTTTACTTTTCTTCTTCCAGTCTTTAGTTTCTTTCCTCAGAGATTTATTCTCTTCCAAGACCCTTTCAAACTCTTTGGAGATGTCGAGAAAAGCCAGCTTCGTTTCTTCGTACTTACCCTGCATATACTCTATTATTCCGTATAGCTTGTCAGCTCTCTGTTTTTGTTTTTCTTCGTTTTCTCTTTGTCCTTTTTTTTTATTTCTTTTAGCCCCATAAGAATTTCATTCATTCCTTCGTCAAGTGTTTCTCTTAATGGGGTCGCTTCATCCTCTCTATGGTCATAACTACTTCAGCCACTCTCCTCGATTTTCTATTTCAGGCCATTTCTCAATCCAAATGCTTTCTTACACTAGAAATTAATATTAAAATACTAGTAGAAGTGCAAGGTTATTTTGCTGTTCCCCGAAGAACTCCAACTTTCCTTACGTCGGTTTAAATCCGTTACGTCAGGGCGGGCGTTTGCGTCGAGTATATGGACATGAATTTAACCCACTTCATATAGTTCGTTCACGGAGCGCGAAAAACGAGCTCTGGAAGACGTTTTACCCTCTACTGCAATGAAACAAAGCAGTCTGTTAACGAGACTGGACGCCAATTCTCCACGAACGAACTATACTAAAATATACATATGTGTGGGGAGAATTTCGTGCACCTTATGTGGACAAAGTTACAACTTTCGTTGCGCACTAATTCACATATATGTCCGGTAAATAGCACTATTTATGGAATCTTCGAATAATGGTCGCCCGTGGGAGCCTGCAAAAGCGGAAGTTCTTCGGAGGTGGCTGTTGTTTGATAGTTTAACACTAAAATGCAGAAAAGTAACAACGAAGACAGAAATAGTTACTTTAACTGCACAGATCGTCATGGTCACATTTGTAAGATCTCGTGCGTGACTGTAATTGAGGGATCTCATTGTATATGAAACTAGAATACAAACTCTTCATGAAGATAAGGTGTAAACAGAGTCATCTATAACGTAAAAAAATTTTCTAAAGGAAAGGGGGGAAGACAAGAGTAGTTAAAGAATATCAAGAAAAGATTGGCATGCTTGGACATGTCCTGCAACACGATGGAATCATGCTGAGGCTGTCAGATGTTAGACCACGTAGCAAACGAGGACGAAAGAGGTCAAGACGTACCTTTATCCAATGTACCTGCAGAGATACGTCAGCGTTAATATATAACGATCTTCAAGAAGAAATGTGGCAAACACGAAAGTGGTAGGAGGAAAATAATTTAGTTACAAAAAAACTAGTTATCCTGCTCAGTGGCGGATTAAAGTTTTTGAGGCCCCTGGGCTACTTGTATTGTGAGGCCCCCAGTAAAATAGTTCAAAAGGATCGTCTACAAGAGAATACATTTCTGGAGGGCCCCTAAGCTGCTGCAGCCTCTAAAGCCCATGCGTGAATCCTGCACTGATCCTACTAACAAGTTGCATAATAGACTATGGGGATATTATACTCACATTTATCCAAATTCATAAATAAAGTAACATCATTAAAACCGATTCTAAATAAGATTCGTCTGAGGAGAATACAATAGGTGAACAACTCTAAAAGGGAACGAGGAGAGTAGATGGTATATATTTGTATAAAACTTGTAAATAGTACTACATTCTGGAAATAGCAGTCAAAATGCAGAAATAGTTTTCGGATATTAAAAAGAAACCACACTTCCTATACCCAACAGAAACGCCACGAATTTGTTCCTTCGTATTTTCGTTTTCTGCTTAGCGTTATTTGTTTATAAAGTTTACTTTCGTAGACTTGAACTTTTGGCTCAAAGCTTCAGGCCAAAAGTGAGAAAGAAAGCGAAAAATACTCGAGGCAATTTTGGCAGGAAACTGCCACTTGAAAGATATTTATGTTCAATTGCCATATTATCCGACAGAAAGACGTCGGTAACCATTTCCTGAGAGTGTTTCCTGGGAGTTGATTCTTTGGAATATTTTAAAAATAAAGTCCATATAAAGTTTTTTTTATTTTGTGCTCCAAATTTTGAAGTGCACAGGAAGTCGTTAGAACGAAAACTTTCTGAAAAGGAGTCATAGGAAAATCAAAATTTCTGTACTTTGTAAACAACATACGTAGCGCTTTTGTGATAAAATGTCAGCTTTGTGTGTGTGTGTGTATGTAGCCATAGCAAAACGTCCTTCCACACTACATTAGGCATCAACTGAAATTAACGAGCAAGTGAAAGAGAATCGCCTACGGAAATTTAGCGGGTTTCAATTAACATTAATTCGCAACTCTCTAATTCGCCACACTCTAAATCGCCACTCTCCAATTCGCAACTCTCTAATTCTCAAGTAACTCTGTAGATTTTCAGCGTTTAAAATAGCTATCATTGCATTTACAGAATACCTTTACCATACCCTTCTTATTGCGCAGAGACAAAGAAAAACCAAAAGCAATAGCGAGTTCAATATCTATTGAAACCCACTACATACATATATATAAGGAATAAACAAAATGAAGAAACAAAGGTTATTGATCAATGTATTACGAAACAACAGCAGCGCCAAGTCGAAGAAAATATTGGGGGGGGGGAATAAGCAGAATAACACGTATTTGCAGTCCAGTAAGCCACCAAGCAGAGACAGGGAAGCACACAACAATTAATATACAGTGTTACCTTGCATAAGAGACACCGAGTACGGAACAACTCTATTAAAGGGACGATTTCTCATCTCCTTCTGCTCTATGTATCAACATATGTACCTTCGAAGAAGAGACATCTCCAGTTAAGGGACAAAATGTCCGGTCTTGTGGGTGTGTCCCTTGTTAGGCGGTAACACTATTTTATATATAATGTTTTCATGCACAACTATGTTCCGCATTTCCTTATTTCCCATCAGTTTTGCGACGACCTACACGACCTTTTTCCAATCATTTTTGTGAGAACAATAGGACCTGGTCCCCTTTGAATTGGCGCCACTAGAACACAACAAATGTGGTATTATTAATTAGCCCAATTAACTAAATTTTAAAAAAATCACTTGAAAGAAAATCGCTTAGGGCGATATTTAAACTTCGCGGGTTTCAATTAACAATAATTCGCAACTCCCTAATCCGCAACTCTCAAAAACGCAATTCTAATCCACAACTCTCTAATTCGCAACTCTCTAATTCTCAAGTAACTCTTTAGGTTTTCAACGTTAACAATAACCATAGTTATTGCATTTACGGAAGACCTTTACCTTACCCTTTTTATTGCATACAGACAGACAGACAGACCGAAAGCGGGTTCAATATCTATTGAAACCCGCTAATGGTATTTTTAATGAAGCACGGAAATTGTGGAAGGATTAAAACATTCATTTTGGTAAGCCTACGTGTATTTTTAGTTAAACTCAGATATTTTAACTAGTGAGATTAAGAAATGACATTGCTCACACATACGCAAGCTGGATTCATACCAAAGACTTGAGTTTTCAGTTCGATTATTGTGGCTATCAAACGATCGAGACTAGGCTGGTAAGTCCAGTCTTCTTGGACTTACGTTCGCCAACGTAGTATTTTTCAAATTAAAGGAAAGGTTTGTGAAAAAATTAAAGAAAAAAAGCTCTATAGTAAATTAAAAAGGTACATATGCGAGAGGAGTCTACATATAAAAAAAAAGCTCAGGTATCGCTTCATCTCCTATTTTCGTTTATTTGTAGATTAGAGGATTTGTTTGTGGGTTGGTTGGTTTATTTGTGAGTTAGTTGTTTGGATTTTCTTATGGGTTTATTTATAGCTTGACTGGTTGGTTTATCTCTCTGGATAGATGGTAATTTATTCTCCCCAATTCTTTTCGAATAAATTTAATTACATTATCATGTAATAAAAAGTAAAACGAAATCATAAACACTTTTAAGATAAGAAAAGATTAGAAAGCAAATGTGGAATACATAAAATGTGTTTGTAAAATAATATTAATAAATAATTGCACCGCTAGAATAATTATTTTGCTCATTTACAAAGTTCTTATATTTTTGACATCAAAAACGAAACTGATTACTTCTTGCTAAACCTTTTGTCAATTTGCAAACACAGAGTCATTCATTCGGCTCAGAATTACCGCTTCATGTCTACATGCGCCAAGTTTAGACTTTGACAGACTTACGTTTTGAGATGTTTCTGCTTTTAGAAACTTACGGTCTCAAGGGTCTTTTACAGTTGACAAGCCAGACTAAGAAAAAGACAGGGCATGAAAAAAAAAATCCTACTTCTCGTGAAATTTAAAAAGACCGTTAATTGCTGAGAGTGTGGTATATGCTGACACAGAAAACATGTTCATTCTTACACGTGAAACATGTTCAGAAATTAACGTGCGCCACACGCAATATACAAAAGAATGCACGAGTATGGTACGACACTTATCAGATGCATTACTATGTTTCAGTTACTTTAATTTTGCGTCATAATTTTTGTGCTTGGCGCAGTATAGCCCAGATGCTCTTGCGCCATAAAAAATCCAAACAAACAATTTTGTGCCTAAGGTCGGTCAGCAGAAATGGTTGAAGTTATTGGATATAGGTAAAATGGCGATAACCATTGGAATATTGGTAACACGATAACCTACTAACGATTCTGTTATACTAGTTAGTCTCCACAGATGACTGACGTAATCGTAGAAGATATGCTGTAAATGGCTAATCGGTAGATTATGATGAGACGAAGTGCAATATTCAACATCTTTATTGGCACAGGATAACTTCGTAATATAGCAGCAATTACATATATGTTAGAACTTGCGAAGCTAAGCAGCGGACAGGAATACGACTTAGTCGTTTGGAGTCTAGTAGCAGAACCGTCTCGAAAACTTGAGAACAGATATATTTTTGGGGGACGATCAGGTTGTCGGCAGAAGGCGATTAGTTAAAAATTGCTGAGTAACCGTGACGTACGGTGTTCTCGCCCAGAGGTAGTACAAGGCAATAAAACTTAATTGGAAAGGCGCCGACGAGGCATGGGAAATGAAGTAGTTTTAGCGTGGGATATTTCTAACAAAGAAACTGCTTTAAAAAAGAATAATTTATATTGCGCCAAGTTGATTTTGTCGCTAATTAATATAAATTGGCCGCATGGTCTTTAAATTTTATCTCGTTCACAAACATCGAAGCTTTTGTAGATTTAAATCTAGATATAGATATCTGTTTTCCAATGATTATACCAATAAGACTTGTCTTTATTGATCTTTTGAAATAAAAATACCTCGAGTATAGCATAACGAAGAACGGCCGAAGAATTTCATACATAGAAATATATTGGATAGGAGAAACATATTTCATTTAATATATTGCTTATAGCTATATTGTTTCTAATGGTCAAGTTGGAAGTGGAAGATGGTAAAATCCTACTCTTCTCCATTTTCAACTTGACACGAAAGTTCAAGCATCTTCTACGTCTCAAGACGGCACTGCCAGTTACCTAAGACAGGCTCGACAGCCGGACATGGATTACCATAAAACATAACACATTATTCAAAAAATATTTCAAGAAATAGTGAACTTCAATTTTAAGTTTTATCACCAAACAGAAATCTTAAACTCACTCACCCGGAAATGTGGCAACGAAGTGCTTTTTCAAAACATTGTGTAAGCTACCAATAACTTCTTCTTGAAGCGTCTCCAGTTCGTTATGCGATAAATACAAAGTAAAAAGCTCGGGAAGAGGTTCAAACACGTAGTCTGGAAGTGTTTTTATTTTGTTATGACTCAAGTTCAAAATCGCGAGTCTTTTCAACCCATAAAACGCCCTTGGACTAATGTAGGTGATCAAGTTCTCCACCAAGTTTAGATCGCTCAATCTAGGCATGGCTTGAAAGACTTTTTCGTTCAATACTCGAATCTGGTTGTAACTCAGATCAAGTCTAGAAACATATCGTAAACCTCTGAACTCGTATTCTGTCAAGTCCATCAAGCTGTTGGCAGACAAATCCAACTCTTGCAGATTCTGAAGCGTGCAAAAGCCACAGTTTTCTATTCTGGATATGTTATTCCGATCCAGGAACAAATGCTCCAGTTGGTCCAAATCCGAGAAGGAATCAGCAAGAATTTCACTCAGCATGTTCTCACTGAGAAACAGCTTCTTCAGCTTGGGCAAGTTGGAGATGGAATGGCGATCTAAAGATGTGATTTCGTTCCTCTCCAATTTCAAAGTTAATAAGGTTGGTAAGTTTGATAGCGCTTTCTCCTCCAACTTTCCAAGGTTTCCTTCTTGGATAGTGAGGGTCTCCAAAACGACCAAGAACTCCAAAGCTTTGCTGGGTATGAAAGCCAACTGTACAGGATTACGCGAATGCAGCGAGAGGGCTACTGTATTCGACACGCTGTCAAATGAAGTCCAGATTTCATTTGCTGCGGTCAGTTTGTTATCTAGGATAAAGCAAGTTATTTCCAACTGATTTGAAATCGGCTGACAATTACAATACATTCCCTGGGAGCCATTTAACTCACAGACATCGACTGCGGAATAAGTAGAACGCACTTTCCATATGAGAGCTATCAGCACCAGCAACGAAACATGCCAAAACCTCAGCATCCTGGAGTTACCTGAAGAACACAAGAATAATAATAATAATAATGTATTCAACTTTCATGAAAGCACAGTACAATATGTGTGTGCACATAGTAAGCCAATTAATTTTTTTGCATTAAGATTATGGTGCCTGGGTTCTAAGTTAGAAGCTGAAGCTTGTTAGATGCAAATAAATTGTCTGTTACGAAATATTCGGCATCAGCCTAAAATGTATATGCTCGCATCCCAAATTGTGCATCCTTACCTAGAAATGCGCACCAGCATTGTCATACATATAATTCGCTTCACAGCGAGATCTTCACAAAGAAACATTATCACCTATGCAAATAAAAACTAATAAAATCTAAAACTACACGTTTAGAACCTACGAATTCTTAGGAGGCGTTCGCTGGAACTTCATTAAGAAAGCTTTAAAGAGCATTCGAGCAGAAATCGGCTCAAGTGCCCTGTAATTAACGTCTAATGTCTTTTCAATGCATAATCGATGATCACGTAACTAATCCTAAAGATCCCAAGTCCTTTTAATTATTGAACGAAAAAAAGGGGAGGAACCGTAACCGCGAAAACCGGTCCACGACGTTCAATTTAAAAGTGTCATTCTTGTCTTCCGAGAGGCAAGAATAGGTAACACATAACGACGAAAGAAGTCATTATGCAAAAGCTTAGAGCATGCCACTCTAATTATACGAATAGCTTTCATTAAAATTAGAACTTCCACAAACTGACAAGTTAAAAAAAGAATCAAGTAATATAAATCGGTGAGTTCTAAGCAGAGGCGTGTTTAAGGGGGTGCGAGCTGGGCGGTCGCCCAGGGTCGCCAAAAATTGTAGTGCAAATACCAAGAAATCAGTTTTTAGCGGCCCTATATACTTTCGACAGAGTATTTGGTCAATTGATCTTTTGTGTGTGACGTCATACTTCCCATAATGCAACTTCTAAATGGTGGTCAAAATAAATACATGTGCTATAAGTCGAATGCGTTAGCATCAGTAGCCTACACAATAATTTTTGCCACCCACGTATTAATTAGCTCAAACTAGAGCTTGTGTAATTTTGGAGAAAAAGAGACGCTTTCCCCATCCTGGATTCGAACCAGGGTCCCTCCGTTTAGCCCGGAGTGTCTTGGACCGCTAGACGAATGAGGACAGGAAACAACGCTCTCTTTCTCCGTATGTAAAGATGTTAAGGTATTATTACCCTCCGCAGGGATAACACAATTGCCAAATATGGTCAACACAAGAAAGCCTCCGGGGCGAGATTTTTGTGAGTTTTCGTGGGGGAAATTTATTATACTATAATTTTTGCCACCGGTGGCAAAAATTATTGTGTAATAAATTCCCCAATAATTTGTGACACCACATAATTTAAATCAAACTCAAAAGGATGCTCGTGTCAAATGATGAAAGGAAAATTTGAAAAGATTAAACTGTGGTGCCTCAAAACGTATCTTTGGCATTGTAACATGTGACGAGGCCTAGATTCATTCCTATGAACCCGAACAAACTTATTAATACTTTGGTTCAACCAGTTTTTCAGAAAACTTAGATTTTTCTTATGAAGAGATACAGAGAGAAAAATAGTGGGACAGCTCATTTCATCCGGACATATATCTCGAAGAAAGTGATTTTCAACAAGTTGAACATAAAATGTCGGCGATAACGCATTTGGCAAGTTATTGCTGTTACAAAATTTTAAGGAACATAAAGTGCGAACTGTGTAAAACAGGGTTGGTGTACGATAAGAAAATTGTTGTTGAGGAAAGTTATGATTTAATTAAAAATTTGAATCGGGGTGATTTATCGTTTCCAAAAGATTGTGCTATTCGTGTAGTTATAATTAGTTATAAACTGTTCAACAAACTACTTAAATATTATGAGGGTGAATTTTTGAGCATTCATCACACAAGAGAATTTGTCATAAATTTTGCTTTTAAATACTGGCAGCTGCACGAATCAGAACATTACAAATTCATACGTGTGCAAATTATAAACATGAAAACATTTTAAAATGCATTATTAATAGCACAACAAATACTATTAGAAAACTATTGTGGAAAATTCAACGATAGATTAGATAAAAATAAAAAACAGGAAGCTGGATACTGTTTCTAATAAGTAATTTTATTTTTATCAGTATTTTTGACGTATTCTATAATGGTTTGTTTTGAAATTTGGTTTACCATTTTATCAAAAAATCAAATGGGGTGCGACTGAGGGTTCAGTTCACGACTAACAGCCCCGTTTAAACAGGAAACTCTCATTTAAAGTGAAATATGTCTTCAAGAATAGATGAATAAATTTTTTCAACTTAACGTAGGTTTTTGGGATAAGTCTGTTACTATTTTCTGTTATTTCTAATGTTAAATTGATATTGATTTTTGAGGTTAAAAGAATGTTGATCGTTTTGTTTGTGGTTTTACGGCTCAAGGACTACAATGGTCATGCTGCACTAGGACCTACTGTTTTCCGAGGAATCTGAACCTCTGGACCTACAATTTTCTGAGGAATCCAAACCACTTAAGACATAGGGAATCAAACCCCGGACTACAGTGAGCAGTGCGAGCTTTAATGAGATCTCTAAGTAAATGTTCAGTTTACACTGTTGGGGGTCGAACCCAGATTAACGGCGCACTAGGCGAACGCGTTACCACACTGCGCCATCCAATCTTAAATTTTCCCTCCACGAACAAACAAAAAATTTCCGTAGATCCTAATAGCAGAGTGATTTCTTATAAAATTAACAAAAATTAAATAAAAGGAAAAATATTAGGTGGTGAAGTATCGAAGAAGGAGAAGAACAACTCAAAAAATGGGGAAAAACCTGTGTTTTCCATAAAATTTTAATTAATTGAGGAATTCTCCTCGTTCTGGATAATTCCAATCTGAACTTTTAGTACTTGACAATGGTTAAAATCGTACACCCTATATTATATATATATATAATTGACGCACCAAGAAGGAGTTGTCCGATTGCGATAAAAATTGGTGGATGTGAAGAACATACATAGAAAAAGAAACGATTAAAATTTCAGAACAATTGAATGATTTATTGCAGAGTTTGACCGTTACAAAGGGAGGAAGTCAATAAGGCGTTGGTCCACCTCTGGCCTGGATGCAAGCTGTCACCCGGCGTGGCATAGACTGATAAAGATCCCGGATGGTGTCCTGCGGAATTTCTTGCCAAATTGTCTCCAACTGTCGGGCTAAATCGTCAACATTCCGGGATGGTTGCAATCGCCTTCCCATAGCGTCCCAAATGTGCTCTATGGGAGAGAGATCAGGAGATCTAGCTTGCCAAGGAAGTGTTGGGCAAGCTTGAAGACAATTCATAGCAACACGTGCCGTGTGCGGCCGGGCATTGTCTTGTTGAAACGTAAGTCCAGGGTGTCGCAAAAGGAACGGTAACACAACCGGTCGTAGAATGTCGTCTACGTACCGCTGTGCTGTAAGTGTGCCAGAAATGACCACCAAAGGGGTCCGGCTATCAAAGGAGATGGCACCCCAGACCATAACGCCCTGTTGTGGGCATGTGTGGCGTGCGATAGTAAGGGCAGGATCCCCACGCTGCCCTGGACGTCTCCAGACACGTCTGCGGTTGTCGTCAGGACACAGTTGGAAACGGGACTCGTCACTAAAGACTATACGTCCCCAGTCAGCGCAGTTCCAAGTTGATCGAGCCCGGCACCACTGTAATCGGACTTGACGGTGTAAAGGCGTGAGAGGTAAGCGGCGTAACGGTCAGCGCGAGCGTAAATTCCGCTCTCTCAGTCGTCTGCAGAGGGTCATGTTGGACACATGTGTGCGGGCCACACGTTGGATAGTTGATAACGACGAATCCGGTGCTGTGACAGCTGCTCTGACAATCGCTCTGTCTTCCCGTTCTGTTGTGGCCCTAGGTCGACCGCTGACATCTGCCGTTGTTGACCCACTCTTGCCAGCACCGTCCAATCGCCGCATCGCTTCGACCCACATGTCCAGCGATTCTTCGATTCGTCCAACCAGCCTCTTTCAATCCGATAGCACGACCTCTTTCAAACTCTGACATATGCTCGTAATGAGCACGAATCTTTCGGCGAGGCATTGTTACAGTCGACGTAAGATATCCGCAGTCAAAATGCAACAGAAATTTTGACCACATATTGAGAATCGCTCCTTATATACACCTGCTGAATGCGCAGTTCCGATGCGCTGGAGTTCCCGCTATTCATTCATTGGACACCAAATTTTAATCATTTGCATGTTCGGTCAAAATGTCTTTGCATACGAAATTTCATTACAATCGGACAACTCCTCCT
>QLNU02003225.1:68184108-68198871 GCA_006491805.2 Dysdera silvatica | reverse complement strand
GATCGCTTTTTTTTTTTGTTAGAGAAACGAAGTACATAGCGCGAGAAATATATCGCTACTTCAAAATATCTGCTGTTGGTTCTACAGAATTAAAAATTCGAAATAATATTATCCAATTACAGTCCTTGATACACTTCCAAATGTGTTCTGATATTTTTTAAATGTCCGCTAAATGTGTTTCACATTCACAGGAAACGTTTGTGATAAAATACCTAATTGTAAAAATTCTCCTTTTATTCGATGCAGCCAGCCACTGCAGGAAAAATTTGTTTTTCATGCCTTTGTGATTTTCATACAATTGATTGCTAAAAATCGTAATATTCGATAAAAATTGTAATAAATAGATTTCTCCTTTCTTAAATAAAAATGAAGAAAGTTCAATTTCATTTATGTTCCTTCCTTCTAATGATATAAATCTCGATTTTCCTTTATTACTTTAACTCCTTCAACCATCACAATTTTTGTTATTTTTATGTCATTATCATACCATAAGTATACAGGAAAAAGAAATGCAACATATTATATTCGCCAAGCAGCCAACAAGTTGGCGAATTCTTGCGCTGGGCTACTCGTTTCCGCGTGCATTTTATAACCCTTTAAAAACATTATTAATAAGTTACGTCTCCAAAAACCGTGAAACGCGTATCCGATGGATTTCTGCAAGGAACATAATGAAGCAAAAAAAAAAATAAATATTCAATACTTTTGAAAATATGATATTATAAAATCTCTGAAAATAGTCCCATTTTTGCTCTCTCCGGCCCTATAACACCTATATTTATGGCCATTCTGAAAAATGCCCGAATACGTGTCTAATAATTTTTTGACAGCTTTCAAATGAGCCTAATGTCATTAAAATCCTCGTCGTCCACCCTCAGACCTTCCCTTATCAGTCAGCCAATAATAGTGCTTGGCCTGTACTATAATAACGCATTCTGAGCATATTAAAAGGGGATTGAATGCATTTGTATATCAAGGGATGTTTTCTAATGATTTTGCTACCAAATCTTCTTAACGATTCCTCCTCAGATATAATTTTAATCATTGTAGATCAAGTATTACCATGTTATATAATATCGTCTTCCTACTTATTTATTATGTATTTATGTTAATAAATAAATATATGTATTTTGTGTGTGGATTTATTTTTTAATATTTGGTTTTTTCATGGGGTAAAAGGACTTGTGTGAAGAGGGGCGTTGACGTTCAAAAATGACGGGGGGGAGGGCTTATAGTTTAATGATTGTTTGTTTGTTTTGTGGTTTTACGGCTCAAAGACTACAATGGTCATGCTGCGCCGGGACCTACTGTTTTCCGAGGAATCCGAACCTCTTAAGGCCTAGGGAACCAAACCCCGGACTACAGTGAGCAGTGCGATCTTTATGAGATCTCTGAGTAAGCGTTCTTTGCACTGCTGGGAGTCGAACCCGGATTAGCGGCGCACTAGGAGAACGCGTTACCACACTGCGCCACCGCAGGGCCATACAAAAATGTACAAATCACACATCATAAACATTTTCACATAGCAAGTTATCATAAATGTTCGTCAATGTTGCGACACCCTTGACCGAAACCCATAGCCACCAAGGAGCCGGGGCGAGTAGTTTGAGAACCCCTGGAGTAGACCAAGCTCTATGAGTATTTGAACACGGTAAACAAGCCAAAATACGTGGTCATAATCCGCTACGCCATTAATTTTATAGAGGTTTACGAAACGTCGCTTAGAGTAGTATAAAAAATTACTGAAATTTTATACGGAATGACATTTATTTAACTAACCATTCAGACGAAACTTTCTGGTGCATGGAACAGCGAACGCCACAACGCGACAATTTAATCATCCGACGATAAATTCATGAGCAAAAAAAAACTAGCAAAAGATAATGAGAATTTACAAGAAAAGAAGACTCCTTTATAAATGTGTAATTTTTTCCCAGTCAGGAAATTGCCGTATCTTAAATCAAAGCAGGATTAGAATCTCGTATCATTTTCCATATTCAATCATGGTAAGAGGGAAGAAGTGCATTATAAAGAAACAAATTCATCGCTAAAAATACCCTACCCCATCCCACACACAAAAGAAGTTCCAAGACGTGGCAAAAATAATTTTAAAACAAATTTAATACGACCAAATCGTCAAAAAAAAACTCCATGTCTGCGTAACGTCAGACATACATAAAAGGTATTAAGTGCCGTAAACCAGTTTTGTAAAAGTATCTTTATTTTGGGAAGAGGAGATGAGACATAGGAGCCTGAACTCCGGACTTCGTTATCTTTCGTGGCAAATTTATGGCTTGGGACCTCTTCATCGCGTCCAATAAATACTGTCGCTGTCCCTGTAAGGATGCGTAGGTCGAACAACTAAAAGCCTTTTAGGTTTGGCAAAGGTGTTACGTTATTCACAAGGGGTTTACTCACGTACAGGTTTGCGATACTTGGTGTGTGATAAACGGCTGGTAGCAGATCACGTTCAACCCAAGCCACCACGTTTAGCAATCCCTCTGGGATCGATGTTTTCAATACCACCAACTAAATAAACAGACATTATTCTAGTGTTCTTGAAAAACGAATTTTTACCGCACGGAGGAGGATTTATTAAGTACCAACAATTACGGGGTCCCGACTCACATTGGAAGTAAAAATTCCTCGACATTTCCAGAGTTTTTTTTCCGACTTTTCCAAAAGAATATTCCCTGAGCAATTGCAAACAAAACTTTCAACTGAACTTCGGGGAAAATGGCTACACGTTCATGGGAGATTTAACAAGTCAAAACACGGAAGTTAAGATGTCCCCCCACCCCAACTTTCCCAGATTCGACTGAAAATTCTTGTTTTACCTGACTTTCCTTGACCTTTAGGATTGATTCCGATGTATTTTTATGGCGCAAGGACAAAAAGGGTCATTCTACACCAAGCAAGATGAGACCCTACACATGGTTTTCAAATCAAAATAAGTTAAAACCATGATGGTAAAAATGTATCAAATGTAGAATGAACGATGTGGATAATTTCAAGTTCCCTAGCAAATCCGGGTTTTCTACGTATGTGACAACACATCCAGAACGAAAATTGTTGGTTCTGAAAGAAAGCAACCCACCAGGGCTGGCGCAAGCAAATTGGCTGTCCCGGATGAACGACGTGTGCGCCTCCCCACCTTAAGAAATTGACACCGAAATAAATCTTGCAACAATCGAAAAGTGAAAAAAATAGAGCACATTCCGCCCGCTCGCTATTGTTCCGGTTATAACGAAGTATGATAATCTCAGCTTATCTGATAACAAACAAATAAATGATCAAAAGCATAAAAATATTGTGGTATTTTTGCTGTTGGAGAAAATTGTAGTTCTCAATGTTGTAATATTGCACGAAGATATCAGAAAGTAAAAACCGTCCTCCAAGCCTCTAGTGCGGCAGCGGGACTGCTCATACCACTGAAAGGTGTAGCGGTAATGGGAAACTGTTATTCAGATTTATGCAAATTGTTTAGAGGAAAATTTGTTAATGCGGAAAAACAAGAATTTGAGGGTATGGGAAAAAATGGATAAGAGAACATGTATAAAGAAGGATAAATATTGGTGAAGGCATTCAGTCGAAAATAATCCATTCAGTTCCATTTATTTATTGTCAAGTTTATCTCAATCATCCCACAGTATTAAGTACCTTAAAAAAATAAATAAATCTGGCATGGTGCCGCCCTAGGCGACCACCTAGTCTGCCTATGGGCGCGTCCGGCCAGCAACCCACTTATTCCAACCACGACATTAACTTCGATCTGCTACATTCCGATCAAAAGATAAGCTCAAAAAATATGCACTGTACGCATGAACATAAAAATCTGCATATAAAATATTTTAAGTAATGTAAAATTGTCTTCTCCATTTTTGTAACCTACGCATAGAAGTTGTAACGAAACAACGTTGTGGGTAGTTGACGCCCGTAAAAGCTATAAAAATTGGATACGGTGGCGTTATCAAAACCTATTTTTATTATAAGAATCGGTTACTGTAATTTAATGCGATACTTGCGTTATAGCGTTCGAGTATCAGCACAGGTTTCTGTTCCCAGTTAGTTGCGATGCTCGGCACTTGTGACGCGTAATCAATAAACGGGAATCTCAATTGCAGTAGCGCCAATTGAGCTTGTTTTACGATCGAATTATTCAACCGTTAATTTCAGCCATCATTGTCTGATAACGGACGGTATCTCTGAATGAAGTTTGGTGGTTCTACTTCAAACTTGACTTTCTCTAATGCTCTTACATTTCATGATGTTGTGAAACGTTCATTAAACGTAGTTTGCCTAGCACTTAACGAGACACGCTAAAATAGTACACTGCATCTTTTAGTATATTATCCTTCTGTGCTTACAATTGATTTTAACAAGTATTCGAGTAATTTTTAAGTAAATTAAAAGTGTGATGATTCTAATTTTAACATGTATTTTTTGTTAATCTTAACATGTATTTTTTGTTAATCTTAACATGTATTTTTTGTTAATCTTAACATGTATTTTATGAATTTTAACATGTATATAAGTGAATTTTACAAGTTTTGGTAATAATTGACGACGTTGGTTATTGACGCATTAAACGATATTAGCTGTTGACGCAAGTAAAATCGAGTTACAACTAGTGATGTGTTTTTTCCGTAAAATTTTGAAACAGGAAGATTTTCAAGAACTTACATTACTAAATATCTAGTGTAATGTAATGCTTATTAACTGACATTTGTTTTATATGCTACATCACTATACTTAAACTGCGATCCCCGGCCCCATATATTTACCCGCTCAAAATATTTTGGAATCATTTCAATTTTTTTTCAATTTTTTGGAATATTGGTTATATTAGCCGATGATGTGGCAATAATAGATGTTAAATTACTCGTAAAGAAAAGAATGATTTTCCGGCGCCTGGTGGGACCCGAACCCACGACTACTTGATTGCCCGTCGAATGCTCGACCATCTACGCTACAGACGTCAATCATTTCCACCCTTACGAGCAAATATAAGACTTTCTGTGAATAAGTAGCTATTGGTGTGACAGCGCTGTCTTCTTTGTTACCAAAGCGACAAGTTAAAGAAGCAAGAACGTCCGATAAGACGAATTAAAATTAATATTATTAAATCAACAATTTTTTCATATTAGCCGATAATGTGGCAACAATAAATGTTAAATTACTCGTGAAGAAAAAATTATTAAATGATTTAATAATTTCATAACCTCGTTATTGGTACTTCTTACTTACAGCTAGTAACTGTTATTATAACACGTTACTACATAATAATCGGTCAGGGAGTCAAGGGTTAATAGTTGATATAATAATGATACCAATAATTTATATTTGTCACTGCTAAAAATATGTTTAACGAATACGAAAATATCATTGTAATAAATACATAAATAAAACTCAGAACTAAAAAATGTAAATTCCTACAATTATTAATGAGAAAATAAATCATAATGTGATATAATGGAATATCTTATGCTTAATTTTCGGCACTCATGTATATATAAGCTTGACTTTTTTTTTAGGTATAGGAGAAAGAGAGAAGCCTTCCCCGCCCTAGAGTCGAACCAGGGTCCTTCCTTTGGAGGAGGATTGTGCAAGGGTTTCATTGGGAAGGGTGGCCGCCGGAGGCGGCGCTGTAATCCCAGACAGGAGGTCCTTCCTTTGAGCCCGGAGTGCCTTGACCGCTAGACCAACGAGGACAGGAACAACGCTCTCTTTCTTCGTATATAAGGATGTAAGATATTATTACCCTTCTCAGGGATAACACAATTCCCAAACAATGATAAATATACAAAGCCACCGGCGTGAGTTTCTTGTGACTTTTCGTGTGAGAATTTATTATACTTAATAATTTTCGACACTTCATTTAAATATTATATTATTTATAATAATATATTTTATGGTCCGATTAAATGTCTCCCTGCAAGAAATATAATATTTCTCTTTTACAGTCGCTGAAAACTGTTGTGCTCTGGGTGCTTCGTACCCTAAAACCGGCCCTGCTATTAGGTTCTTGTGTTTACTTGAATGGTAGTTAGGTATGAGATACAGTTTTCCACAAAACTATGGTAACTCGACTTGTCTCGTTATTCCCATGATGGATGCCATTCTTAAGTATATAGTTAAGTTGATTTAACCGAGAACGAGCACTGTTTTACGAGATGCCCAAAAACCCATACGTTTGTAACTCGGAAAATATTAAAGCCTGGAATTACCGATTTCTTCACAATGTGCAGAAGGCTTGGGTGACGATCGCAGTGCACTAAACTCATGTTGCCATTTTATTCCTTGTGACCACGGATATATTTCTTTAACTCCGACCTCGATTACACAGAAAATTAAAAAAATAATAATAAATTAACTTTCTGCGCTTAAATGCAAGTTTTTCTTTCATCATGCAATTTATGTAACTGTCCAAAATTTTTAAAAACTGATCTGTACATATAGAAAGAAACTAACACATTTTAAAGAAAAGTCTGGGAAGGGAAGCCAGGATATAGTCTCACACCTCGGAAGTCCTCTTAACTCGTCAAGTTGTCTTTGGACCCCGCTACCAATCTATATCCGCGCCACCTAGATAACATGTGGTGGCGTTGTCTAGGTTGTGTCTATGTCCACAAGTAACCGTCACTGTTGCTATTTTTACTTGCCATAAATCCACTCCACCCACGTACTTCATCAAAACTTGGACCATTTCCCAAGTCCCCCATAAATTCATCGTTCCTCGTAAAAATATCCCTTTAATCTGTTGGTAGAAAGGAATTTCTCTCCCTTCCAATGACAATGATAGATGAAACACGAGGAAATGTTGAAACAACTAGTGTATCTCGAGAACCATCGCTGCAATTACACGGAATCTTCCTCAAACGTAACTTCAAAACTCCCCACACAAGTAGCATTTGTCGAAAGCCCAAGTGACCACCCATGGATTGTACGCTCATGTAAAGACAATTGCACCAATGTAACGATCTCTAATCGCTTCATCGACTTACGAACCATTTTCAATAAATAGTCTTTAAAGGCTTGTTCTTCGTCATAGCTTGTGCTTCATCGCTCAAAGGCAGCTCTATAATCGTATTGCTCCAGGACCTTCAGTTTTCCAAAGGGTTCGACACTGGCACCAAGGGAATGAAACATCACTGGCGCACGCCGGGGGGGGGGGTTGATGGGGGGTTGTAATCCCCCATTGCGATGGAATTTCGTATGTGTACATATGAATATATATGGAATTGGAGCTCTAATTTTTTACGGAAAATTATTAAATTCGTAAATGATTAAATCCGTTAAGAATACAAATGATAAAGTTGTGCACATTTTATTAAATAAAACTTCCCTGCAAAAATTGCACAATTTAAAATAAAAATTAAGGCAGTAAACAACGGATTAACCGCTTTGCTTTAATGTACTGTTAATGAGCTGTTTAATCCAGCAAGCTCGAGATCATGGCCGTGCCGGAAAAGCGATTTTGCCGGATTACCGAACATCAACATGGTTTACATGAGAATACCAAAGAAAAATTAATACAGTACAATAATATTTAAAACAAGTTGTAATAAGCTGTTCTATGACAAAAAAAAAAAAAATACACATGCGCGTTACAGTTCAAAAAAAAAAAGTCTGTGATATCACGTTGTCTCCGTAATTCGGATCTTTTCTTCGAAAAATCGTTACGAATTATACACAAATTTATGAGTTCTGCAGAGTTATAGCTTTTGATAGATTCGGCAAATTTTATATATGTATTTAATGCATCAGAAAGCCTGTTTCCTCGAGACTTTAGTTTCATCTGCCATGTCTCCTTCCTCATCAAACCTGGCGGTCAAAGTCAGCAAAGGCCCGAATCGACCCGAAAAAACCGAACGCGAGCAGCTCGATCGATGCCGGATTATAGAATGTGCCGAACCAAAGAATAGCGGATTAAAGAGCTTCTACTGTACTACTATGTGGGATCATAGGATTAAATTTAGGTGCGAGGCTGTGGTATCAACAGAAAAAGATAAATCTAGCTATAAAAGATCCAAAATACCTGTGGTGACTGAAGCTTGAAGGATAAATACGTACGTAGTACAACGATATATGATATAAACCAAAGGATCCAAAAAAATTATTATTATGGCATGATTATTTTGTAATATGTAGTTGAAATTTTATGGGGGGTGGGGCGCTGAAATCAAACTTCGCACAAAGGCGCCTCTTATACAGGCATAGGTTCGGCCCTTCGATGACCTGTAGCACATTCCTGGAACATAAAATATATATATACAGACATACACAAGATTAATGGAAGGAAAATTACAGGTGCTGCAAGTACATTCCATTCAGATTTCGGTCTTGAAATTGAGTTGTTCAGAGAAATTCAAAGTCCAAACAAAAACACATCAACAAGACAATGATTGATGGGATTGATTCGAAATAAATAACCAGTTTTTACCTCGTGTACCACAGTAGTTGGACGTTCAAAGTGGAATGGGTGGGACCATAGCCCCAAGGGTGTATACTAGCCCACTCTTAACTTAATCTACATGCTTACCCCAACATATATTTCTCCCTTTCTATTTAAGCTAAGAAACATCTGGAGATCAGTTTCGATATCGAAAAAAGGGAGTAATTATTCCCCCCTCCTTTCATCTGATATATTAAAATAATAATATGCTATTTGATATTTCGGGACTGCTTACAAGAGCACATAACGTGGGATCCCGGCGCCAAAAAGTCCTTTGCGTAATAGAACATTTACAACGGCAGACAGAGTAGCACATTCAACCATTATATGCCACCGTGGCCATAGGCGAAGACAGAAAGTTCATAAAAAGGGTGGGTTATAGGCTCAATAGTGGGGGTTACAGAGCTACAACTCATATATTCCTATGTTAAATATACAAAATTTCATTGCGATGGGGGTTACAACCTCCCTTGGCTACGCCTATGGCCGTGGCCACCAATCCATGGAAGATTACCAAATGGCAAAATGGATGATCATCAAATGGAAAAGATACGCCGAATTGATAATTCGTTGAATTGCTACATTACGTATTGTGTAAGTAACATAATCGCTTTATATCTAAAAACATTGTCTAAAAAGTTTTAAAATCACATAAAGGAAGCTTGCCAATACTTTATTGCAGTTATTAAATGAATATTATATATGTTATTTAAATGAATGTTATTAAATGGGGTTGTGGAACAAGGAATTCAAAAATGACTAGCCGAAGCATTTTCTTTTAAATAAAGGCATACTGATGGGCATATCAATGGCGGATTTCTAAGTAGACACAGCACATAAGGCACATGCCATAGGGAAGCAGCTGTGAAAACCAAACAAATTATTATACATTATTAGTTATGTATTATACACATTATTAGTTATTATCAGAGCCCGGATTATATGCAACTACATACTTGAGCCCTTTTTAGCGCCAGTGCCCATGGACGCCCATATAGGGAGATCGACCCCCTCCCCCACAACCTAGCCGTTTAAAAATTTTATTTGCCCGATTCTGCCATACATTTACTTTCAAAAGATTTACAGTCACATTTTAAAATAAGGTACTTTTTAGATCATCTACTAATTATCAAGCAGTATAAATTATTTTTGTAGTATTTCAGTATCTTGTACATTCACTAAAATGTTTGACAGCCTTGAGAAGGAGGTAATAATTTTTCAGCCCCCCCCTAAAAGTACTCATATGGGCGCCCATGCCTGTGCATATAAATGCACAAAAACTATGGATTTCCAGAATAAATACACATTTCAAAAGTTTTATTAATTTTAAGGATTGCATTATTCTTTTATTGGAAAATTTGCCCACAACGGCTTCCACAACTTCTTCCTCTTGCTTCTCATTAAGCAGAAAGGCAAAGAAATTTGTAAACGTACACGTCATATTATATCCTAAGTTGCCAAAAATATGGTCATAGCTGGATTATAACGGCCACTATCCTTGTTAGGTAAACGGATAAACTATCCGTAATAGGCAACCCACAAAAATATTTTAAGTGCTGTATAATAGCTCCCGTAGTTCCGGAAAGGACCCTTTTGGCTATAAAACGGGTATTGCATTATAGAATACAAAAGTACTCAAAATATCGAGAGAAACATTGTGATATGCTGTAATAGAAATTGCACTGTATAAAGCATATCATTTTGCGTATATCGAATATTTCTACTTAGCAGTTAATAATAACTCTGTTTCAAAACGTAGGACATACGATTTTAAAGTAAGTTTACAAAAATTATATTTATATTTATTCATTTTAGGCTCATTTATTCACAGTAAATGCATATTTTCAGATTTTTAGTGCGTATTTACATGAACATTTTTCTGGCTTTTTAGTGCATATAATCCGGACTCCGGAATGTATTATACACATTAATTCTGCATTATGCACATTAATTCTGCATTATGCACATTAATTATGTATTATACACAGTTATTATATGAAATTATTAGTTAAAATAAGTATGTGAAAAATCGCTTTTACATATTAAAAGTTCAGGATACGCGCCACATATACTTCCAAAAAGTATTCCTTTATGAGGAAGGATGAGGACGCCATTAAAACAACCTGCGCTTAGGGGCGAAAACAACCATTGTGGCAGCCTGTTATTGACATTCCGTGCAACTCCCACAGCATATTAAAATAATAATTTTAACACCACATATATTGTATAGGCTATACTTCAGAATTTCATGTACGTATTTATATTATCTTGAAGTTAAAAAAAAAAATAAAAGTTTTCTAATTCAGCACGCAGAGAATTGGTAAGTTTTACAACGAACTTAACAAAATTATTACACAGAAGGGAAAGACCGCTGCTATTTCATCGACTTGTTCAAAATGAAATCGAATCATCAATCTGAATAATTACTGTAACCTACGAATAACCAAAACTGTAGCTTTCATAGGCTGGAAACTGACGCATACCAATTCAAAATTTATGGGGATTCAAGCAGTTTAAAAAAAAAATAAAGTGATTTTAAGTTGAGGAGAAGAACGTACAGTGGAACCTGGTAAACTGACTACCTTGGTAAATTGACCACCTGAATAAAGTGACCACTTTGTATAAGAGAGAACAGGTAGAGACTTAGTTATGTCTATACCAAAGCTTGCCCTTCCATAGTGACCACCTGTCTGTGATGACCATTACAGTCCAGTCCCAAAAGTGGTCACTTTAGACAGGTTCTACTGTACTTCGTTATCCATTGCAGTGACTTGAACCCCCACCCCAAACCCTTCAATTTTCTACAACATTAGCCGGAAAACTTGAGTATTACCCCCAAAAATTATAGTAAGATGAAAAAAAAATACACCATCGGAATTTGCCAAAAAGACGTTTTAAAGTGCTAAATCTTGTCTTGAAAACTCTCATACGAACATGACCGGTTTATAAAAGAGCAAGTTAAGAGCAGGTCATAAATAGCTCACGTCTCGTTTGAGCAGACTCACATACTTCGCCGCATAAGAACTCTTTCCAAATTAAACGTTAGATCTCAACCGACCATTAAAGCAGCCAAGATTGTCATCAGAAAATGAACAGAAAGGCGAGGTAACTGTCAAAATCGTCGTTAAAATGGTTTGAAATAAAGACTATAAAGATGAGGAACTACCAACAGCTGTTGTGACTAAGCTTTATCTTTAATCGCATTTTTAATGTGGTTAGACAGCCAAAAATATTGTAACTTAAAATTTTGCGCAAAATTATGTACCACGAATGATTAGTTGTCTTTACAAAAACTCTGCAATAAAACAATTTTTATTTTCAAATAGACTTGAACAAGTTAACACGAACTACAGACTGCTACTAACGTTTTCGAATACATATATATATATATATATATATATATATAATGTGTGCAGTACATTATATATGTACAGTCGGGACTCTCTATGCGGCAGATATGTTCCTCAGAAAATCGAAAAAAATTCAGAAAAAAATTGTATAAAAAAAATACTTACGTTGAAAAATTAGACATACGTTCCACAATTTTCTAAAATCGCATAAAAACAAAGCAGTGAATTAAAATTAACTTAATATAACTATATGTTCCTTACACACTTGGGTGTTTTCTAGATTTTCGACAGTCTCTTGGAATCCAGTTGAGAATTTGCATTGTCCATCGTTGATCAGTTCTTCTTGCAATATGCCCATCCCCATTGGCCTACATGGGGGGTATTGATGGTAGTTGTAACCCCCCCCCCATTGCAATGAAATTTTGTATATTTAACATAGGAATATGTGAGTTGCAGCTCTGTAACCCCCCCCCCACATTACGCCTATAACCCACTTTAAGAACTTTCTGCGTACGCCCATCGCCATTTCAGTCCTTTTACTTTAACAATGATGTCCTCTACTCTAGTTTGCTCTCTCACCCAAGTGTTTCTTTTTCGATCTCTCCTAGTTATTCCAAGCATGCACCTCTCCATGCTCCTTTGCGTTGTCTGTAACTTTCGTATTGCTCCAACTGTTAGACTCCATGTCTCTGATCCATAAGAGAGGACTGGCAATACACACTGGTTGAAGACCTTTCTTTTTAGACACAAAGGCAATTTCCCCTTCAGGATAAAACTGTTTCTTCCGAAAAAAGCCAGCGTTACTACGCTCATGGCGCGATGTCTTGATCGGTGAAAGTATTAATAATGAATAAAAATACCATTGGGCCATTAAAACCGGATTTGTAGCCTGCTGACGACATGCCAGCATCCGGAACGCCGTTGGGATAACTATCGGTAACCCAGCGACGTGAAAAAGGCTATCTCAGACTCTGATGATATGAACCATAATGAAAATATGAATGGAGCATCGGTTGTCTCGCTCTTAAATCAGAACCGCGTTCGAGTTTTAAGCAGAGGGGCCAGTTCGAAAAATATGCAACAGTCTCTCCTTGGAGGTGTCGGCGGTTGTAGCGGCGCCTCCAACTGTACGGCTACTAGAACCAACACAGCCCAAAGTGCTTTGCAGCCTAGTATAGGTGCAACCACTAGGGCTGAAAGACCACGCCAGCGCATGTCATGGACAATAGATATGAACACCTACATCATGCGCACCTACTATACGATTACAAAGCTGGAAACAGACATGACAAATTACAGACCCACACTTCACGCCAAATTCGCACAACAGTACCCACACCTGGACATCAGTATAGAAAGGATAACAACCCAACGCAGGAACATAATAACCAGAAATCTCTTAGCAGAGCCCATACTACAAAGGTTAAGAGATGAAGTCGCCAATGACCTGGCAAACACTTCAACCAGTGTGGCCAACCCTGAAGCACCAGCTAGTAGCGCAAGAGAACCGCTCCAACCAAGCATAGAAGAAGAAGAGAGGAGGGACGTGGAGAAAATGGAAGAAGGTTTCCAATGTGCCCTGGCGGAATATGAAGGCTCGGATGCCGCAACAAGGCCAAGAATACCACGCCAACCGGCATCTTGGAAACTCTGCAAAGCAACCAAGATCCTCAATGAACATACTCTACCACTACACCTACAGAACCACAACTCCCTACAGGAAATACACACCGCCATATACTGTGCAGCAGTAGCGGCATCACGCGCCAATGGGTACGAAGTAAGGAACGAAGGCCGAAGTAACAGAGGAAACAAAGCCCAACCACCATGGCAAGTGAGACTGGAGAAAAGAATAGAAGAGCTCCGCAGCAGCATAGGGCGAATAACCCAGTACATGCAGGGAAATAGGAGTAAGAAATTAGTGAGGAAAGTGAAGATGGCCCTTAAGAGAAATAGGATTCATACAAGACACGAAGAGCCCAATAAACACATCAGCGAATATCTGGATACCCTCAAACAAAAACTGGGTGTATACGCCAGAAGACTCCGAAGATACAAAGACTGTACCAACAAAAAACAACAGAACATGCAATTCCAAGCAAACCAGAAGTTGCTTTGCTGTGGAAAGCTTCTGAGAGACAATTCAAAGGAACTAAGACAAGTATTGAAGCCCAAAAAGCCAGGAAGAAATAGAGACCTTCTGGAAGACACTATGGTCCAATGAAGTACAGCACAAAAGCGCCCCCTGGATTCAGCAAGAAATGGAGGCTACGAGAGGAATAGAGGAGATGGAGTACACGGGCATCACGATAGAGGAACTCCAGCAGGTAATCCAACGTACGCACAACTGGAAAGCCCCGGGTATTGACGGCATACACAACTTCTGGTACAAGAAATTTACCAGCGCCCATGGCCCATTAGCCAAGGAACTTACGGCGATAATTGAAGACCCCAGCAAAATGCCTGAATTCCTCTGCAAGGGAATAACTTACCTCCTACCGAAGGACCAGGATACCAGTAACCCAGCGAAATACCGACCCATTACGTGCCTTAACACCCTGTACAAGATACTCACGGGGTGCATCTCTGAAAAAATAAGCCGGCACAGCGAAAGCAACAACTTAATGACGGAAGAACAAAAGGGATGCCAGAAAGGGACTCTGGGATGTAAAGAGCAGCTTACCATCGACTCAGTTATCCTGGAACAAGCAAGAAAACAAAAGCGAAAACTCAACACCGCATACATAGACTACAAGAAGGCTTTCGACTCTGTTCCGCACTCGTGGCTCCTTGAAATACTCAGCATATACAAAGTGCATCCCTCAATCATCCGATTCCTACAGAGCAGCATGAAACAATGGAGAACCCGGTTACAGCTAAACACGCCAGACAGTAAAATAGAAACGGCCGAGATCCCCATCCGGCGCGGAATCTTTCAAGGAGACGCACTAAGCCCCC
>QLNU02003225.1:68163339-68178184 GCA_006491805.2 Dysdera silvatica | reverse complement strand
TGATCACATGTGAAAATTAACTGCGACTCTCTTTCGTTCAGTTCCCAACATTTGTCTGTATTTAAACGAAACAGAAACGTTTGTGCCAGGACATCATGATAGTCACCATGACATCACATAGCTTAAAGCCATAAAAGTATAATTTATAAATGTTTCGGCGAAAATTATGAATTCAGAGCAAGCACACATTGTATTTTGAAAAATATTTATTTGTAGTAAGAAACTGTAAACGTATTTAGTAACCCGTGAAAATTTAAAAAGATATATTTTTTTGTGTATGTGTGTGTGTGTGGGGGGCTTGAGATTTTGAGGCCCTAGGCGCACGCCTCGTGCGCCTGTACGGAAATCCGCCACTGCATGGATATAAACTCGGTTATAAAGACATTGGCTATGAACTCGGTTGTAAAGACATTGGTTATGAACTCGGTTGTAACGAGCATGGATGGTTGGTTAGTCGTATTTTTATGGCAACGAGCATGGATCTGATCACGGTTATAACGAGCATGACTGTGAACTCTGTTATAAAAAGCCAGGCCCGTAGCTAGACGCTTGTTACGGGGGGCTCTGAAATTTACGGGGGGGGGGCTTAAAATTCGTAAATATTTTGATGTATTTTATTAATATATTTAATAATACTAAATATACATATAAGCAGACTAATATATTTAACGTTAACAAATACGACGATTAATAAATTTGGCACCCACGTTTACGCTCATACTAGAGCTTTTTTGATATAGGAGAAAAAGAAATATCGTTCCCGTCCTAGAGTTGAACTAGGGTCCCCCCCACCACGAAAAACTCACAAAAAACTCGCCCCGGTGGCTTTGTGTGTTGACCATTATTTGGCAATTGTGTTATCCCTGAGAAGGGTAATAATATCTTACATCGTTAATAAATATATTTCTTAGAGTAAATTTTGCATTGAAAACTTACAAGTTTTAGTCTCACTCGCCAACTTCCAGCAGCTCGTCGAATTTCAATTCTCCAGCTTCAATTTTCAACTCGCCAACTTTTTGGCGAGTTGAAATTTGGAAGTTTCGCGTGTTAGAAATTGGCCATTTGGAAGTTGGAAGTAAACTGCAACTCGCCAATTTCCAAATCGTCAAATTCCAATTTGCCAACTTTAAATTTTCAACTCGCCAAAATTTATTGAAAAAAGCAAAACAATCACAGATTCAACGTTAATTGAAACATTCTAAATTTAAATACCAACCTTAGTTGATTTTCTTTTACTTGCTTGTTTTTTTCCCCTTAGACTCAAATTTTTTCAGCATTTCCTAACTTCATGTTGAGAATTTTATTTGTTGTAGGTGCTGGCACAGTGTACTACGAACAGAAATTGCAGAACATTGTATATCCTGTCACAGAAACTGCACGGCACGGCAGGCAGATGGATAATTTTTATTGACGATTTTCCATGTCCTTCCAAATATTTATTTCTATTGGTTAAATTTTTAAAAAACATATTAAAAACAGTAAAGTCCACTTAATGCGATTTCACACAATCAGGTAGTAAGAATATTTTTAAACAAGTTCCACTCTTATGATGATGTTTGCAGAAAACAGTGAGAAAGGTGGCCGCTGGAGATGGCGCTCTCATCCCATGCAGCAACCAAACATGCAGCAACCTTCGTGGCAAACAGTCACTTGGAAGAAAATGGTATGACCGAACACGTGGCCGATTTCGTCAAGTTTCGCAATCCATGAATATCATGCGTCGGCACGTTTTGGTAAATAAGCACTACCTTTCTATTTTCAAGCATATTTAGCAATGTAACAGCAAAATCTCTGATATAGCCAATGCATATTACGTGACTTGACATCCTTTTGCTTTTAAAAACGCCTATTTAAGATTTAAAACAAAACTGTTCTTTACACCTGCTATATTCTAAATCGCTACACTTCGCTCTAATCTGTTTTTTAAATTTCATCGGCCTATACCTCTCAGAAATATATTTTAGCTCAGTTTATTTTTTATCACGATGTCCGATCAGTTTCTTAATTCAGTCCAGAAGTTTGTTTTTTCGTACCATTAACCAAATTAGTTCAACTTCGTAAAAAATGCACATGTCGTTGCCAGTAGCGCAGCAATTCAAAATTCATGGGGCGGGGAAAGGCTCAAGTGGTTATAGGGGCCTCAAGTGCATTTAAAAAAGGTTTTGTGACGCGGCCCGTGAGGAAATGCGTTTAGATATCCCATAAGGGAGCTTCAGCCCCCAAGCCCCTCCCTATCCTATGCCACTGGTCGTTGCACGAATTTTGTACTGCGACATGAGCCATTTTCTACTACTTTTGTTTAGGTTTTACGGCGCAAGGATAACAGGGGTTACTACACTGAGATCTACAATTTTCCGAGGAATCCATATTTTCTTAAGTCATAACCCTCTGATTACGGCGAGCCTCCCCACAGCTGAAAGTCGAACCGGAGATAACCGTACACTGGGCTAACACGTTACCACAGTACCACCACAAGGCCCATTTCCTGATGAACTACATGATATATGCATACATGTACTCCTGATTGAAAAATATGGTTTGATATACATATGCACTCTAATTAAAAAATATAATATATATATTCATACATGCACTCCTGACTGAAAAATATTACTTTTGATATATATATGTATATTCATACATGCATTCCGGATTGAAAAAAAAAAATATATATATATATGCATACGTGCACTCCTGATTGCAAAATATAATTTGATATATGTATATACATCCTGTGCATACACTCCAGATCGTTGTAAAATATAATTTGATATATGTATATGCATACATGCACTCCTGATTGAAAAATGTAATTGAGAAGCCAGGTGTTTAAAAAAAATACCGAACATTATTTTTTTGATAGCAATTATTATTTCAAATGTCTTCAACTTGCTAACAAGCAGTGGAGCTGATAAGTAGTCCACCGTTGGTTGTAAATGATGAGGACAAAATTATTACCAAGAGCCTATGTGCGGCGCGTTTTTCCGACGCTAATGAACACTGATGAAGTCGGGACAAGTCAGTGATCGAAAACATTTTTATTATGCAATAGTTTAAAGTACAGGGTGTTTATAATTAAAGTTCCACTTTGAAATGGCCATAGAATGAAAACTACTGGACCAAATATTATCAAACTTGGTAATAGTTTACAAGAGGTCACGGGATTTTATTTTCCGCAAAAAAATAAAAAAATAAATAAATAAAAATTAATAAAAAAAATATAATAAAATGAAAAAAATAGAAGTTCAAAAATCACCACCACCGGGAATGGCACTGTAATCAATATTGTTAAACGAAATAAAAAAAATGAAGACATTGGTTTAAAACGTTTTTAGTCGTTTTCAAAACGAAACTCTTTGTGGGGTTATGCAAATTGTTTATGGTGATAACATAAACAATTTGGCGGAATTGAAAGATGCGATACACCGACATGTCCGCAACATTCCTCCTGATATGCTAAGAGCTGCTGTTGAGAACGCAGTAATGCGATTTAACTTGCTTTCAGAAAATGGTGGACGCCACATTCAACTTGCTTTCAGAAAATGGTGGACTTCAACATGCTTTGTAACACGTTTTAGAAACGATTAAAAACGTTTTAAAACGATGTCTTCATGTCTTATTTCGTTTAACAATATTGCATACAGTGCCATTCCTGCTGGTGGTGATTTTTTAACTTTTATTTTTTTTTTTGACAGAAAATAAAATCCCATGACCTCCTGTAAGCTATTACCAAGTTTGATAACATTTGGTCCAGTAGTTTTCATTTTATGGCCATTTCAAAGTGGAACTTTAATTATAAAGACCCTGTATTGTTCCTTTTTAAGTTTTGAAATTTCTAGAAAGGTTTCTCGAGTTCTTCACGGCTTTCATAAGGACACCGTAACTCGCGCATACCTCTTTCGAAAACCAAAAGATTTCCCTCATCGGTTTATTTGTTTGTTTGGATTTTTTATGGCGCAAGAGCATCTGGGCTATACTGCGCCAATCATCGATTTAGAACTTCCATTTGCCCTTACCTTAATAATGTTTATAGCTGGACCAATGTCGGCTTATGTCTATCCGATTCTACCTTAAAAAAAATACCAATTTCCAGGGTGTCTACCCGAATTCTGTTTCAAATTTCCCTTGATTTTCCAGGATTTCCTCCAGTCTAAAGCTTAATCGATTTCCAGTCGCTAATTATAGTAAACAACACACAATGCATTAAAATTTGTGTAATCAGAACAAGTTTAAAGACTATGGAATAGCTCTCTCTCTCTCTCTCTCCACGAATAACCCAAAACCCAAATTTATATAACTCAATTATAGTGAATTTACAAATACAAAAACTGTATTAAAAAATGCATTTCTTTACACTAAAAACTGGCACTAATTAAATATTTACAACATTTTCATTTGGCCCTTTTCAAGTTCATTATAAAAGAGTTTAACTATATAATCGCAAAGCTGATGCTTCATCTTCTATTTCATTTAAAATGTGTATGACTGTATATAAGGCAAAGGAGATTGGTATAATAAAAATCCCTTACAGATTAGATAATTTAGCTAAAAACACTTTTTGTTTTTCAAGTTTTAGTTACATATTTGGCAAACATTTTCTCCTGAGAAATATATAGGCTTAATAATTTTATATAAATTATATTAGTTTTGGTGCAAAATGGTAACTTTTGGAAGAAGTTTAGTCAAAAGTACAAGTTTTTCAAAATTTTCAGTAGGTAATGTGGTATGAAAAGCACAGTTCAGGAAAATTATTTTAATAAGCTATTTATTATAACAATGAATTTCAAATTTCCCTGACTTTTACAGTCAGAAAAAACTTCCAACTTTTTCAGGTTTCTAGGTCCGTATACACCCTGAATTTCTCTTTCTCTCTCTCAATCTTTCTTTGTCTTCTCGCAGTAGATTTAACTAAAGCCAAGTTTTCTCAAGTCAAAACTGAAGATAGATTAGTTTGAATGCAGTCAACTGTCTCACCTTGTGACGACAAACACAAGCAGACGATATACACGCTCTTCCCTTTCAAAGCCAAGGAAAACACGTACAACTGCGAGGTGTGAAAAAATTCGTTGTAAAAACACTTCGACGAAGCACAATGCGATTTCATGATTCGCGTAAGTTTTACGAAACAGAGTGTCGTCTTTACATTGAAAATCATCCAACATACGGTTAAGAGTAGAATTAAAGGAGGTTTCTAATATTTTTAATCGAAATTAAAACGTTCTAGATAGAAATAAAGGGGTGTGGTATGTGTATTCTTTAATATGCGCTTTTGTTTCACCACAGTCAATCGTTATCTATCCATTGTTCATTGCTTTCTTCAAATTCATTTTATATAAGGCTGTGGTGGTCACTGATGTTCACGTCCTATTAACTTACTTTCCGGTTTATATATATCTCATATTATATATATATATATCGTCTGAGGACATATTTCAGCTATATGATAATCTCTCAGTAATCACTTGGGAATTTTGTTCATCCACGTTAATCTATACGTTTTGCAACACTTCAAGTCCAATGCCATTTAAAATTTCACTCTTCAACGATATCTCCAATTGCTGTTTGTTTTTTCACTCAAGTGTTTATCTTTTTCAGTTATTTTGAGCATACTTTCGTGATCTATTCTATCTAGTTTCTATATTGCTGCTTCTTTTTATGAGGCTGCATGTCTGATCCATAAACGTTAACTTACAGCACACTTGCTTGAGTGCAAAACAGTTACATAACGGAAAATCTCCCCCCTTTACGAAAAATAATTTACAAATGTAATATACAGGGTGTCTCAGCACCAGGGTTGCAAACATCTAGGAGGGATAGGGTACACCTAGACGAACAATATTTGTCATAGAACCTAGGGTCGCAAACCACTCACAGCGCCAGTTCTAAAACCGTCCAGCATGCACAAATAGTGACAACCAGTGCATGAGAAGCGCAAAATGCGATGTCCTAATCATCTATGCACTTGAGCAGCTGACCTGAGTTTTATCTGGCGCTTTTCACGCACTGGTTGTAAATATTTGTGCATGCTGGACGGTTTTAGAACTAGCGCTGTGAGTGGTTTGCGACCCTAGGTTCTATGACACATATTGTTCTTCTAAGTGTACCCTACCCCTCCTAGATGTTTATAACCCTGGTGATAAGACACCCTGTACATATGATAGTGTTGTGTCTTCTATAAGAAATTAACCGGCGACGCATTCCAATATTTTAAACAGAACACATGTCTATTAGTCACCGTTTCGTGAGGTAAGATTCGGGCACAAAGCTTGTACTATAGTTTCAAAACGCGTCTAGATTTTATAATTTTCGGTTGTTGAGTTCGATTTTAAAGGCAATGAAAACAGCTAAAGCAAATATGCGTAATGAGTTTGCCACAGTTGGAAACCGTTCATTTTATTTTATATTTTACCTAAAGATTAAAAAAAATCCTTATTAACTAAAAAATATAATTTTTTTTTACTTATAAATTTTATGGAAAATAAAAGACGACAAAAGGGGGGGCCCTTTTTCCTGGTCCCCCTTCCGGGGGTTATCAGTGCCACTGGTGCAAAACAAATCAGTTGCTTTTAAGCCCAATTGGTGATGTCATTGGGCGTAGGAAGGAAATTAAATTAGCAACATTTTCCCCCCCTCTCGGAATGCCATTTCACATGTCATTCTCTAAGTAGGCCGTCCGATCGACAAACAAAGGGAGAACAGTTTCTAGACCCTCTTTCCACCCCACCGAATATATCCTGACAGCATCCATTGATGTAGTGGGTACGTTGGGTTTAGATCACAAAATTAAACACTCTAAAATTAGACCACAGATTCCGAATGCGTTGTTCTACAGACACAGTTCCCGTCTTGCTTTAACTGTTAAAATTTTAAAACGCGGCAGATCTTGGACAACTGTGGTTTAATCCATTTTGTAAGAACAGTCGGTTTTCTTCTGAACTCTGAATTTCACGGAGAGAAAAAGGAAAAAGAGGCAAAGGTCGTCACAACACACTATTTTCAAGGAGACGGTGCCCCTGATCTATATTGAGCACTTCCTCTTTACAATTAGTCAGAGTATGAAACCGAAAGATAATAGCTGCCAACTCCAAATTCAGCTGGAACCAAACAAACAAACCGCACTTTCCTGCCTCATCCTGCTTTGATCTCAAAGAGTAACGCACTTTTGCTTCGATCTTCGTTTCCGGGTCCCTGGATTTAGCCTTCAGCTTTTACACAGAGGGGAGGGGGGGGCTATTATAGTGAACAATCCAGCTACCATCAATAAAATAAAGTGCTTGTCTCCCTCGAGAGGGCGATGTAACTGTGAGAAGGCAGGCACCAAGACAGCGTCGAAGGGGAATGAGTTGAGTTACCATAGGACCCTGTGTTGTTCTTCACTGCAGAACTAAATTCTTACACAATGGTTCAGGAAATGGGGGTGCCCACCCCCATTGCAAATAACCTGTTTTGATATGCTCCTTTACAGATACTTGAACCTCCCTCCCCTGTAAGTTTTGAATTGCAACGCCACTGCTTTTGGATGACTAAAAAACTTAATTCGTTAGATCATCATTCATCATTTCACTATGCATCATTATTAATAGATGTGTCTACCGACACACGTTATGGGCACCAGGGGCGAACTGGGCGGGCCGGTGCGCCCTCGTGGGCGATAGAACTCGAGCCCTCCGAAAATCCATGGTATGCGCCCTTTGAGAAGACCGAGTCCGCCCCTCGTGTGCACTATTAGTGATACTGGCTATCATCACGCCATAATGACACCTGCAATAGACACGAAAATCCAGTGAATCTTCACAAAAAAAAAATGTTCATCGATACATTGGAATTGGACAAATCATCAATGAATTACGATATCAAAATCCTAAAAGCGTTCATAAAATTATCTTAAAGTTTAGTTTCATAGAATGTTTTGAAACCTAGCTTCACAGGGTGTCAACCCAAATTTTATCTCAAACTTCCCCGGACCAGTAACAAAAAATTTTGGATGTATTTTCACCAGGACATCTACCAAAAAATTTTTTCAAACTTTCCTGACTTTTCCAGGTTTTACAGACCGGTAACAAAAAATTTGCAGATGTAATGTTTTTGCAAATTTAGATACTCAGAGCATTTTTTTAATCAATAAAGTTGCTAAAGAACAAATAATACATAAAAAATTAATTTAAACCATCATTTTTTTTTAAACTTTTTAATTTGAGTCATAATGTTCTTTATCTACCCTGCCTATTTTATTTTACCTTTTATGCTTCACTTTAATGTTTCAGATATCATTAGAAGCCAGGTAAAAAAAACTGTATAAACTTATAAAAACCATAAAATACTATTGGGTAAGGATAAATTAATGAGAAAGAAGAGGACAGTGTTTGGCTAAATTCAATTTTAAACTTCACTGACTTTTCCATGTCAAATCTTAATGGATTTTTATTCACTAATTTTAATAACCAATACATTAAAATTTGCATAATTAAAACAAATGTCAAGACCATAAAAGCCACTAAACCTATTTATAACTCAATTACACTTATGCAATAATTTTTGCCACCCACGTTTAAGTAGCTCGAACTAGAGACTTTTCTGTGTTGACCATAATTTTCCAATTACACTGAGTACAAACTCTTAGTATACAAATTCTATTATACTGAGTATACACAAAAATATTAAAAAAATGTACTTCTTTAGACTAAAAACTTGCATTAATTAAGTAGTTACAACATTTTCATTCGGCCCTTTTTGAGTTCATTACAAAAGAGTTTGGCCATATAACAGGTAAAGAAGATGCTTCGTCTTTTATTTCATTTGAAAGGTGTGCATGTCTATACAAGAGAGAGAGAGAGAGAGAGAGAGAAAGAGACTGGCCTGATCAAAATCTCTTACAGATTAGAAAATTTAGCTAAATCATTTTTTTTTGTAGTTATAGTTGCATACAGTGGAACCTGGTAAAGTGATCACCTTTATAAATTGACCACCTGCATAAAGTGATTACTTTTTATAAGAGAGAATTGATATGGACTTAGTCATATGCTTATACCAAAGTCTGTCGTGTACAGTAGCCACTTGCCTGTGGTGACCATTGTAGTCCAATCCCAAAGGTGGTCACTTTAGACAGGTTCTACTGTATCTGCCGAACAACCACCCCAGAGATACATATGGGCTTAATAATTTCATATAAATTGTATTAGCTTTTGTGCAAAGAGGTAATTTTTGGAGGAAGTTTAGCCAAGTTTTTCAAAATTTTCAGTATCTAATGCAGTATGAAGAGTACAGTTCAAGAAAATTATTTTAATCAGCTTTTTACAATAACAATAAATTTTAAATTTTCCTGACTTGTGCTTTTACATTTCAAAATTCCCTGACTTTTCCAGTCATAAAAAACTTCCCCACTTTTCCAGGTTCCCCATATCAGTAGACACCCCGTCTTGATAACTCTGCATTCTCTTGATGCTGCCCTCTGTTCCTACTCCTATTCAATCTAAACCTATTACATATAAAAAGTTTAAAATTAGGGAGTATTCAAGTATTACGTAAGCAATATTTTGGCCATTTCAACCCCCCCTCCCTCCGTAAGCAAAAATTAACATTATCTAACATAGGATAGGAAGACCAACGGCATCCCCAAGGTGCTTACGTAATACTTAAACGCTCTCTTATGGTAACTTTTTTATTATGTGCGTGTTACTTGGGCGAATTTCAAATGATTGTGGCGACCTGCCTTCATTTCGCTGCATGCAGGCATAGGCATAAGCAGAAAGTTCATAAGGGGCGTTATAGGCTCAATGGGGGGTTACAGAGCTACAACTCATATATTCCTATGTTAAATATACAAAATTTCATTGCAATGGGGGTTACAACCCCCAAAACCACCCCCTAGCTACGCCTATGTATGCAGGTCCCATTACGAAAGGCGAACTGGATTTTCCCAAAGGGCGCATACCTTGGATTTTCGGAGGGCGCGAGTCCTTGCCATTTGGAGGTGCGAGTCCTAGGGCCCACGAGAGCGCACAGGCCTGAGGGCCGGTGAACAGGCGGTTCATTCCGCCTCAGCCCATTACGTTTTGTATATAATTTGTATAAGGCGCGATTGTTTCTGAGAACACGCATACTACTTTATACAACAATAAATATGCCAGTAGAACCTGCCTAAAGTGACCCCCTTTAGGACTGGACACAGTGTGATATCTCGGAATCTTGTTTGGGGGGTCTTTCAAAACTTAGGGGCTGCGGAGCCAGGACAGTACTTTAGTCTTCTTTTAAAGTTCCTCATTCTGGAATGCAAATTCGGCGATGGGGTCTCTTTGGCCACCACAAGTAACTAACCAGGGATACAATGTATTTGAGCTGCTTTACACGTTTAATGCCTGGTCTGGTATCTTTGTCTGACTGTTTATTCTGTCTTTTTGGCCGGTTATTCAACTTTATTACTTTTGGAAGTAGTTCACTGCGTTCCTCTGTACTACTCTTGCTTGTGACTTTATTAGGGTTATTAACAATAACATTTATGGCCATGCTTGTTTTAACCTGATCATTCATTTGGTCCTCGAATACTCGCTGCTGTTTTTCTGATACCACACTTAGTTCATACAATGTTCTTATGGTACTCGTACTTGGCCAACGGCCACTAGAACTTGAACTTATAAATCCATATCGAAATAAAGCCATCATAACTTTATGATTGCATTTACAATTTAAATCTTCAAGCACGTCACAAAATCACGGTAATCACAAACCTGAAATTTCACAACACGCAATTTACAGTCACTTAACAGACATAATTTAACGACAAAGAATCGGCAAAACCCAACGTGGGGGACAGAAATAGAGAGAAAACAAAATAGAAATTCGTAGTTCAATGATCACCTGTCGAAATATGTTTATTTACTCGCTAACAGGGTTACGGTTCGCTTCTAACTTCCCAAACAAAATCATTTGATAGTGGCCGAGTGGCCAGCGTACCTGCGTTTTGCACTTCATAAAATAGGAACTTTAAACAAGCTTGGTTCTGAGCCAAAAACAAACAATAACTTATATTGGTGACGCTGGAAACAACAATTACTTATAATTAAACTTAAAAAGGTTTAAAATTTTAATTTAATCTACGATTTGGGGAGGCCTTTGTGGGTGGCTTTCGGCAGGTCGGTTTCACCGCTGGCCTGGACTGCGATGATCACCACGGCCAGTGATGACTATACGACAACCTTTGGCGTGGCGAGGTACCCGGTGGCCAGCAATATTTTGGCCAATTCAGCCCGCCTTCCCCAGCAAAACAAAAAATCAACGTGGCTGCTGCTCATCTAAGACCAACGAGCAACCCCCACCCTCTCCCCAAGATGAACGCCTTAATACTTGAATACACCCTTAGTCCACAGCCAGTTCTCTTACAAAAAGGGATCACTTTACTACGTAAGTCCCACTGTAAATATTTTTTAATAGCCTTACCTATACCTTTTAAACTGTTATGCCACTGTTTGATTATGTTCAGAAAGAGGGCAATAACTAAGTATTTCAGCCAAAGCAGAACTTTGAAGTAAGAATACTTTAAAGTAACTTTGGTCATAGACGTATGCAGGAAGTTCATAAGTCGGGGGGCGTTAAGTCTTATAGAACAGTTCTACCATTTTCATACTCCGCACCGCCACCTTGCGGAATATTGTTGTATTAACCAGTTGTAATCCAGACGCCGCCTGCATTGCAATTCTTTCATGAGTTTATTGTCATCACCCAACACCATTCTCCCAATAAATCGGAGAGAAATAGAAATAAACAGATTTTTTGGTCAGTCGTTTGAATCTTAATTCAGCGCCACCAGGGGGATACAGAGCTACAACTCGCATATTCCTATGCTAAATATACAAAATTCCATTGCAATAGTTACACCCCCCACCCCACCTTGTGTACGCCAATAGCCTTAACCTCGTAAGGTAAAACCCAGTAGGGTCACAATTGTCAAGTCAGTCCAACTTCCAAAAAATTCGTTGAAAGAAAATAAGGAGAGCACGCGGTTAAAGTTACAGTGGGAGAATTTCAACTTAACGAGTTCGGTTTCTCTCCTGAGCAAAGCAAACAGGGATACACGTGAAGTACATCAGCTTTTAATGTCACTCTTGCCAAGTGGGCGCCATAAAGAAAAGAAGTTATGACAACTCTGGGGAAAAGTCAACAGCGTAGAAACCCAAATGGCAACACCACACATACCGTATCATTCAATGTAATGGTATTTCAAACATGCCAAACAACATGGTGTGTTTTCCTGTTCGATACTTTATGATTTGGTTGGGTGTTTAATGAATCGAAAATGCACCATCTGCAACTCGTTACGTCGCGTCTCCAAAGCAAAGCAACGGCAATGTGAAAACGTTCGGTGTTACGAATTATGTGTCCCTTTTGTGGGAAATGCGTTATCATACTTTCAAAGGAAGTTCCATAAATATGGCGCAGTATAGCCCAGATGCTCTTGAACCATAAAATATCCAAACAAACATCCATGAATATCTTTCAGAAATTGCTTATTTAATATTACTGCGTCATGGTGTATCATGTAACTATTTTTATCATTAGATCATTATAATATGACGAAACTTCCTTTTACCTTTGCTGTAACCAGTAGAGTAGCTAGGGAGGGCAAGAGGGTGTTCGCCCCGGGCGCCACAATTCGTGGGGCGGCAGTTAGGCTTTAAAAAATGATTGATTGTTTGGCTTTTTTATGGCGCAAGAGCATCTGGGCTATACTGCGCCATTTAAAAAAAATAGATAAAAAAAAAAATAATAATGACATGCATAAAAATTACGACCATGACAGTCACTCGCCCCTGGCGGCAAAATATCTAGCTACGGCACTGGCTGTAACATTTAGATTTGTCCTGTTGTTTCACTTTCATAAAAGATATAAAACATTCAGGGTAACTCAGAATGGGTGTTAACGCAATTATCGTTGTAACCGTTAGTTGTAGAAAATAATTTCTGTGAATGAAAGTTCTCAAATTATATAAGGATGTCAAACAAGGGCGGACACAGACTCATTTGTGGGGGGGAGGGGGGGTTAAGGACAGAATTTGCCATGGTCTTGGAATAACACCCTTCATTTATCATGAAAGTTGGAATTTTTTACAGTGAAAAAATATATTTGGGGGTCAGGACCCCTGTGACTAACCTCCTGTACCCGTCCTGGATGTCAAACATGTTATTCATTTTCAAGAGGCCGTCTCCGAGCTACGGTACATTTAAAATTCTGAATTCGATCGATAGGTACATAGGGGTAATCTACAAATTGAAAAAATTAAACAGCATTCTGATTAAATTCTGAGTTCATGTGTGCCGTTCAAGACAAGTTCGCACTCTCATTTCGCTTGTCTTCCAGGAATAATCCCCTATGGTTGCCATCGTTTCGCCAAAACAGCGATAAAACTTCGTAAATGGTGAAATTTAACTTTTAATAATTCCTGAAATATTCTACTTGGAAACATGATATTTCCCTTCAACTGACTAATCAAATATAGGACAATATTTTTCTAATTGAAATTTTTTCTTAGCGGGCCGGTATAAAAATTAAATTCCGTATTTTTATACATTCTTACATAAGTTGATGACTTCTTCCTCTGGGAAGTTACTTTTACGATTAACAGTTAAAAATATAATTGAGGAAACATCTATTCTAAATCGACGTGTACAGAGATTGAAACGGGGTATGCGTCCGTTACAGGGACGTATGGGAAAACATCGCCAAATAACACTGCTTTATAAGTACTGTTCGTTCACGAAAAGAAGTCTGATGGAACAGTTAGAAATAACAGGAGGTGACGTCACAAACGGGTTAGTTCACTACAACAGAGGAGGACTACAATTTCAGAACTGTTTTTTGGTGAACGTTTGTCGGCGCCAAAATCAAGTTCTGAAATTGGAGCCCTCCTCTACTGTAATGGGATAGGCCGTTTGTGACGTCACCTCCCGTTATTTCTAACTGTTTCGTCGGACTTCATTTCGTGAACGAACAGTAAGTATTTATAAAGAAGTGTTACTTGGTGATGTTTTCACAAACATCCCAATAGAGGGGGAGACAGGCGTAACGATGGTTAAATATGGCGTAAACTGGGGGGGACAAAAACCAAAATTGGGTGGAAAAATACAATTTTGCTTGCCTCTGTCCTAAAGAAACTTGGGGGAGGTATGTGCCCCCCTTGACCCCCTTCAGGTTACGCATGTGAGTAGTGGGAAGATTTAGTTCATAACTTATACTTCAAGACACGGATGAAACAATAAACAAATTTAATTCTAAAAAATGAATAGTTATAATTATTTCATACACTAAGTTTCATCAGTCGCGTTTATCAAAATTTTAACATTTTTATTAGTATCACAATTTCTACAATTTTATTAATATCACAATTTCTACAATTTTATTAGTATCACAATTTCTACAATTTTATTAGTATCACAATTTCGACAATTTTATTAGTACTACAATTTCGAAAGATTTAATGTATCGTAATTTATATTCTGCCACAATTTCGTGATCTTCATCGATCATTTTCAGTTCATCAATTTCAATTATCTTAGTTCCATTTTGATGATTAAAATTTTTAAAGTGTCAAGACCGGTTTCACGCTATCAAGAAGGGGGGCATCATCACGAGCTTTATACTAAACGTCGAATTTAACGACACACAATTTACATACAAAATTTATCGAATAAGGGCTGTTAAGATGACACAAAATATACACTACAGTCCATTGTAATTCCCACTTACAAAGCTCTTCGAATATGAACATAGAGCAATTTCAATGAATTGTAGTAAATTTAGCAAGCCCGTAGCCAAGAGCGGACACAAGTGGTGGTCACAGGGGTTATGACCCCC
>QLNU02003225.1:68139513-68158455 GCA_006491805.2 Dysdera silvatica | reverse complement strand
CAAAAGAAATGTTGTAGCGGTGTAATTCAATCTCTGCTACTACACTAAAACATAAGTGTGTATCTCGTTCCGAATAATTAGCCCAGCTTAATACAGGAACGCATAGTAGCAATTTTACGGTTCCTCGCTTAAAAAAAAAAAGAAATCGACATGTTGAAAAAATGTCGGTTATACAATTTCCTGCTAATGTTTCCAGCTACGTTAGCACTCTGTATGGAAATTCACTTCGTTGAAATCGATAATGTATTACACGTTTACACATGCCTCAAGCTACAGGCTACCGCAAATTAGGGGCGTCAACTCGAGGAAAATATTAGGGGGGAGGGGGCTGATGGAAAAACCAGCATCTACTATCAAGTTGCTTTTATTATACTCAACATCTGCTATCAAGTTAACCAATCGGACAGGAAGAACATAAACAATTAATATACTATATGTGTTACGGCTTTCACACCAACTAAATTGTGGGTATATTCAAGGGCGGATCCAGGATGTTATTACGGGGGGAGGCGGTTTCGCGGGCCCTCGTCGGGAAAATTTCTTGTTTTGGATTGATAAATAGTTTAGGTAAATGTTGTTATATTACTAGCCTTCCTTTATATCAGGGTTGTCCAGCATATGGCCAGCGGGCCATAATCCGGCCTGCCTACAACTGTTTGAAATAAAAAAAATTCCCAAACAAAAATTTTAGATTTTTTTCAAAAATATGGAAAAATTGTGGGGACAGCACAGGTGAGCCTTTATATATCGAAAGTACACAAACAAATAACTGGAAGAAACTCTAAAGGGAGGCTGTTAAGTGTAATTTTTTTTGCCTTTTTTTTTTAAGAAACCGCTGGCCCACGGGATCCGTGAAAATTCTTTAAGTGGCCCGCCACCCATAAAGGTTGGACAACCCTGCTTTATACTCACCAAAATATTTAATTTACGACAATGAATTAAAGCTGGGCTTTTCTTTAATTAAACTATATGGTTTAGGGTAGATTATAGTCAAGTATGACAGAAGGATAAGCTAGTAAAGGAGACATATACAATAACCAAAACGATAATTTACAATGTAATTAATAGAACAAGTTTAAATTTAAACTACAAAAACATCGTAATTATTTTACTTTTTTTATAACAAGCAACTTTTTAAAAAATTTGAAGTTTATAGTGCAAAGTCGAGCCATCTTGGTTTCTTTGAAAATTTGTCAATCACTTTATTTACATCAATATGAATGTCTCTGTGGGTGTGTATTAAAAGTCTCTTCTGTCATCCGCGTTCGAAGCCAAGTTTGACGGCGCTTCAAGGATAAAAAACTACGTTCTGCTGAAGCAATACTTACTGAAAACGTAGTTTGAAAGACGAGTAGCTTGAAGATTCGTGGAAAAACGTCTGGATCGCATTTCTCCAAGACTTAGAGACTTTGGACGCCTGTGTAAGACTTTTATTTATTACAGTTGTAACACATGCTTACCTAAAATATTCTTCGTTGTCTTTTTCCTAATTAACCCTGACGGGGGGTATAGGCTTAATGGGAAGGGTTACATGGCTACAACTCAGATATTGCCATGTTAAATATACAAAATTTCATTGCGATGGGAGGTTACAATCGCGAAAATCACCCCCTGGCTACTCCTATGCCTCAAACTAAATTGTGGGTATATATACTAATTGTGGGACTATCAAAATATTTGTTTTATATTATTGTATGTTAATTTTAGAAGGGGGAGGGTTCGGTTCCACCCCTCCCCTTCCTCACAAATAGCCGAAAGAACCCGTACTTCTTAGAGCTGGCGCCCTTGTCACAAACTAACCAGTGGTTAAACATCATCATGTACAATACAATAACTAAGTTCACTATTAAAATCAGTGCCGGGTTTGCGTGTAAAAAACAAAGAAGGTTCAGGCCAGGGGCGGACACAGACTTTCATTTGGGGGGGGGTCAAAAACAACGCCATGGTCTTGGAATAACACCCTTAATTCATCATGAAAGTTGGGATTTTTTTTTTTTACAATGAAAAAATATATTCTTGGGAGGTCATGACCCCTGTGACTGCCCTTGGTTCGGACCTAAAATTATTCCGGTTTAATTAGTCAGTGTTATTTCAGTTTAGGCGCAATTTTAATCTTAATTTTCATCCGCTAAGTAAACTTTCGAATATTTTTATATTTTTGCATATCCAAAGTTAATGGTATTTATCATATATCAGCTCCTTCTGATCTCTTGCTCCCTACATGTTAAAATACCGGCATTTAGACCCTTACTGTCTTTTTTGATTTATATGCCTGCAAACAATAGAGCAAGCGCTGTGCAAACCTACAGGCATAACAATTAAAATATTATTGCCGTTTTCTACTTGGTTTTGCCTTTTAAATTGCCCGCAATTTACTTTACCAGATATGGCGTCACCGTAAACTTGGAAATTTTACTAGAAACGCCATCTTTTACTCTTTTCTCCTGCACTCCCACGGTGAGACAGGCCATCATCTTTTGAAGCCCATCCATTCTGTCCTTTCAGTCTGAGATCCATGAAAGTCTAAATCCGGCACTGATTCAAGTACAATTTAAGAAGTTTAAAGTGGTAGTTGTAAGCCGCTGAATAATTGAGTTATTGTACCCTTTCCGAAGTTTATTTTATAGTAGTGTATTCTCGTTCGTTAGCAATACATATAGTCAATTATATCCTTTGTGGGGGTTCTTTATAGTACAGTAAGAACGATCATGATATACTGTACCTAATTTCTGTACAGAGATAATTTTTAACACATGGCAAACTTCCAATCAGTAGCGTAGCAATTTAAAATTCATGGGGGGGGGCCCTTCAAGTGGCTTTAAAGAGAAATATGTGCTATGGCCCTAGAGAAAATGTGTTTTGATATCCACTGGGGGGGGGCTTGGCCCCTGAACTCTTCCCTTTCCCATGTCATTGCCTTCAACGCATGAATAAATTTTAATTGTATAGTATTGCAACGATCGAAATTGAGTTCTATATCAATGATTTGAGAATAATGCAAAAGACTTACTCTTAAACGGGGCTACTCCACAATATAAGCAAGTGGGTGATTACTAGAATCATGAAAAAATAACAGAACTACAAAGAACAGGTTGCAAATCAAGCACAACAACAAACATCACCATAATGTATGGTACATTGCTCGGTCTGGGTTACAGCAGCAGACCTATCCACACACCATTGTTGTCGACAGTCAGCAAAAAAATACATTTCTAGCACACACAAAAGCATCTAAATTGGATCCAAAGATAATCGTTAAATAATGATATAGTCCCACGAGTTAAACTAAAATTATACCTTGCAGATGGCAGTGAGAAATTGGAATCCGCAACATGAATGAATCCTCCTGGCATAGCTACAACTTTCCAAGCAGGAAAAAAACAATGCGATGGTGTTGTGAAGGTTTCGGACTCTTAATTTGTGAAGGTTTCGAACTCTTAATTTGTGTAAACCAATGTTGTTTTATAGCTCACGGACAGCAAGGGTCATGCTGCGCCGGGTCTTACAGTTTTCCGAGGAATCCGAACCTCCTACGACCCAGGAAAGTAATCACAGGAGTACAATGTGAAATAAGTCAAAAAAAGCGGGGGTTCCTCCCAGGTTGAAGCATAGGCATGCTGCCATTGCTTTGTAAGCTTTGGTTTTACCTTGTTCATCATTTTGTGGCCACAAATTGAAAATATACATCCAACGATAATCTTCGAAAGAAATTCAATTTCATAAAACTGGATGCATTATGCGGCGATCAAACGTTTTTTTAAGCATCTTACTTCTTATGACCCATTCGTCTCCATGTTACACTGACCTGTTTTCTTATCTCGTCGTAACACCCTTAGAGTTTATAATATGTGTATAACTACCTCCCTCCCCTTATTTTTTTAAATTATTACTTACTACTGAACTTGTTCTTGGCGGGGAAATAAAACCATTTTTCCAATGTAAAGATATACCACTACAGATCTTCAATCTGTAACTTTGGACGAAACGAATGCCTTGTCTTAATCAGTGACGGATTTAGGTATAGGCCAAGTAGGCCCTGGCTTAGGGGCCCCGCGAATTTGGGGCCTTCTTAAAGGCCTTGAAAAGGGCCCAGTGTTATTTAAGTCTTGTTTATTAACAAATGTCCAAGAAACACCACTGATAAACCTGAATATTAAAGGTAACGAACGTCAAAGTAAAACTAGTGTTTTCCTAGATTCATGTTTTTCATTAATTGAATATCGCGAGGACCACATTCTTTAAAAGTTGGGGCCCCAATTCTATCTTGTCAGTCTGGCGCCCATAAAACTTGAATCCGGCACTTTTCTTATTCGCTGTTTTGAATTCGCGCGATTATACACTGATACGTTAATCGATTTATCAAAATTTATTGATAATAAAATTGATTTTTCAACGTTTATAAAAGCACTCAAAACTTCACTAAAGCGCAGGGGACAAAAACTTTGGGGTAACGCTATCCATACAGTAATATTTAATATTGCTGAGAACGTAACGTGCTTGAACTTTACTATTTTTAGCAATATTGAAACGAGTCCGGGTTCAAATTTACTCAAAATCGATGTTATAAATTAGATACGTGTTACATTAAACGTGTATTTATTGTAAATTAGTTATAAAATAATTAGAATTGTATGCCTTCGTAATGTGTCATTATTTATTAAGTTCGCAATGTTAAAAAAAAAACCGCTCCATTTACTTCTTTCGGTCTCGGCGTTTATAACTTATGTAAATAAATATAATTTTACTTTCGGCTTTATAAAACCTGTCAGATTGCAGTAATAATTAAAACTTGTCTTTTATATACATTGTTAAAAACGAAGTACACTATTTGAAAATTTTAAAATGTGCTGACAAAATTTACACGATAATAACAAAAGGTTTACCCTCCATCCCAAAGAATGAGTTGCGAAATTTGTTAAGTACAGTATTCGAATATTCAACATTTTTTTTAATAATTTAATTACAGCAAAACCTCCATAACGGACGCTCCCAGAAAGCGGACACCTCTACGTAGCCGCCTATACTTTTTAATTCCCAATGCTTGCCATGCCCTAATACTCCCGAATATCGAACGTATTCTCAAACCCCGAGATGTCCGCAATTCAAAAGTTTCACTGTATGTGAATAACAATGATAATATTAATTATGTCAACAACAATAATAATGATATGTCAACAACAATAAAAATAATATTGCTATCAACTAAAAATAAAACTAATTTTTTTGTCATCAAAATATATAATTCGTTTTAATTATTATACACACATCTATATAACATAAAATTGAGATTTGATGTACATATTTAAAACGCAGGTTTAAATCTTACCGATTACGATGAATAATCGATGATGTGTTATCAAATGCGAACGATATTAATGTTATGCCGCTGCCCAATCTGAGAAGGGAGTAATTGTCACACAACTGGCGGGAAGATAGAAAATGAGAGCAGTTGCAGACGAACACCTGACGGGACCAAACTGTTGCCAAACAACATTCAACAAAAAGTGTGCCGGCAACTGGCATTTTAGCACCTGATCGGGGGTGTAGGTTGATTGGTGGAACAGCCTGTGGGGCGGGGCGACTACCCACGTGATGAAAGTGAACGACTCTACAATCATTGTAAAAGGAAGCGACCATTGTGAAGTGCAATTGTAGCGGGCAAAGATTTTTTTTTTAAAAGAAATGATTGGCGCTACTTGGAAGGGATTATTAATATTTTTTTCCCTGCTCTTCATTTTACCGTTTGTTTTGTTGTTTTTGATCTCCAGTCTTACGGCCTGTCTTCGTTTATCTTTTCGGTCGCGCCTCCCGAGTGCCAGAAATGTCTGAAAATAAAAGCAAGATGTGTTGTCTCTGTGCTTAATTATAGCTTGCTTGAAAGGCCAGTAATTAAGCACGGCTTAAGAATTCAAAAATAAAGAAACAGAAAATTCTCAAGGGGAAGCGGAAAGATAATGGATTGCGTATTCAGTTAGGAGTCGTTCGTTCAAAAAATGGCGTTATCATTTTTTTATATCATAATTAATATCCGCCGCATAATTGCCTTGCGGTCGCTGTGGTACCTACCCCTCGCCCCTCTACAATATGTGCGATCTTTATAATATTGCTGTTGACATATCTATGGTCATGCGATATCATTTAGCAAAAACTGTGTCAAAGGTCAAATCAGGGACGGGATAAAGCTGGGAAAGTTTTAGTACCTCATTTTAATCGTCGGAGCTGACCAGAGGCGCACCACTAGGGGGGGGGAAAGGCCTTCGATGAAAAAATATTTGGGGTTCACACTTCCAAAATGGACGAACAATACAGAAAGGGATTCAAAATACAGTTAAAAGTGAACAGTGCCGGATTGAGGTTTCGATGGGCCCCAATTTCGAACGAATATAATGGGACTCTCATGACATTTAGTCAATAAATCGCATATTTTTTCTTTGAAGTTCATTAACTTCAGTACCTATAGTCCGTTCGCGGAAAATTGGCGGGTAGTACCGTTAGAATTCAAGGGAGCTGACGTCACAGACGGATTATTTCATTCCAGTAGAGGATTATGAAAGACACCTGTCGCTCTACTGCAGTGTTCCTCAAAGTGCGGTCCACGGACCACTGGTGGTCCGCAGGATCATCACCAAATTTCAGGGAAAAAAAATTAACTAGAAATTGACGGAGTAGCTAGGATTACGGTTCTGGTAAGATTTAAAGAATTTCTTAAATATTACTCTTAATTAAATTATTTATAATTTAATTTCATAAATATTACTTGTTATAAACGTTACCTTACGGCGTTTCGTGAAAGATTTGAATCCTCTAAATACACCCTTGCTGTCTACATTGCTTAATATTATTTAATTAAATTAATGATGTCATTTTCATTGTAAATTTGACAAAATAAGATCATAACTGACACTCTCTTTATCAAATAGTGTTACTCTAAAAATTATCCTTCTGGCGGAGTATAGCCCAGATGCTCTTGCGCCATAAAAAATCCAAACAAACAAACTCTAAAAATTATTTTGTTTCAGGTGTGTTTGGCAACAAATCAATATTTGAAGAACATGGTCGGATATTTTAGAGATTTTTTTGCCAAAAGTTGGTGCTTTTTTAAAGTAAAAAACCCAAAAAGCTTAAAAAATTTACCACAAAACGAGCTAAGATTAACTACAAATTATATTTCAATGAATGAATAAATCTTTCCTACCGGAGCTCTTATATACGTATATAAGCCTGCCAATAAATCACATAAATCAAGCGTTACTTCAGTTATGCCTTTCCTTGGGGGGGGGAAGCGATCAATAAGGTGATCGCTAAGTAGAGATTAGTATTATTAACTATAGTTAGCAACCTTAATTTCGGGCAAAATATTTTAATGGGGGTAGAAATACCCCCACCCCCTTCCGGTAAGTCCGTGATAAATAAATGAATGCTTAAAGTGGTCCGTGAGTGACCAAAGTTTGAGAAACACTGCTCTACTGCAATGAAACAAGCCGTCTGTGACGTCGGCTCCCTTAAATTCTAATGGTACTACCAGCCAATTTTCCCCGAACGGACTATAGGTATATCAATAATGTAAATCTTCTCGGACATTTGCAAATAAACGAGATTAAAGGGACACTTAAATTTAAATAGCACCAGATTCCTTTAAGACCCCTGCGGGTGTCGCAAAATTGCGGGGCTTTACGCGCGAACTTACTTGACCTACACATAAACCTGGCACTAAGGGTCAGAGGCGGATTAAGCCTATTGGAGGCCCCTGGCGGCGAAAATTTCGAGGCCCCCAAATAAAAAAAAAATATATATATATATAAAGATTCTGGTGGTATTTTGAGAAGGATTTCAGCATTAAATTTTTAGCGAATTACTTAAACCGGCAATATGTAGCTAATAATAAACTCAACGTTTCAAGAAAAACCATACATTTATTCAAAAAATTTAACAGTAACCAAATTACCTGAGTGCTTAAAAAATGTTTTCTATAGTTCGTTCACGAAAAGTAGTCCGATTAGAAATAACGGGAGCTGACGTCACAAACGGCCTAGCCGATTACAGCAGAGGGGAGGACGTCATTTCAGAACTAGTTTGGGGCGCGGACAGACGTTCGCTCCTTTCACAACAACATATACGATAACAACATACGCTATAACAACATATACGTATTAATATTCTTTGCAAATGTTCTTGCAAACTTCCTTTATCATTTATAGCTTTCAATATCACTTAATAGCACGCCTCCAAAAATCTTTTTTCCTTCTTTAATCTACATAATTATTATTATTCATAACTTTTACAAAAATAGAGTAAACAACACTTACAATTCGATTGGACTCTTTACGTCCTGGTATGTTTATCCAAGTGATATATACTCACTAATAAATACTTCAATAATAATGATGCACCAATAATCCCATTGATTATATGCGCCCAATAATAATCAAATAGTTTCTTTCCTTTTCAAGTTTTATTTATTATATAATAACTATTATCTCTTTAAAATAATAATATTTCAAAAGGAATTTCAGGAAAATTCATACGATCGGAGAAGGACATGAATGTCCTCTCTCCTTCGAAGGTTTATCCAGAAGCTCCGATTTTCGCGCGGAAATATTGTTTAAACAACAGCGATTTTCTCTTCTCGTTCAATTACCTTTCAGTATTCTCACACTCAAGTGCATATATATATATATATATACAGGGTGTCCATGAATTCATGACCCAAACGTTAAGGGGTTTCAGGGGACATCAGATAAACCATATTGGCCGAAATCTCCATGTCCCAAAATGAGCCAGTTTGGCTGTAGAGTGAAGCTATTATTTACATCCACATCGTTACTGTATAAGCAATTACATAAACGAAGAAATTTTTTGACACATAAATTAAGTGATTAACCTAATAATGCAACAGAGACAAAAAAAAATTCTGAAATTCCCTTCCCTGGTCCCAAGCAGTGTTGTCATTTAGTCATCAAAGGTATGGAAAATGAGGAAAACGATGATACTGGATGATTTATGGTACTAGAGGAAATTGGGAATTGTCAAGCATGTGTAATAGGTGAAGGAGATCAAAAGAAACAACTTCGGTCAAATGAACCAATGTCTGAAAATGAACCGTTTGTGCTTTTGGAGTTACTATGACAACCAAAATTAAAAAGAAAAGGATTAAGCCCAATTGACATTTCTTCATGTAGCTATTATTGATTCCACCAGAATATAGTGGCAACAATTATTTTTCATTGGTTTCAACGCAAATGATTGTATTATTAATATTATCATAATAAAGTGGCAACAACATCCTACCTTCATTAAAACGTACCGCAAAAAAAATAACGAAAAAATTTGAAGCTTTTTTTAATTGACCTCAGTAAAAAAATTTTCAACTTTAATATTGCATCTTTCGCTTTATGTGTTGTGGCAGTTTTTAATTAGGAATGTCTCGAGCTCGGGGCTCCTTGAAGATTGGATGCCCCTGGCAGACGCCAGGTCCGCCAGCCGCTTAATCCGCCACTGCTGAGGGTGAAAGATATAGGACATATATACTGTCATAGACAGAAAATTCGTAAGTGGGAGATACAGGATTAAAATGTCATATGCATGTTCAAAATTCTATCATAATTGGGGGGGTAATAACTCGCCCAACAAACTCCACTCGTCAATGGTAGATCCAGAAATATTTCAAGTGGTAGTGGTGGGGCGATTTGTTTCCGATTCCTATTTTTGACTAAGTGTCTGGCACTTTTCATTTTCCATGATATAATCCAGTCTCAAGGTGGGGGAGGGGGCAATCCCCTCTTTGATCCACCCCTACCCTGTATACAGGCATATTATATAAATATATTAAATCATTCTTCACGCTTTTCCAGTCTCCAATTGACTCATTTTACTGCAAATACGGGCTTCTCCATTCAAAGCCCCCAGCCCCCATATTTTTTTCAAATTATTGGTATTCAGGAAATGCAAAAGTGCGATTATATCAAAGCAAGTTTTTGCTTTCTAGGCAAATAGATGAAGCAATGGGAAGTAGAAGTACGGTTGAGAAAGGCAGGGTTACTTTTTTTTGGCGTGAGGTTAAACGCTGTATGTTTGATTTGAAGGTCAGATTAGATAACAAATACTTATGTGGAGTAAAATTCTGCACCACCATTATCTATAAGCAATAAACTTTGCTAATAGTCCATCACGGATAAACTATCCATTATAAGCTAACCACAAAATTTTATAAACATAATCCAATAACCTCAGTAGATCTTGAAGGATCTGTTTGGTCATAAAATGCTATTGATGAATTGAAGACAAAGCTTACTTGTTCCGAACGTTGATGAAAAACTTGTGATATGATATAATAAAAATTATGATATAATAAAAATTATGCTATATATGAAATATTTTTGCAAAGCTAGTTTTGTAGTAAAAGCAGTCTTTTCTTTTAAGACGTCGGACATTTATTTTATAAATAAGTGAAAAAATATTTCAGTGCATAATTTTTAATCGTAAGTGCATATTTTACCATTTTGGGTGTATATAAATGCATATTTTGAGGATTTTAGTACATATTTTGCTGGTTTCTTAGTGCATATAATCCGGGCTCTAGTTATTAACAATGAAAGCGGCTTTACGCCACTATATAGGGTCCCAAGTTCGATCCCAGTATGGGGAATATCGTCTTTTTTAAAAAAAAAAATGTTTACCTTATCAAATGAAGCCATCCCTCATATAAACGCAAGAAGAATGCGTGAATGAGGAAAATTGAAATGAAGCAATGAGTCGTTTAATAAATGGCAGTCTGATTTATTATTAAGACTAGAAGTGGGTTTTCAAATTTTTTCGATCTACGACTCTCTTCACTTCCCATACACTGTCAATCGCTTCCGAATGTGCAAACATATTCAAAAGGCATGTTATAAATATTTTCATATAACATGTCATATAAAATGTTGGTCAACATCGCTGTGTCCTTAACCGAAACTTCCGATGCCCAGTTTGAAAATATCCTGCTCTAGGCGGAAGTAGTTCGGATTTCCGGAAAAACTGCAGATCTGGGCTGGACATACACGGCCGGATTCCGGGGGAATAGGACAATCGCTATGATCAGGATTATATCATGGAAAATTAAAAATATAGGACACTTGGGGTTAAGAAATAGGCATCGGAAACAATCCTCCCCCATCTTGAAGGTTTTGGATCCGCTTGTTAGCAGTATCGTTTATGGGGAAATCTTATTTATTGTTAAAAAAATAACCCTCCCCCACCTACAAGGTTTTTGGATCCATGCTTGTTGGCATCATCGTTTGTAAATCTCATTTATTATTTAAAAAAAAACCCTCCCCACCTAGAAAGGTTTTTTTGGATCCGTACTTGTTGGCATCATCGTTTGTAAATCTTAACATATTTAAAAGGCCCCCCATCTTGAAAGGTTTTTGGATCCGCACTTGTTGGCATTATCGTTTGTAAATCTTATTTATTATTTTAAAAAAAACCAAAACCAAAACAAAAACAGGGTGTCGTAAGAACTGAAATCTTAAAAAATGGGCATCCGTAACAAATATGTAATTCGATGCAATTTAAAATTGCCACGGTTCAAGCACATTTGTTCCACTAATCATCCATCTCGAGGGTACGTCCTCTTTTCTTTTTTTCTTAGAAATAACGAACAGCAGATTCAAATGCGTTAAAAATCGGTTATAACCACGGAAAAAAAAATGTATTATTTATTAATGTAGAATGGTAGTTTACTCTCAACGTGAGTACTGCTAAAACGTAAAGAATTGACATATTAAAAAAACATATATGCAAATTTGCTTGGAATGAGCGGCCATGGATAATTTGAAAAGGAATTGGGAATATCGTAAATAACAATCATCTAAAATTCGGGTGACTAACATTCAACAACGAATTTCATTAATAGGAAATCTATTTTGCTGAATGTACATAATACGAACTTCAATATTTGGTGAGTTTTTAAAGGTCTGTGTAATCGATTTAAAAGGAGAAGAAATTTTAAAATTATATAAACTAAATATTTCTCTACAATTTTTCATTTACACGTTGCATCGATGATCCGTCAGGTCACAACTTAATCATCGGATAAAAGAAATTTTTAAATCAAGTTTAAATTAAAATTTTAAAAGAAGATATAGTATTCTATATTCAAAACCTGAATTATGAATAATAAATATATCAAAATCTAAATCCTCTTTCCCCATTTTTAGGAGATAGTGACAATTCAACGAACCCTTAAACCTCGTTATAATGGTTTCAGGTGACCAGATATGCATGAGAAAAGATGACAGCAGCTAATACGCTTTGTGAACGGAAAATGGGTATTTCTCGGCAGTTGGTTGCGCTGTTTGAGCATCCTGTTTGCGATTACAGTGCCGCCTTCGACTGCCACCCTTCCCAATTCCCCATTTGCCAAAAAATCATTCACTCAAAAGATCTCCGTTTTGAGACAGTACAATAGGTCGCAGAAATCCACGTTTTAAGAAGGGCACGATCGTTGGCGTAAACAGCCTTAAGGTCGTGGGGGAGGGGCTACAACCACGCTTGTAGCCAATCCGGGGCATGGCTCCAGTTGCCCCATCAAGCTATTTATATACATATATATATATAGAACGATCTCCGGGTGCCCTATGCCTTTCTCCAGTTGCCCCTTCATCCTGGCTACAGACCTGGTTACAACCCTCAACCCAATGCTTGGAACATGCATCTATACATTTCGTATGGCGGTGGGGCGAGGGCTAAGAGGGAGGGAGAGAGAGAGAGAATGGGAGCTTTTCCCCGCCCCTCCTTATTAAAAATGGAGGACGATGTGTGTGAATAGAAATAAATAATTTTTTTTTCAGTGCCTGGTGTTATTACAGTATCATAAAGTCAAGTCAAAGAAAAAATTTCTCCTCTTAGGATGACTTAACACATAACCAAGAGTCGGCAGTTTTATTGAAATCCAAATTTAAAAATTTCAAATCTCCGACTTTATTCCAGTTCGGGAATAATCTGGAAAACTCCCGTTCCATCTAAATTTTACTGAAAAGTCTATTTGTTTTGTTGCATTCTGACATTCAAGGATCCAATAGTATTTTAAATTTCATATTTCTTATCATATCAACGAATCTAGTTATAACCAGAACAAACATGTTTAAATGTAGAAGAGGAGTGGGCAATCCGTTTTCCTCGGCTGATATTTTTTGAGGAAACAACTGGTTTTCATATTAACATATTTAAATTCCGGATGTGAGCTCAATCAACAAGCTTATTTTCTAACGAAAATTTTCAGTTAAAGTAATTCCCCCCCCCACCTGGAATTTAACTCTAAGATTTCAGCTGTCCATGTGACTAACTACGCAAGTTCTAATATGTCTTAAATTTAAAAAATCACTTCCCTTTCATCAACTACTACTTCCAAGAATACCAAGCAGCCCAAATCGCGATTCCTCTTAATTTTAAAGCTAATATTTTTCTTCCCACTTGTCTATGCAACACCATGACAGAATAAAGGAGCTAGTGTTTCGTCCACTTGGCTATCTCAAGTGGATTCGCGTTCGTTGACCAATACATGTTTATTTTCTCTTGTTGGACATCTTGGTCAAGATGCACCAGGAACTCCTTCGTTGTAACATCCGGTTACCTAGTGATAAGGAAATGACCAATCTGGTTGTATTTATGCAATATAGAATACTTGTAAATACTTAGAATGCACATCACCATCACCGTGAAGCCCTTTTTGTGGCTCTGGCAGCAAATTAGGCCTTCTCTCTCCTCCAACAATGACAACTTCAGTGCCGGATTTAGATAAAGAAAAAGCGCACTAGACATTGGCGCCATGTCAATAATTCTAGGGTAAAGACCATGAGCGCCCATATAGGGGGCAATGGGCATGGGCGTCGTTTGGGTGGGACAGGGGGAGCAACTGCCCACCCCTAGAGTTGAAAGATTTTTTTTATTTTGGGTAAAAACTATATTTTAAATTTAAAAATTAGATTGTTGATGAATAATTATATTTATTTATATAAATCAAACAACAATATCAATCAACGTTTATTGGCGTAGTGATACCAACGCCGATGGTATGGCGTGATTAGATGGTGAAACGTTCGAAAGAAAATAAATATTTCTGCCTTCGGTGGGACCTGAACCCACGACCTTCCACTTGCCGGGCGGAGGCTCTACCCACTGAGCTACGAAGGACAATATATAATCTCTTTACGAACGTATATAAAGACTATTTACTGATGCCGGTTATATATGCTGCAACGTGCATTTCGATCAATTTAATACCAGTCTCTTTGCAATTTGGTTTAAATAGTAGTCCCAAAGAATGAGCTGGAGATTACTATCGAAGATCATTGTTTAATCCTTATTTGGACTCACTCATTTCTTCTTTACAATGCCAGTTTTCACATGATAATGAAATAGCATTCTCCTTATGCAGCCTACATCACCCCTAAAAAATGGGAAGCATGGAAATTTTCAAGAAAGTGGTAAAAGGATTGGAAAACTTCAAGGAAATTGAAAATTTTCATGAAGAAGTAAAATACTGGAAACAATTTTGGGAGAGCGAAATAAGTATCACAAAGCAGAATGTTATATACTTCGACCTGATGGACTATTGCCGGTTTTTTCCATCAGTGCTGTGGATGTTGAAGATCTTCCTCACTCTACCACCTACAACAGCTACAATTGAGAGGTCTTTCAGTACCATGAGGAGGATGAAGACTTGGCTGAGATCGACGATGTGTGAGGACCGTTTAAATGGACTGTGCTTAATCAGTATTCATAGAAGATTAATGATTGAAAATAAAGAAAAACTGATTCAGGATTCTATCAGTGAATCTGGAATAAAAAAAAGAAACATGAAGTTTTTTTCAGTGGTTAAACAAGACAACATAAAACGTTAGCTAAGGGAAGACTTAAAAACTTGGGTGAGGTTAGAAGTATAAGTTAAAAAAACTTATATATATACTCTTTTACAGAAATACCTGAAATTTAAAATAAACAAACGGGTACTCTCCTTGAAAAAATAGTTCTCTCTGATTTGATTTTTTAATAATGATTTTATATGTTAATATATTATGTCAATATATGCAATATTTTTAATATATTGAAAGGTTAAAGTGATCATTTTCTTCGAGTTAACATTGGCAAAAAAAAGCCCCCCCCTCCTGTAATTTGCCTTAACGACGCCCTTGGCAGTGGTGCTGGAGCCCCCACCAGCTGTTCAAAAAGTTTACTTGCCCAATTCTGCTATGCATTTACTTTAAAAAAAATTAGTCACATTTTAAAATAAGGTACTTTTTAGCTCATTACTAATTGTCAAGCAGTATCAATTATTTTTGTAGCGTTTTGGTATCTTGTACATTCACTAAAATTCTTGACAGCTTTGAGGAGGAGGTAATATTTCTTCTCAGCACCCTTTAGAGGTATTCGTTAATGTTTCTTAGCCTCCCCGCCGCTAGAAGTACTCGTACGGACGCCCATGGGAAAAACTGAGAAAAATCATTGCCTCCCCTAAAGATTGTCAAACATTTTAGTAAATATACAAGATACTAAAATACTACAAAAATAATTGATACTGCTTGACAATTAGTAATGAGCTAAAAAGTACCTTATTTTAAAATGTTTGTTTGTTTGGATGTTTTATGGCGCAAGAGCATCTGGGCTATACTGCGCCAAAAAGAGACGCAACACGAAGCGCTGTATTTCAAAATGTAACTAAAACCTTTGAAAATAAATTCATAGCAGAATTGGGCAAATCAAATTTTTTAACAACGGCGGGGGGGCAAGCCCCTGTATGGTTGCCCATGTCTCTAGGCTGTTTTACACCAATCCCTCCACCTTTACGCCCAAAGGAAGATAGAGAAGAGTGTTTCAAACAAAATACAGTAAAATCTCGATTATACCCAAGACACGGGACCAAATAATTGAATCGCACTGCTCACTGTAGTCCGGGGTTTGGTTCCCTAGGCCTTAAGAGGTTCGGATTCCTCGGAAAACAGTAGGTCCCGGCGCAGCATGACCACTGTAGTCTTTGAGCCGTAAAACCAAAAAGCAAGCAAGCCAAATAATTGAAAAGACGGTTAAGCGAGGACGGGGAAATTTACAGTACAATATAGTACATTTTTATTAAAATTATACATTAAAAAAAAATACGTTGTGAAATTTGCTGAAGGCACAAACGAAATTTATTTGAATCTGAAAGGGGAACACCCAGAGAATGTGCTTGAATGAACCACTGGTAAAACGATGGTGTCCAGCTGCTCAAGTGATGATTTTTCTTTGTCTTCCTCGCTATCATGTCGCCAACAGAAGTAAGTTTGGAAACATGGCTTTCGATTTTGTTGGCATCTCTCTTAATATCATGTATAGTTGTTCGACCTACGCTATAAATTGGCGGGATGCTAACTGAACTGTTTTCCCTTTCATAGACGCTTAATACTCTCCAAGTTTTTAGACAAATAGAGCACAATACGCTTACGTATTTTACTCATTGTTTTCGAACAACTTTTAGCACTAGCGTGACAATAAACTTGTCCCAGGGACGTGCACACGAACGACTTGGCGGGAAAGGCCGTACTGGCGCTTACAGTCTGAGTGTGCCGGCGCTAGCCTAGCGGCAGTAACTTGAAGCTGATGGTTAAGCCAGAAAGACGCAGGGGCGGATTAAGCGGTTGGCGGAAATGGCGGCCGCCAGGGGACCCCCCCGAGCTCGAGATATTCCTAGTTTAAAACTACCACAACACAAAAAGCGAAAGATGCAATACTTAATATTATTCACGTATTTTACGTATATAAGTACACAGAACGTTCTTTATTCATTGAAGCTAATTAAAGAGTCCATTAGTTCAAAATTAGGCGCAGAAAGATTAAATCTTCTGTAACTTCGAGCGGATTATATACAACTGAATAACCACGTTGCACTGTCTTTTAATTGCTTTAGTGTTGTGCATGAATGCATAAAACCATGAATTTCCGAACTAAATGTATTCGAAAGGTTTTTAGTAGTTTTAAATTTTATTATTTCCTCATCCGAAAAATTCCCCAACTCTTGATCGTTTGAATTAGGCGGGATGTCACAAACCACCAGCGGTCCGTGAACCACTGGTGGCGATAAAATGGTCCTCCGAGACAGGTCATTATTTAAAAAAAAAAAAAATTAAAAACATAGAGTATCAAATATTAAAATTAAAATAAAATGAAATTGATACATTTAAGTATTCTACAATCTGACGGGACTTCAGAAAACGGTTCGTATTAAAAGTAATTCGTCGTAACAAGATTTGACTGCATTATCATTAGTTTTTTTTTTCCAAAGAACGATTGTACAAACACATTTCCCCCAAAAAAGACGCGGCTCCCTTTTTTATTAAGGTCTTGCAGCCAACTCCTACGAATTTTTCAAAGTGGTCCGCGGCCGTAATAATGACGGAAACCCTCAACAACGCCATTTTTCTAATAAAAAGCTGAGAAGAAGAACGACTTTGATTTGACTTCTAGGCACGCGTTTTAATACTTATCATCTGTCTATATATACAGTCGAACTTCCATAAGTCGAACCTTCAAGGAAGCGGGCGAAACTTCGAGTTATAGAATAATTAATTCATTACTAACACATGAATTCAATAATACTTTTTAAAATCTTGAAAAATGCTGTACTTGCTGTAAACGATGATTAAAAGAAAGTTTTTAACGCGTATGTATCTGTAAAAATGATATTTTATTAAAAAAAATTTTAATTTTTCCTTGCCGTTGCGATGCAAAAATTTCACTTAGAACGTGAGTCTCTAAATCAACGATAGTCTTAAAAATATTTTCAACCATTGATTCACGGGATTCGGCAAAGGATCTTAATATTTCGATTGCAGAAAAGGTGTCCTTAAAAGTAAGAACAGGACGTGAATTCTGTCCCTCATCATCATCAATGGGTGTCTCCTGAACATATATATACATTAGCCATATTATGAATAGAACAAGAAATTTTAGACGAAGTAGATACTGCAAAAATAATTAATGAATTTTCCAAAGAGAAATCGAGACACAAATTCACATAGAAAACATTTTTTAAGCACTCAGGTAAATTACAATTACATTTTTCGAATAAATATCTGATTTTTTTGAAACGTTGAGCTTATTTATTAGCTACATATTGCCGGTTTAAGCAACCCACTAAAAATCATAAAAATCTTTATGAAAAAGTCCCCAGTTCCTTACATATTTTTACTTTTTTGGAGGTTGGGTCACAGGGCTTCGAAATTTTTACCGTTAGGGGCCCCCAATAAGCTTAGTCCGCCTCTGGAAAGATGGTAAATCGGGAGACGAATAATTGAGGTTCCATTGTACTCAGTGAATTTGATGATGATAATAACGGGCCTTCCATATTCCACAATTCCTGCTCTAAAGAAAGTAAGATACGAGGGCCGTACTGAGGAAGTGGCAAACAGGGCAATTGCCGTAGATTAAGAGTCGAAGGGATGCCAAATGAAGTAACATGAAGGTGGGAGTTGTTGTGGCTCCAAGCGGATGTTTATGTTTAAGAATTAAAAAAATAAACGAATATTTTTTCCGAACATCATAACCTCATAGAATTACATGAGAGGGTAAGTCATTTTACATATTTTGCCACAGGTATGAAAATTTCTCGGTACGGTAATGTGAAAGCAGCTAAGGGGTTGATTAATTATCTCCAGAAGTCGAGTTACATCACAAAATGTGATCCTCAGTTCGATCCCGACCATGTGTACGTGTTATTTTAAGTGAAATTTTTATTTTTGGCTTGGCAAATGGAACAATATGCCATAAAAAGAAAGGAGAATGTGTAACAACTGAAAAACAGCTAAGAAGTAATCGACTATTATCAATGAGTTTACGTCGCAATATAGTAGTATAGGCTCCGGTTGAGGGTCGAACGTTCTTCACCATCGGGATTTGGGTCTGGTGAACGGCTTCCACCGTTATATTATC
>QLNU02003225.1:68100120-68112494 GCA_006491805.2 Dysdera silvatica | reverse complement strand
AAAATCAAGACTAAAACAATAACACTCTTTATACTTAAAACTCTATTTCTACGCAAAAAATGATTAATAAATAATGGCTTAGTCATTATTTATACGTATTAATTTCAAAATTACATCCACGTTTCCTCTCCATTAATCAATAAATGGTTTAATAAAATAATTTCCATTAATTACAATTCATAATGTATTAATAAGCATAATAATTCATAAAATGATAATTCGAATAATAATAATAATGTCATACCTTTATAAAATTGTTGTCCTAATTTTCACTATTTCTAGGCATAAAACAATCCCTTTTTTTCTTGGTGCGAACGTTTCGAAGTTAGTAAATATCGAAATGAACTGCAGACGAGTCATCGTTGTACTCATTATCAATTTCAACAAACTTTAATGATTTTGGTAGTGATGGGTCAGACAATAAAAATTGATTACGGTTTTTTCAAGGGCCAACTTATTTGAATGAGCGTTTGAAGATGATTTCGATAGCGATGAAATAATAGGATCTGAGGAATAGAACAAAGAATGGTTGTGGTTGAGAATTTATAATTCTTCTTATTTTGGTTGTTCTTCTGGGAGAATTTTCAATTATGGTTTTTACAATGTGAGCAGCGTCTCTCATGCCAGATATATCTAGGCTTCTACTTGCCAAATTATAGCACTTCTTTAGAATACGTTTCTAATAAAGGCGCAACCTTTCGCATTTTTGGTTTGGAACCTACTTTAGAAAAGTTTTTTGACGGTCTGCCCTTTTTCCATGTTTGTGGTATGGAAGATTCTTGCAGAAAAAAAAACAATATGTTCATCCAGCCACTGATGGTTTCTCAGCTCGAACGTGTTTAACGACCGACTTCTTGCTCTCCACTTTGAAATAGGTTTGCAGGTAAATTGCTTAACTAATTTTTTGTAACAAATATATTTATCTTCGTCTCATTCTTTTATTTTCAACTTGTCCAAAATATAAGTAAGAACAACAACATTTTTATTTTGGGCCAACGGTTCTGGTCGCGAAACTTCGAACAGCTCTCTCTCTCTTTAGCAACGACATGTCTATATGTTTGAAAGAAGGTCAATTATCAGTGCTTAAATTGATTAGGGACGCGAGAGGAAGCAAAATAAAAAATGCGAACTACAGCTGGATACTTTAGTTTCAGTTTGAACTTGAACCCATCCTTCTAACCTACCAAGGGGAAGGTGACTAAAATGAGCCATGTGCTGATGGCACAATATCACATTGCCTTCAAAGTACAGATGGCAACGATCGTAAATAATAATATACCTTTACGAAATGTGAAATGATTTCGCAATACCATGCAAGAACTGTATTTCAAGATAGGCAAGGGGTAGAAGGGAGATCTAACAAGGAGTCATCCCAATATTATGGCAAAATAATGTGGACAAAGTTAATCTTCAACATAGGTCGTGGCCCCACCCGCGATGTCGACTCTGCAGGGGTAATAAATATACTTCCGGATAAAACTTCTTAGTGCAAAAATTAATTATTCGAGACACAAAGTTTTATCTTAAATATAATTAAAAAATTTTCATTTTACTCATCTTTTTTTCTGATTTGGGAAGGATCTCCCTCTCCCCTTGTGGACCGCAATGCACTGCACAAACATGGTTCTGCTAAAAACAAAATATTTATTGAGGTCCGTGAGCTATTAATATTTAAAAAGAATAACTGAAAGTACGCTTCTAATGTTTAAAAGCTAATTAAAACTGGAGTCCCTATAAAAGAAGTTACGAAACATGCCCAAAATGAAATGGAAGAAAACAGCAATTGATGTATAAAATATTTTTTTTTCCTTCTTCCGTTAATGAAAAGTACACAGAAACTGCAGTTCACTTAAAAAGAGAATGATTTAAAAATAAAATTTGTTTATTTTTATTCTAAATATAATTATTTGTTTATTCTCGAGCCAATGACATAATGTGTGTGAAATATTGCAAATAATTTTAGTGGCGGCGCGGCTGCAGATGGCTTCAGCTAAATTCGACATACTTTTAAACTATATGAACTACTTATGTAAAAAAAAAATAAAGCGAACCCGTGCGAACCTGTATGTTTCCTGGACGTTTAAATTTAGAAATTGACGTAAGATAACGGTGATGAAGGTTACATAAATTTAAAACGTTCTACTAAAACTGGTTAACGTCTTCAACTTGAATAAATTATGCCAAAATATGTACAAACCTTCAAATAAACATCCTACGAAATTTCAAAACAATTGGCAAATTAGAAGATTCAGAGTGATACTTTTACAGAGACGCTGCAAAAAACTTTTAGCAATGTAATAAACCACATAATTGAGAACAACCAAGTGTTGACGACGCCACTGCTAATTTATTGCATCATATCCTTTGATATTACTTGTAGGCTGTCTGTGGATATTTGGTAACGGAAATACGCTAAAAATTTTAAAATATAAGACTATCAAAATTTAGACTTTTTCCTCTCTAGAATGAGTATTTCGCCCACTGTGCGTCATGGGCTATGACAAGAAAAATTTCCCGTCATTTAGTATAGTTCCATCTAATGTGAAGGAAAATTAATCATATCATTAGGATACAATGAGTTTACTGCTTAAAATATGTACTTTTTGCAATTATGATTGTAGTTGCATATACAAGGATTAAATGCTGGTAAAATAACATACTCAATAAATCACTTAAGCTTTCGCTCGCGCCAGAAGTCGTTTTTTATTAGGAGTAGTGCTTTTTCCTCTTTTGTTAAATCCGAATTTTCTGGAATAACTCATTCCCAGTGTAGTTTGCAGGATGGAAACCATACAGTGAAGGTACATCCCACAGTACAGGAATATTACACATTTATATTCAATTGGAAGTATGAATGGAAAGGATTCTGAACAACGTATTTCTTAAAATGTGTGAATGGGGTTAACTACGCATTTTCTTAAATGAACCTTCATTGTCATTTTCCTTCTTATTGTCATCTCCATTTTCAATGTTCATTAATGAATATGTCAAAATGACTTCTTTTATTTCCTGTAGCAGTGGTCTTCCATCTTCTTTTGGTATTTGTGCACTTTTCATAGTGTATTAGGATAGTGATGCAAGCAAGGAGAGGTTCAGAGGCGCAACTGATTTTCTTTAAAGCTAATTGAGCCCCCTCAATGTTTGAATTGCTGCGCCCGTATATCATTAAACCACCCCTCTTCCATGATTTTGTCTTATGCAGCCGTATCTGTGTTATTACAGTTTGAGTCGACTAATTTGAGTCGACTAATTTGAGTCGTCTAATTTGAGTCGACTAATTTGAGTCCACAGTACTACCCTTTCTCAGAAAGTGTGAATTCGTCCAGTCCTCGGTTGAGTATTCCATACCTTTAGCCACGGCCGCCTTTGCTGAGTTAGTGGCCTCCAGGTTCAAAACAATATCGCCGCCATTATTAATTTCATATTACTTAATTAGAATTTGATATGTTCAGTGCTTACTTTTATATTACATAAGCATATTTTTAAACAGTTATCAATCGAAAGAGAAAGATTAAGTTTTGTTTTCATAAAATGAAAAATTGAAAGATCCTTGATATTTCCTATGATCCAAGGATTAAAGACAATATAATACTTGTATATAATATACAATAATATACTTGTTATAATGTCTGCTTATAGATGATATATGTATAGATCAATGATATATATGATGAAAGAAGATGAAATCTTACTTCAAAATTAGGAATTTCAACGAACACATTCTCTTTAAGGGAGGGAAAATGACAGAATTTTGCAAAATTAAATGTTTTAAAATTGCATTTTTAAACATTTTGTAAGAAAATTTTGTAAAATTACAGTTTTTAAAAATACATTTTGTATAATAACATTTCGTAAAATCAAATTTCATAAAATTGAAGTTTCGGGAAAAGAAATTTTGTGAAGAGAAAAAAAAAAATCGTGAAACTTGTTTTCAAATTAATTTTTTAAGGAAAAATATTTTGTAATTTATTTACTTTTGGAAATCAAATTTTATAAAGAAAAATTTAAAACAAATTAAATTTTGTAAGCTTATCTTTTTCAAAATTAAACTTGGTAGATTCTTAAATGTCGTTTTAAAAACAATATATAACCCCAATATATTAAAACATGCGATACTTGCAGTGCACCCTGATTGCCGATCTTTAAATTATAGATTGGAATTGAAAATGTAAAAAAAAAAATGTTGATTAATTTTATAAACACGGAAATGCACACATATATCATTCGAGACTAGAGTACATTTATAGTATACCTAAGACTCTCTCTTTTACAGTTTTCATCTCAAAATGCGCATTTTCAATAAAAATATAAGCGACTGAATTAGAAAAATTGAATTTTGCATAAGACAATCAAAAAATTTTTATGTAAAAATTACGTGCTGAAAGAGTCAGGATTTGCTTTCCATGAAAACACACACCACCAGCGTCCTGAGACAGCATTATACCAAAGAACAATTTATTATAACTATCTTCACAGTGGAGATGAAATCTACGAAAATTCCTTTATAAGCATAGAGAATTTTTTATTATTTTCGCGCCTCTTCAATTTAAAAACTGACGTTCACGAGCAGCCTATTATATTTAAGCACTTTAAATTTTTATTGACGTTTTATCAAAACATCCTTTTCTCTGGAAGAGGGGTGATTTATGAACGAACGCCAGCGTTACAAAGTGGACGATTAATTTTTATCCCAGGAAGAGCAGATAAAAATAAAAACAAAATCAGAGGAGTTGGTAGGAGAATGGTCGACGCAGAAAATAATACCCAAGAACCAAAGGTAAGTTTGGTTATTCATATACTTAAAAATGAAACTTGAAAGTATCGATGCGGCATTCTTGCCATAATATCAACTTTAAAATCTGCGTAATTCTAAGAGTCTGCGGAGACCACAGCGAGTGAAATTGACACATATGCCTTTCCTGAAAGGAGTATCTAAGTTTTTTTTTTGCCCCCTTTTAATTAATCAAATATTCGGAGAAAAACGTTCGAGTCACGTGAGGCAAAAAATACATATCAACGTGATTAGTGATGCAAGATGGGGGGATTTGGGTATAATACGGCTAAGACTCAGTTTGCTCCTTACGTCCTCGGTTTTGCTTAGTGACAAATTAAGACCCCACAGTGACTGCTAATTGCTGTATATTTTTAAATATTTTTTTAACAGAAGCGGAGATAAATAACGTAACTTTTTAGAACCTGAGTGACAATCGCAAATTAAGATTTTCATTTCCCAAAGGTCCTCTCATCTCCTTTAGAGCTGTTTACAATATTTTTAACAATACATTTTATCGTTCGATGACAACAAGTATTTTTCATTTGATGACATACAAGCAGCGTGTTTTTAATAAACATCCTTGGTCTCCGCGGTGGTGGTGTAGTGGTAATGCACTCTCCTACCGCTACGTTAATCGGGGTTTGACTTTCCAATGGTGCCAAAATAAAACACTCACCAACAAAGTGGTTAACGGGTTAGTTCCTTAGGCTTTACGAGGATTGTTTGTTTGTTTGGCTTTTTTATGGCGCAAGAGCATCTGGGCTATACTGCGCCAAACATGGTAAAATCAAAGACTGTAGTAAAAGCCAGTACTTTTTAAAAATTTTAAAACGTGCGTATGGTCAGCATGGTCATTTAAAATGTCAGACAGTGATGAAGAGTTAAAAGTAAGAGTGCGGGCAAGTCTATAATAGGGGCATTGAGTTAAAATGTGTAAAACACTCATGGGTTCATTGCACACTTGGCAAATTGGTGCTGGTTTTCCTTCCAACAGATGTCTATGGGTGAGATGGGAATGCCCAATGCGAAGTCTAGCAAGGAGAACCTCCTCTTTCCGATTTTTACGGTATGAGGAGGGCCAGTTACCAATTGTATGTTTAATATTATTCAATTTGTTATTGGTTTGATGATCCCATTCTTCTTGCCACCTTTGATTCACACAGGTCTTGATAATTGGTTTCAGGTCAGAGAAAGGAAGAAGCTGGCTAGAAGCAAGTGGTGAGTTCGTTGCCCTTGCAGCTGCATCAGCAGCCTCATTCCCTTTGATACCAATGTGAGCAGGGATCCAGCAGAATTTAATATTGGAATGATTGTGCAGGTGCTGCAGTTGTGAATGGATTTTGGATAAAATAGGATGAGGTGAATATTTAAAAGATTCCAGGGCTCTTAAAGAGCTCTGAGAATCGGTACAGATGATACAATGAGTTAAGCTATGAGTTGAAATATACGCAAGTGCCATGGAAATGGCATAAAGTTCTGTGAAAATGGAGTATGATGGGGGGATTTTTTCTGCAATGGCACTGTTATTAATGACAAATGCAGATTTACGAGGATCGAAATCCTCGAAAATTCTGGGTTCCGCACATCATGACACTTGCTGTCCCTGCTCCGTAAAACAAACAGACAATAAAGATTTCTACGCCCGCATATTTTTCTTTATGTAAATACAGGTAATTAGTTACTAACATACGCAATCACGAATGGAATTTTATAATACTTTTCTAATAAAAATATAAGTTTATTGAATTCGACCTCAGTTTTAGCTGTCAACTTTACAATCTTGTTACAAAATTAATTTCTGTAACTTCTTAAATAATTAAAATTAAAGGTCATTCCCACATTTAGTTTTTCATAATGCAGTGAAATCTGGTAAAGTGACTTAGTAATGTCCTTGGTAAATTGACCGCCCGAATAAAGTGACCACTTTTCACGAGAGAGGACTGGTAGAGATTTAGCTATCTCTATACCAAAACCTGTGGCCTATAGTAGTATTTCTCAATCTCTGTGAGGTCACTGCCCGGCAAATTTATAGTTTATAAGACGAGAATCCGGTCTTAACAAATTTACTCGTAAACAGGTTTTACAATATTTTAAGCTCATATATTAATCATAACCTTCTTCTTCCATTTTGCCATTTTACCATAATTATATGGGGTCGGCGTTATGGTCTTTTAATCTTCCCTTCCACAATTTTCTATCCAATGCCTCTTCTCTACTCCATCCATACTCTTCCAGATCTTCGGTCACTTTATCCTTCCATCTCAGCCGTGGTCTTCCCCTCTTCCTCTTACCCATTACCACCAGCTTATCCATTACCTTTCCCACATATTCCTCATTTCTCCGCTCCATATGCCCAAGCCATCTTAACCTATGTTCTTGTATTTTTCTTCCTATGGGTCCAACCTTGACCGTACCTCTAATTAGGTTATTCCTTATTTTATCCCTCCTTGTAACACCATTCATCCACCTCAACATTCTCATCTCAGCCACTTCCATCTTCCTTTCATGCGCTCTTGTAATTGGCCAAGTCTCCGCCCCGCATAACATTGCAGGTCAGTTTTATACAATTTTTAATCATAAATATAAGTAATTAATGGCGTAATTATAAATTTTATTTGTACAATCTTCTTCTGTTAGTATACCTTTTACTTTATACTTCCTCGCTGACTACTACCTGCAGCGCAGATATTATTTCGTTCAGTTTTAAGGACATGGGATGCACCGGAAATTGTTGTAATCAGTTTACAGGCAATTTTTATGATCGGCCATAATCAGTGGTATACGCTTTCTCGAACACGTTTCAGCGGCCATCTTTTCAAACATCATGTCTCTCTTCCTCGAATACTGAAAGGTTTCGATGTTTGAAAATTCCTGATCATTCATGATTACTGAAAGATTTCTATCTCCGAAAGTTCTCATTCATTCATGAATACCTCCATATTTAAAAATAAATGGATTGCTTACTGACATTTTCTGCATAGATGTCTTCTGGCTCTGAGTTTTTCGACGCTTTTGTGAATATTGCTCTCCTCAGAATATCTTCAGTATGAAATGTTTATTCTTGAAAAATAGTTACAAGATGAAGATGACAAATTTCAAGCGAATCTCTCGCAGCCAGGTCTAACTGATGCCAGTGCCTGGCCCGCGGCCCGGTATAACTGATGCCATGGCCCAGTACAGGGCCGCGATCTGGTATAACTGATGCCAGGGCCAAGTACCGGCCCGCGGCCAGGTGATTGAGAAACAAGTGTATAGTGGCAACCTGCCTATGGTGACCATTGCAGTCCAGTCCCAAAGGTGGTCACTTTAGACAGGTTCTACTGCATTAGTTATTCAATTATCTATTAAACCAAAGTAAGTATATTATAGAACAGTTATGAAAAAACAATTTGTTAAAAAATATAATAAGACCAAGAGATATAATAGCAATTATTGAAATATTTGTTACGAAATTCTTTGAAAGTGAAAAGATAAATTTTAATATTTATTTCGCCTCATTTTTGCACCTGTTTTATGTAAAGGTTTCTGAATACTATATGAAATTATTAAATCTTCACTGCAATATTTAACACTGATGTATTATTAATGGAGGCATGTAAATATTTAGTGATATTACAAATGGAATTTTCGTGTTTCTTTTCGAATTTCTGCAAAATCATTTTTAAAATATTCATTCAAAATGCCAATAAATACTAACATTCACTTAATTTTGTTATTATAGGAGAAAATATCTCATTACTACAAAATTTAATTATGAAAATTTGATTACCAAATAATCTAACTAAATAAATAATTCAAATTTTAAAATACACCCGATCATTAACTGTCTAGAAACGAAAGACGAAGCGAAATTACAAAAAATCGATTTATCGAAGCCGAATTGATTGAGGAGTTAATGTGCAAAGAAATCAGTTACTAAAATCACGTTACTATACCTCCGATTACTAAAATACAATTACCGCACTTTAATTGCTAAACCATACTTACCAACCTTTCAAATTCGGCTATGTGTATATATAGAAAAATTTCTTTTATATATATATATATATAGGCCTACTATATCTTAAAAGCACACCCAATATCAGTGATTCTTCGACTATGTTTCTTGGTTTGTGAAAGAGATATCAATCTCGAAGATCGCCTAAGAAACCAACACGCAGCAAGTATTTGCGAAGTAGATAAGGAAAAAGGTTCTGTAGTATCCCTTCAAATAATTAACGCACTAACCATTACTTCCCCGTCATTACATCCCTTACACACTGCTGCTAAATTGGGAAGCTGGTGAGTTAGGAATGGTGGATTGATTAGCTGTTTTTTTTGTCTTGTCTCTCTCCAGTCCCAGTCGTAGTGGTGGCGAAGTGCGTGCGGTAGTAATGAATATATTCCTGTAGGAATAGGAGGTAGGAACTCTTTTCCTCGTTCAGTAGTTATATAAGCAATTGTCTAGTTTAATTAAGGGGGTACTCCTGGAAAACAAAATCCCTGTCTTAATTAATACGGCAACTTCCAAATTTTATATATTTGATTTGTTGATTCATTCGTTTTTCATTATTTGTTGATTTATTGATTTGCCATGTTTATAAAATATACAAAGGTAAATGCAGGTTTTATTAATCGCGGTGTTTTCATTTACGAAAAAAAAAATGTTTTTTTCAAACTTTTCTACACTTTCAAATTGAACAAAGTGGTAAAGTTTCAAGCGCTTTTTAAATATTATAAATAATTTTATTGACTATCGAAAACTTTGAAGAATCATAAGTTAAAATTGTGGGGGACACTCTATAATACTTTATACTGCATTAGTATAATATGTAGTATAATAATAGTAAATTTAATTTTTAACCCCAGATTTATTAATTAACTGAATTTATTAATGAATTTATTAATGTTAAGTTTAATTTTTCCTCCTCTCTATAACGGTATGGTTGAGCAGTACTTTAATGAATATTAGAATTTTAAACCGATCTTAATATTTCAAATTAATAATAATATTCTTAAGAAACATATATATTTTGAATGCATAGTAATATTTTAATGAATAATAATAGTTTAATAAGCAGTAGCAATTTCAACGCACATTATTGTTTTCAATTGGTAGCTATATTTTAACTGATAATATCATATATAATTGCTAGCATTATTTTTAATAATAAATTTATAAAATGAATTTATTCCCTTTAATTCACTGTACCCATAAATACTAATTCACCATATTTTTAATTATTAATTCACTGTACTCTTAAATAATAATTCATTGTGCTTAATGCAATACCTTTAAAATTATTATTTTAACTTTTTTATTTTTACTTCTTTTTCAAATTCAATATCCTGAATTGTTAATTTTCTCCACTTTCTTTCTTCATTTGTTGAATCATTATTCTTAATTGATGGAATTATTCAGAACTCGACATATACATATATATACACACACACACACACATATATATATCATCATCATCATATTCAACCATTATCTATCCACTGCTGGATGAAGGTCTCTCCAAATGCTTTCCACACAAGTCTATCCTGAGCAATTCGCTTCCACGTCACCCCAACCTGTTTTCTTATTTCATCCACCCATCTAGTTTGAGGACGTTTTCTAGGTCTTCGGTGGTCTCTTGGAATCCAGTTCAGAATTTCTGTTGTCCATCGTTGATCAGTTCTTCTTGCAATATGCCCAGCCCATCGCCATTTCAGCCCTTTTACTTTAACAATGATGTCCTCTACTCTAGTTTGCTCTCTCACCCAAGTGTTTCTTTTTCGATCTCTCCTAGTTATTCCAAGCATGCACCTCTCCATGCTCCCTAAGTGCCGTCTGCAACTTCTCGTATTGCTCCAACTGTTAGACTCCATGTCTCTGATCCATAAGAGAGGACTGGCAATACACACTGGTTGAAGACCTTTCTTTTTAGACACAAAGGCAATTTCCCCTTCAGGATAAAACTGTTTCTTCCAAATGCACTCCAGCCAAGTTTAATACGTCTGTTGAGTTCTTTCATAATGTTGCCATCCATTGAAATCAGCTGGCCAAGGTAAATATATGAATCAGCAATTTCTAGCTCAATGTTGTCAACTTGTATTTTTGTTTCCTCTACGAAATTATTGAACATGATCTTAGTTTTTTGTAGGTTCATCTTGAGTCCAACTTCTTTACTTCTAGTTGAGAGCTCCTGTACCATGTCTTGGAGTTCTGATGGGTTCGTTGAAAAAATAACAATGTCATCAGCAAACCGCAAATGATTTAAATATTCACCATTTATTTTTATTCCCTTGTTATTCCAATTTATCTGCTGAAAAATCATCTGTAAAGCTGAAGTAAAAAGTTTTGGAGAAATGGTATCTCCCTGCCTCACACCTTTACCAATTTTGATAGCTTCGGTATCTTTATGTAACCGAAATTTTGCACTTGCATTTTTATACACACGTTTCACCATGTCAATGTACACATCCTCGATGTCTGCTGATCTTAAAGAGTTGATGACTGCTGATGTTTTAATAGAGTCAAAGGCCTTCTCATAGTCAATAAATGCCACACACAATGGAAGTTCATATTCATGTGTTCTTTCAATTAGTTCTTTTAATACTTGAATATGGTCTACTGTACTGAATCCACATCGAAATCCAGCTTGTTCTCTTGGTTCAGCTGCATCTAATTTTTTCTGCAGGCGATGTGTTAGTACTTTTATGAAGATTTTATAAATATCAGGTAATAAACTAATTGGTCGGCAATTTTTCAAATTCTCTTTATCACCTTTTTTATGCAAAAGAATTACTGTTGCAGAATCTCATTGGTTTGGTATGTTCCACTTTTAAGGCATTTGGTAAAGAATTTTGCAAGTATGTCTTCTGTACGTTCTCCAGCTCCTTTTAAGATAACTAATATAATGCCATCAGCGCCAGGGGCTCTTCATTTCTTCATACTTTTTATTGCAAATACTACTTCCTCTTTTATGATTTTAGGCGCTGTCCCTTAGTCGATCTCAGATCCTTCGTATAATCCACTGTTTCCTTCATATAGCTTTCTGTAGAATTCTTCGACTTTTTTCCCTATTTCTTGTTACAGTGCCATCCTCTCCTTTTAATGCAATGATGTGTTTCTTCCCAATAGACAAACTCCCTTTAACAACCCTAAGGCTCTTGTTGCTTTCAATGGCCTTCCTTACTAACTCACAATTGAATTTTCTTATATCTTCTTTCATGTTTTTGCGCAAAGTTTTGCAAAGTTCTACATACTCGATCTTGCAACTGGTATTTTGATTGTCCACCTTCATAAGTCTTCGCCTTTTCATGAGTTGTTTCGTCTTCTCAGATAATTTGCTATTCTGCTTTTTACATATTACACCACCAATTTCCCCAGCAGTTTCAATTATTGTCTTAACAATGTTTTCATTTGCTTCTGAGATGTCAACTTCTTCAATAAGTCCTTCCAGTGCAGAAAAGCGATTTTTTAATTCCAACTTGAATGCCTCGGTATTTTCTTTTAATTTCTTTAAATCCACCCTCTTACTTACTTGTTTCCTAATGAGCTTCTGCCTTTCTAGTTTAGTATTTAAGTGCACTTTACATCTCACCATTCGATGATCACTTCCAGTATTAAATC
>QLNU02003225.1:68075954-68092543 GCA_006491805.2 Dysdera silvatica | reverse complement strand
GTTTTGGTATCTTATGTAACCGAAATTTTGCACTTGCATTTTTATACACACGTTTCAATATGTCAATGTACACATCCTCAACGTCTGTTGATCTTAAAGAGTTGATGACTGCTGATGTTTTAATAGAGTCAAAGGCCTTCTCATAGTCAATAAATGCAACACACAATGGAAGTTCATATTCATGTGTTCTTTCAATTAATTCTTAATACTTGAATATGGTCCACTGTACTGAATCCAGTTCGAAATCCAGCTTGTTCTCTTGGTCGAGCTGCATCTAATTTTTTCTGCAGGCGATGTGTTAGCACTTTTGTGAAGATTTTATAAATAGCAGGTAACAAGCTAATTGGTCGGTAATTTTTTAAATCCTCTTTATCACCTTTTTTATGCAAAAGAATTACTGTTGCAGAATCCCATTGGTTTGGTATGTTACCGCTGTTAAGACATTTGGTAAAGAATTTTGCAAGTATGTCTTCTACATATTCTCCAGCTTCTTTTAGGATATCTAATGTAATACCATCATCACCAGGGGCTCTTCCTTTCTTCATATTTTTTATTGCAAATGAAACTTCTTCTTTTAAGATTTTAGGAGCTATTCCTTCGACTATTGCGGCGTCTTCGTTTAATCCACTGTTACTTTCATATAGTTTTTTGTAGAATTCTTCAACTCTTCTAAGTATTTCTTCCCTATTTCTTGTTACGGTGCCATCCTCTCCTTTTAATGCAATGATGTGTTTCTTCCCAACAGATAAACTTACTTTAACATCCCTAAGTATCTTGTTATTTTCATGGGCTTTCCTTACTAGCTCACAGTTGAATTTTCTTATGTCTTCTTTCATGCTTTTGCGCAGAGTTTTACAAAGTTCTATGTACTCAATCCTGGAATTGGTATTTCGATTGTCGACCTTCACATCTCTTCGCCTTTTCATGAGCTGTTTCGTCTTCTCAGATAATTTGCTATTGTGCTTTTTACAGGTTACACCACCAATTTCCCCAGCAGTTTCAACTATTGTCTTAACAATGTTTTCATTTGCTTCTGAGATATCACTTTCATCAATAAGTCCTTCCAGTGCAGATATATATATATTTTTTTCAATAATAGCAGCATTTTAAATTTATACCGGATTTTTATCAAGTAGCAATATTTTTATTTAGCGCCTGTATTCTGATGGATTATTTTCAAACAACGACATTATTTTAAATAGTCTTATAATGATTATTATAAAGGCTATTTAAAATTCTATTAAATTATATATTATTATAATCTTTATTTTAATAACCTTTTCTTTCAAAAGTAATCTTTCCAATCAGGAGTAGTATTTTAATTATTAGCTGTATTTTAATCCCTAGTATAGTTTTCGCCTTAGGTTATCATAAACTACTAGTATTCAATTTTGTAATTCTAATTCCTAAATAATCAGTTAAGTAATTAATCTATAATTTATGTACTCAGTTCATCATTCGAGCTATCAATTAATTATTTAATTAAATAATTTATCACTCAAACAGTTAATTTATTATTAAAGTAATCACTTTATCATTAAAATAATCACTTTATCATTAAAATAATCAATTTTTTATTTAAGTAATCAATTTATCATTTTATCATTCAAGTAATAAATGTATCGTTTTATCATGTCAAGCAATCGAATATTAAACACACAGGTTGTTGCAATAACTACAAAAATAAATTTTTATGCATATTCTCTACAATAATTTGTACAATATTTCTTCGTGCTATTGTTACGACCATTAATCTGAATCTATTAGTCATCGGCTTTTGGAGATATTGTTTACTGCAGAATAAAAACCCTGAATTCTTTGGACGTGTCAGATTGTACATTTATACAGTGTTTTTTCAGAGGGACCCTGATCCTTGGTAATATTATGGTATGGTTTCACACTTCGTCTTTAATTTATGTACAAGATATGTATCTATTGATGGCCTAGAAGAAATAAATGAAATGAAATAAAAGATGAAACATATTACAAATTGACAGAACTTTAGTTTTCTCAATCACAGACGAGACAAACTTTTTATAAAGCACACAGAACTGAAAATTTGTATTCTAAGCGCAAATTACATATTCAATCAATGGTCTCAAATTTGCATAATCTTATTTCGGATTCTTGAGAAATTGGTTTAATCGCAAATTACATCTTTCATATTCAAATGACGAAGATGGGCAAGCGAGGATTTTCTTTTGAGAAATACTTTTACTCCGCTAAACAAATAAATGCCTCTGTTGAAAGGACCTTCGTTGAATTTCAACTAACCTCGGTGTGCATTCAACCATCGAGGGACGAGTAAGCTCGATCAAGGATGCTAATTGCTTAATTGGATCTAATTAAAGGAGCCCAATATCTGAAAAAAAAAATCATATTAATAATTCGAGTTAATATGCTGACTTTTCTGTATCGATCGGCGAACGAGAAATTAATCATAGAATTTGAGCCACAACGAGAATAATTCGCAGGTTACTAAATAAAAAATAGGCGCACCAAAATGTCATTACCGGATAAGTCATGCACCACTGATGTAAAACCAGAGCTAAAATTATAATGACCTCCCCCATATACAAAGCCGTTCCTGGATTGTTGGAAGCTCTGGTGTAAAAGCAATATCAGCGCCTTTATTAATTTAATATTACTTGATTAATAATTTTGTATGCAGTGCTTAATTATTATAATTTATAGCTTCTGTTCGTTCGCGAAAAGAAGTCCGCTGGAACAGTTAGAAATAACGGGAGGTGACGTTACAAACGGACTATCCCATTACAGCAGAGGAGGACTCCAATTTCAGAACTCGATTTTGGCGCCGACAAACGTTCACCAAAAAGCCAATTCTGAAATCGTAGTCCTCCTCTGCTGTAATGAACTAGCCAGTTTGTAACGCCATTTCCCTCTTTATTTCTAACTGTTCAATCGGACTTCTTTTCGTGAACGAATAGTATATATATATATATATATATATAGGTTTTAAATATAGTAAATTTAGAATTGGAGAAAAGAATAATAAAGAAAAATATAAAGAAGAAATAACTGTGCAATTATCTAAGTCTAGCGCTCATTGAGCCACTGCTATATAATGGATAAGTTATAGTGAAAAATAGCAAATACATATATAAGATGAATAGTGCATATAAAAAAAATCAGAGCGAATTAGATGAATAAATTTGGATAGGATTAAGGTAAGAGAAAAGATTAATAGAAAATACAATATTCAAACATAGACATATACATCCAAATATAAATATACAAATACACACACATATACATACGACGTAATATCAGCACGCAGCCCCAGAACCGTCGTCAGGGGCCTTTTCTAGGACTACATGCTTGGCGCCTTTTCTGGAGGTATGTTGCAAAATACAAGTAAATCAGATAAGCCAGATGTATTTAGCGAGATACCCAAAGATCGCAGGCGCCAGAATATACAAATCCAAATATTAGTACAGTATAAACAATAATGTATACAATATAGGCAAATTAAACGTAAAATCAATAAAATAGAAAATCACACATAGATAATAATGTTGGTTATATTCGCAATTTATGACGAATATTATCTGAATAAATACAACGCTGAATCGAAGCCGAACCAAATTTTGAAAAAACAGAAATTTTGGCAACAAACGCTAGGAATAAATACTCCCTATGACTATTGGAAGTAATAGAAATCTACCAAAGAACACATACAATATGCAACCTCGAAACGCCGGTACAACTAAGTGGAGTGTGGAAATACATTCTAGCAACGAGCAAATAATAACTCTAGCACGTATAATTTCACCATTATTTTCATTTTATAAATTGGCAACGCAAGTTATTATTTACACTTGATATCATTTAATAATCTTTTCATTTCCAAAATTGTTTTCCCTTTATAACTTCATAAAGTCTTGTTACATTCTGATGACGATCCGCCCGTGATGGGTCGAAAGTGCTTAACGATGTATTAAAACTTACCGCAAATTCAAAGTTGTATTTATTCAAATAATATACGTAGATACATTTGATACATGCAAAATAGAAATATGTAGAGGTCTAAAAAAGAATATACACATTCAAACGCTTTTCGAAAATGGTTTATGCTTAAATAGTGGAAACAGAGTCGATTATTTTCAAAAAAAAAACCCTTTCCGAAAAGCTAAGCCCGTATGCTATTGCCCTTATATAAGTAATTTTTAGTGTTAATGCAGTAATGGCATGTGTAGTGAATGATACTTAAGGTAATAAGGAAAATAATTGGTAATAAGGAAAATAATTGGTAATAAGGAAAATAATTGGTAATAAGGAAAATTTTCTCTAGACTCTGCTTGGCTACACATTATAACATTAAAGGATGTAAGCAATCCAAGCTAAGATGGCGACTTGTTTAGTTTCGTATTTACATTCAAGTTGAAGCGTCTATTTACAACGTTATAGTCTGGCCTCCTTTTGTCGTAGTAAATTGTATGATGGTGGCGTGAAGAAAAAACATTTATACATGCAAATTCTTTATGCATATGTTAAACTTTTTTGTTTAGCAATATAGATGAGAATTTTCTGAATTTATCTATTGTAGAACGATTTTGGAAATCTGTTATTAATTAAATGAATTGTAAGTTGTTGAAGAATATTAATTATATTATTCATAGTATCACAGATTCTTGATATTCTAGTTCCCGTGGTGATGATGCTGATTCTAAAGACGACGTTAGAAATATTAGAGCTGCATTTAGAGAGGTGGTTAACTTGGAAGGTGAAGTCCATCTTTTTGTCGTAAATGATGCTTGTTAATTTATTTCTTATCAGTGATTTTTATGTCGATGTCCAGGAAGTGAATAGAATTGTTTTGAACGGACGTTTCTGCTAATTTTAATTCACTGGGGTAGATATATTGGAAATTTTCTTCAAACATTTGGTTGTTAAAGGCAATAATGTCATCAAAGTATCTATATACATCGCTCGGACATCAAACTTTTTAAGAAGAAGAACGAATTGGAGTTACAACATTTCCAGAAACATGATTTCGGGAAAATAGAAATTAAAATACTCGACACCCAAAATGATCTCCAAAAAAGAATTACACTTGAAAACACCATGATGCTCCAATATAAAACTATCCATCTTTATGGCCTGAATGACTCTTTTAACGGACTGATTATTTCAAGCAATTACAAAAGTACTTGCATATATAACCTTTTTCATTACCGAAATAGCAAGACTACAAGAGGAAAACGAGGTTCCGGTGCATTCAGAAAGCATATATATATACAAGGACTTCAACGTTTTGGATTTTGTCAATAACATTTTTAACTTTTACAATAATACTTTCAATATATTTCTTATAAAAAACCACATTTTTGCCTTAAACAGTAGAAAGAAGAAAGAAATTCTTTCATATGTAAACTCAGTATATTCCATCAACACTTCATGTAAAAAATTATTATTGATCTTATGAACTTTAAAATCAACCAGAGTAAATGAATGACGGCAGATAGAAAAACTAAAGAATTTTGCGTGATTAGCTTTAAACATAAAGGGCCTTAATGTTGTATTTAATCCAAAGCTCCCAGACAATATAATAATAATAATAATAATAATAATAATAATAAAAAACTTACTGCCACCGACCCTACGTTTGGCCGCCTAGATGCGGGAGCACCATTTGCACCCCGCTAGGAATGGCCCTGCCTATATAAATGATAATGAAATCCCCTGTTTCCTTTGGCCAAAAAAAGATACACGTCCGATAAGAAATACCTATAGACTAGTAGCCTAATTTGATTTCTATTCTTAAGTTTAAACTTTGGCCAGAAATGATAAGGCAAGCAAAAATGATAGTACAAAATCAAAATAAAAACACTTGTATAAAATTTAAAAAGTTTTAATCCGATTTGGGAAAAAGTAGACATAATTAGTTATAATTTTTAATTACGGTGTTTTCATAAACATCAGCTAAGCTTATTAAAACTTTGTAAGGATAAGACTTAGCATTTATAATCTCGGTGTGCTTAGCAGAACAGAGGAGAGATTCCTTTCAATTTTTTTACATCACTACGTCGGCTCTTTTTAGCCCGTGTGCAATTTCCGTAAATATTCCAGATGAGTAGAACCTCGCTTAACCGAACTTCGTTGATCCGAAATGCGGATTAACCTAAATGATCTGCTGCGCGCGCATTTATTATTATTTAAACCGCGAGAACGCTCGCGGGTTGTTTCACATCCTACAACTTACAAGTTGTAAAAACGAACCGTCCACACTTACTTCTGAAACTGGCCAAACTCTTTTCGGTTGCCTTCAAAGTTACAATCTTATAAGCTAGGGTGACAAGAGAAAACTCACACTTAATTGTTTCGTGTAAAATTGGACGTTTTTAATGAATATAATTTTTTAAAATGAAATAAATTTTTAAGGAAGTTAAAAGAGCACTTGTTAAAAAATCAAAACAGGTCAAGTGCACTAGGTTGCAGGTATTGTTAACTTATGTTTTTGTTTTGTACGCGCCGTGCATTTTGTTTTACAAGTATGGAAACAAACTATTTTGATCGATTGAAATTTCACCTATCAAAATTTCTTCCAATGGAAATTTCAGCATATGTGGATATTTGAGGAGCGTAAATAAGATTTCGTTTGTAGGGGGGGGTCAAACAATTAAAAACCCGCAGTCGATGTTATGTGTATGTGAAATTTTGTAAATATATGTTTAAAATAAAGTTATATACTGTTTAAAAAAAATTTGGGTGATCAGCACGTCATCCCTCCTTAAATTCGCCCATGAGTTAATTCAATAAAATGGGTTAATTGGGTTAAATAGTTAAATGGGTTAATTCAATAAAAGGCGAGGTATAGCTCAGATGCTCATGCGCCATAAAACATCCAAACAAACAAACAAACATAATTCAATAAAAATAATACAAATTCTGGAGATAAAAATCAATAATTTATTTAAGTTAAATTGCATGTCAAGTTCAAATAAATTAAAGCTCTTCGCAGGCGTATTGGGAAGAAATTTTAAGTCCCATCCCAGAATGAATTAACATGTGAAATACTAAAAATGACAAATATTTAACAAAAACACAAATATTTTGCTCCCATGCACAAATCGTTTGTTTATTATGAGTTATAGTACATTTGATTTATTACATTAATTTATATCCACTTTTATAATTTTCAAGGCTTGTTTTTTCCCCCCAAATTTAGGAGAGTAAACACCCCTTGTTCCCCCTTGCTACGCCCACCGTGATTAATATATAACGTATTCTCTTACAACAAAAACAAATTTGAAAGAACATACCTCAGCTAGTGAGCTATTTGCTGCTAAAGCATCCAATATCCTCCAGTTTTTCTGTGAGTAATTCATTGTCTGAATCTTCCGTCGACACTTCAGTTCGATATTCAGTCGAAAGATCACCAGAATCTATTCGATCGTTCGATTTACCTTTTTTTTTCGCTTTGAAGCAACGTTCGCAACAAGGTTTGCCTTTTCATTTTTAAGGCATGTTTTTATATTTGTTTAGTTTAATTATATAATATTATATGCATCACTCTTTGTCTATAATAATTTCACATTACCTTTATTTAAAAATGTTGTATATACATAAATATATTTTTTTCATCATAAGTACAGAGCGCACAAAATAGGTACCTACTACTTACAAATGCAAGGGTCTACCATACGTATAGAATTGAGTGACTTTATTGACATCATTCAGTCAGGAACTGGTTTTATTTTTATGGCCTGTAAGTTTCGTCGAATTTTCCTCACAGATTATATAATGTCGATCTCAAAATTTGTTTATTGCCTTGGGAAACGACGTTATAACCCGGGGATGACGTTAAAAATTGTGTGTTACACATATCAATGTAGAGTTTTCAAAATTTTTGGGAGGGGACCCAAACACATAGTATGAGCATTTATATATTACAATATATGTAAATTAGCAACTTATTTCAAATTATTGTGGGGGGGGGGAGAAGGGTCGGGCCCCACGGGCCCATACAAATCTACGCCAATGGTAACGCAGACTTTTCCTTTTAGAGACGTTACCCCCAGTGGGAGGAACATCGCCAAAAGGAACGTTTCCACGAACTGGGGGTCACCCCTCCAATTCCCATAAGGTGGCCTCGTTGCTATGTTGAACACTGTATAGCTTAGGAAATAAATCTCTTTGTGTTTTCCTATCCTCTCAAAATCTACCCGCCCACCGAAAACTGAATTTTTTTGAAAGCATTGAATTCATCCATTTTCTAATAATCGCTCAAATTTACTTCGCAAAAAACTTTTTATTTTTGAGTATGCAAATATTTTTATTTTATTTATTTTCTTTGAAACTAATAAATGGTAAAAGATGGGAGAGTGATATAAAATTGCAATTGACCAGAGGAGGGTGGGGGGCGGACCTTCTGGGCCACTCCCCTAAATTCGCGCCTGGTGGTGGTGTTAGTCTGTTCGTTTCCACCCACTACGTCGGCTTCAATCGCACCTGACCTCGTGGTGTGAAATTGAAACTTCCGGAGTCATAGAACTCCAATGGCATGTTTGGACAGGCGTATCACATCTTCATAGTTTTGGTGAGGTTTCATTGGTATGTTGCAGCCAACACATAAATGCGCAATCTCAGGCACATGTTCTGTAAATTTCTCTCAAATTTGTCACACAAACGAAAGCACTAACGTCAAACGTGCACCCGAGTTTTCCAATGTGTTCGTCTATACGTGGACATAATATAAATGAACATTATACATGCGTGAGATGGTTGCAGGGATAGTTCTTAAAAAGTTAAAACGAGTTTAAATCGTATAGTCTATTTCAGGGGTGGGGAAGCTTTTTATGTTGGAAGGCCGCATTAAATTTTCTGTAATGTACGAAGGCCGTATGTGTTTTTATCGTGTCAGTTAGTCAAGGAAAAGTATTTCATTAAATCTTCTTCTACTCTTTTATATTTTACCTAGGTTCATTTTAAGCATTTTAAGATTATAATGTGAATAAAAAAGACGAACTATTAATAAAAATAAAGGGATTTTTCTTCAAAATTTTAATTCGGTCAAAAGGCCGCACCTAAGGGCCTCAAAGGCTGCATGTGGCCATAAGGCTGAGGGTTCCCCACCCTTGGACTATTGGGAAGCATTGTGTCTTCTAACTTCTAACCAAAGAAAGTTAAAATTCAGAACATCTGAGCAAATAAACAAAAAAGCAAGTGCTAAACGTTGACTATCAACTGGTTAAGAGTTGTTACGCTAGAAACATTCACCGAGTAGCCTGCATGCGTATGATTAAGTATGTTTAAGTAGATCTAGTATATAGTAGTAGATCTAGTATATAATAGTAGATCTAGTATATAGTAGTAGATCTAGTATACAGTAGTAGATCTAGTATATAGTAGTAGATCTAGTATACAGTAGTAGATCTAGTATATAGTAGTAGATATAGTATATAGTAGTAGATCTAGTATACAGTAGTAGATCTAGTATATAGTAGTAGTAGTAGTAAAGGATAATTAAGTAGATTGTTCTTAACAAATGTCATAAACTTCGTATTTCAAGACTGAGAATTTAATGTGACATGCATATTTGCATAACTGAATTTACATAAGCATGTACGCACAAGACATAGGCCTATATAAGAAATATAACATTAGAGATGCATGAAACAAAAAAGAACGTATAAAATAACATTGATTAATGTAACTAGGATAGCAAAATACTGGTTGTTATAATCAGATTGTTATAATATCAATTAGGATAACAGTATAACATTCTAGATGGAAATTTACAAGCGGCGAAATTGAAAATAAAATAATATATCTTAGGCACAAAGCACAAGCATATTAACTGAGATCCACAAGCAGTATAAAATTAAATTACAATGAATTTTATTCTAGCAAAGTAAAATTAAACTAAATTGGTGAAGGAGTATAAAATGAAATTAAAATTAATTTGAGAAGCGACATAGAATTAATTAATCTAATCTTGTTAAATAGAATATTATAGGCTAACCGTAGTATTGACGATATTTTGTCAATTTTAAAAAAATCAATTTCTAGTCCAATTTGGGATTTGCTGCTGGAATTAGGCTTATTGTAAGTTATATATATTTTTCAATGTTATATGAATTTTTAGTATAATTTGGGCATCTTGAACAATTGATCAGTGTTGCCTAAAAATAAATTTGAAATAACTATGAGATTAGAGAAAACTGTTATGTAAATATAAACTGAACAGATTTTTCAAGCAAAGGCTATTAGGTATAAGAATGACTTTTGTGAATTCAGTAAATCCTTCTTTTTACAGTTTGATAAAATTTTCATTTTAGCAGTTTGGAATTTAATGAATTTTTGGGAGTGTGCTAGAAATTACCACCATTGATCCAGGCAATATCTGAACTCTCCAATACAAACAAATGGCGCTGTATGAAAACAGGAAATTATGAATATATTGGAGGAATGTTCATGGCTCAATTTTGGATTAAGATTGCCAATGTTTTAATTTTAAATGCGTAAATATCCTGCGAAAAAAAAAAAATGCACTGAAAAAAGTATGAATAAAATTGTACCATTACGTGTGTCAGTTTCTCATAAAACTGTATTTTTATTAATATCTCATATCGATTTCTAGTTTTAACTGGTTTACAAAAAGGAGAAAAGAGCAATGAGACTATTAGATAAAGAAATAGATAAAAATACCTTGGCGTAGTTTTTTCTTACACGTTATCAATATTCTACCTGAATGCATCAGTTTCTTCTGATTTGTAAACACTTAGAAAATGCTTTTTTAAAGTAGGGGCTTTTAAAATGTAGCGGAAGAAAAAAAATAGCTCTGAAATGTAAAAAGCTTTCCACTGAAAATTCGAAAGCATTTTGATGCATTTGAAGATGCTTTGTTCTTTTTAAAATGCTTCTAAACGCGTTTCTTTTCTTCAATAAGTGCTAAAAGGTTTCTATTTATTGTAAAATGCTTTCTTTGCATTGTTGAATATCTGACATAAATCCTTAAAGGTAAAAGTCGTTAATGCCATATTATGTCGATTTTGGAAACTCTAATCTATTGTTCGGTCTCATATATTTCGGTATCATATTAAAATAATTTCTGTTGCAGTTTTGAAAACTCTTTTAAACACATTTTTCGTACAGGTGAAATTTATGTTTACTTTTGGAGTCAGAGAAAAAAGATCTTGATCTAAATTCATTGGCTACATTTTTGGTAATTTTATATGAGCAATTTACGCGGGGTTTTTTTTGTGATGATGTTATAGGAAAATATGCACGTGTATGGTAAATATTATATATAAATGATAATTATATTATAGATAAAAACATAAATATATATATTTAAATATATGTTAAATTGCAAATTACTGGAGGAAGGGGCTCGGAATTGTAGGGCCCATTTAAATCTAACCCTGCGCTATTACATCGTTGGTTTATTTATAATAAAGAGTGACCTGGTAGTCATGCTTTTCAAGTTGTTTGATAATTTCAGAAATATTCGCTCGTTTTTCTTGCAAAGCTTTTGCCAGAACTTCCATACAGAAAGTTCTTAGGCGGACTAGGTCCTCTAAGAAGGCGCATACCTTGGATTTTCGGAGGGCGCGAGTCCTATCGCCCATGAGGGCGCCCCGGCTCAGTCCGCCCCTGCTTGTAGGTTGAGTTCGAACGCAGCATTCCAGCTTGTCTTACAGCTGTTTCGCTGGCGATGCGTATATACTTATTCTGTCCAATGGAATATCTGGGGATTGAACTGGAACGCAGCATCTGAACTCGAAAAGATTTTACCCTATGATAGCTTCGTCAGAAATTCTGAAAAAAGGGTTGAGAATTATTTTTGCACAAACTTTAAAAATTGAGTTGCTTATCAAGCGCAGATATAGGTGAGAAGGTAATGCGTGGATTTAGTTAATAAATCCTGTTTCTTCCCGGTCAAGGTGTCCAAATATGTTTGATTATACTGTACAATTCGTTTCGACGGTGTTAAAAATCGTATGTTAAGCTTGTCCTTATTTCGGAGCAAAATGCGCAAGCAGATTCGTTGAAGCATGCCAAACTTGGTGAATCTGCGTCAACAATCATCCAAAAACAAGTAGGACCACTGATTGATTCCTCGGTCAGTGTTTTATTAAGGCGTAAGGATCTGACAATCTTTTCATTAACAATCAGGTCTCCATTTGGAGCATATGTTCCCTTTCTCATATTGGTTCTAGAATCTACCTCTTCTGGAAACACAGACCGCTTGTTCGGCTAACTTTTCCAACTACTTCCTTTTGCACACAAACACACAAAAGGCGTAAGGATTATGCTACACTGGGATATACAGTTTTCCGAGGAATCCAAATCTTCGTTGGTTAGAAGGAATTAAACCCAAGAATAAGGATCAGCAGGAAAAAAATGGCGCATTTTCGCTATCGGTGGGTATCAAATCAAGACTTTCTGCGTGGTAGCTGTGTTATCTCAAAGGCATTGTAGAGCTAGAGACTAGTACCATAGGAGATTAACGCAACGTCACAGAAGCTAAAAGATTCTCTTTGTCAAGTGAAGGTGGAATAGAGATTGAGTAAAAATCCGAAGTTTTTATTCAATCTTGCTAGCAACTCCCATTATCATTAATTTTTCAACTATGCGATGATTTTGAGTAAAAGCGTTATCCTTAATTTAGGCCACGATCTGTACGAATTTTATGTGGTATCATAGGAAACTAACGTTAAATTTTCGTGTGAGAAGTCTTAGTCAAGGTAGAGTACTTGCTTTTAGTTTGTCCTCTCTAACTGGTTTTAATTTGTGAAAGAAAATTTTTTATTTGAAATAATTATTCTTTTCTCATAACGTATACTAAACGAAAATTATTAGATTTATATGTCTTATATTAGTTCTAACTATAATTAAGCTTCCTATGTGTATCAATTTTGTTATACTGACTTTGCATTATGTACTTTGCAACGGTTATACCTCTACTATATATTACATGTACTTTGTATCAGTTATAACTCTACTATATATTATATGTATTTTGCATTAGTTATAAATCTACTATACATTATATGTACTTTGTATCAATTTTACTAAATTTGACTGTAGTTTGTACCAGTTCTATGTACTTCGTATGTCAATTCTATACTTCGTATCACACAGCACTTTCTCTAAAGCAAGCATAATGTTAATCTGTATACCCACCCAATTTTGTAAATTTTACAAAACAATTTGTCTAATGTTTTCCAAAACATAAAACAAAAGTATAAAAAATAAACAAAAAAGGGGAATAAAGAAGAAAGGTGGAGAGAAAATGTAAGAGAAAGTGGAAGAGAAAAAAGGCAATTCTTTTAAGCTAATTTAAAAAATAAGAAGTACAATAAATTGCTAAATTATCAAAATAGACCCTCTTTCACGATTAAAATCGATAAAAGAATTATTTGAGCTCTAAACCAGCATTAAACCTAGAAAAGTCGTTTTTTTTATTTTTAAGAGGAGTTTTATGATTTTCGAAAAGCGTTTTTAAATTACTTTATTAAATTTTCACGAGAAAAACGCAATCGCGTTATTTTATGTCCCAATGCACCTTGAACAATATATAAAAAACAGATTTTTCATTTCCTCAAATTCTAAAAAAATATACAAAAAACACAATTTGCGCTTAAACTCGAGAGACATTGTTGAATTCCCAAAGCAACAAAGATTTAAGAGAATTTCATTCATTTGCGTATGCAAATTTGATTCTGTATATATATATATTTTAATCAAAGTTTAATTCCGTTTAATCTTTTAGTTCCAGAACGAAATTAAATTTTCTTTAGTTCAGTTGATCAATTGCATGATATTAAGGGGATTTTGAAGCATTTAGAAACTCACGTGGTTTCAAATGGTATTTCTAGACTATGCCAAATTGAACAGGACGACAAAGATCGGGATTGGACTCTGCAATTCCATTACTTAAAGTGAAAAAGTGTTCTGGAATTCTATCACCTAAAGTGAGAAAGAATTCTTGAATTCTATCAATTAAAGTGAAAAAGATATGGAATTCTAACTCTTAAAAAGAGAACGAATTCTGGAATTTTATCATTTAAAGTAAGTAAGAATTCTTGAATTCTGTCACTTACAGTGATAAAAATTTCTTGAATTCTTTCACTTAAAGTGAAAAAGAATTCTGGAATTCTATCGCCTAAATTGAAATAAATTCAGTTTTATATGAGAATTAAGAATCTATTTTAGTTGCTATTTCTTTGCATCATTACTGAAACTTTTAACAAGTCTCGTAGTTTCTAACAAAACAATTTTTAAAAGAATGTTAAAAACTTATATTTAACAGAAAAATTTTACATATTCTTAATAAAATAATTCTATACATCGTAATAAAATAGTTCTAATTAAAAAGGAGGTACTTCATTTTAAGACAAAAACAATCGTTTATCATGAGCTTCGATGTATAAACATGACGATGTACTACTACTTTCATAAATATGCTACCTTGATCAATATACTACATTAATAAATATACTACCTTGATCAATATACTACCTTCATAAAAGTTCTAGGACTGGTTTTACAAGGTATATAATACTAAACTTACCAACTAATATTTTTTATAGTTAATAATTTCGACATACACGTTTGAACTTAAATTAGAGCTTGCTTTTAGGTATAGGAGAAAAAGAGACATCGTCTCGGACCTAGAGTTGAACTAGGGTACCTTCGTTGAGCCCAGAGTGACTTAACCGCTAGGCCACTGAGGACAGGAACGAAGCTCCCTTTCTGGGTATATAAATAAGGTAGTAAGATCTTATTAACATTCTGAGGGCTAACAGAGTTGCCAAATCATGGCCAACACACAAAGCCACCAGGCCGAGATTTTGTGATTATTCGTGGTGAATTTATTAGAGTTAATAACTTCGACACCCACGTTGTGAATGTTTCTTGTTCCCCTCAAAGTGACTCCTCCGGAATTAATACATTACTGCGAACATTGCTGAAATTTTTGTACAACATCCTGAGGGAAACAAATCTCACGAAGACTTAACAGGAGAATGTGCAGGAAGTGGGAGAGTTGACATTTGGTCTTTGTAAAAGAGATTCTGGACCGTCAGAGCGATGAATAATCTTCGATATCGAGAGAACCACTGTCGAATGCCTATAGAAATCAGGTTGGCTGATATTTTCTTTACTCATGATACAAAGTTCCTCGAATAACATGCGCCACGGTGACGCGCTTTCGCATGTTCGTAAATGCAAACCCAGCGTAAGCGGTGTGCGTTTATAGCCTTCAGACCTTGGATCGTCTTTCACCAACACCATATCATTAACAAACCAGTGGCGGCTCGTGACTTCAAGAACGGGTGAAGCGGCGAGCCCCTCCTCCACCCCCCAAAGAAACACGAAAAGTGGTTAATAAATTTCCGTTTCCTAGCAAAATAATTATATTTATTATGATTGACACACACACACACACACACATACACACACACACACATATGCCTTACCCATGGCAATAAATGTACGCGCACCGCATATGACGCTGTTATAAATAGTAAACAAAGAGGACTCCTTTGCATTAGTAAGAAAACATTTTTATTACACCAAATACTCCACTTGAGCTATGGTTTACAAAAAAATCAGCACAAACACTATAACTGGCATCTTGATATATGCCTGGAATCATTACACCTCTGAAAAGACGGTGGCAATAAATTTACGCGCACCCAACTCTCTGCACATGTTGCTCGGCTGAACGTGCAAATTTTTGCTGCTTTGTATCTTGTGCAGTCAACAATTTGAAAACGAAGAGCAGTATAAAACCTCGTGTAGTCTGCGTTTCGTTCAAAACTCGAAAAACTGGCAAGAGAAAGGTTAGGACTGCAGATGCGCAATAAGATCCTTCAGAAACGACAAAATGGAGCAGCTATGCGTCAGATTGCTCGGGAATTGTATTTGAACGAGTCTACCGTCAGAACATTTCTTAAACATCACGACAAAACCGGTTCCATAGCGCCTGGGTTTAGCAAAGGCAGATCGCCTATAACTACTGCTAGGGAAGATTGAATTTTGGGTCGCGTTGTCACGAAACACCGATCTGAAACTTAGGTGGAAGCTTCAGAACAATGGAGCCAACGTATAGACCGACTTGTATTGCGACGAATTGCTATCAATATACTACATGACATGGGATATGGCTCATACAAGAGTAAGCGAATAATAAGCGGAATAGTAAGCGGTAACAAGGTAACATGTAATAGTTATTTTTATTTTATACAATAGTGCAAGAAGTAATTGAAGAATTTTGATGCGGTTTGTTTTAAAACACTGCCAAAAATCCATATTATTTTTTAAACTAATAAATAAAATATCGATTTTTTAAAGATTTAAAGGTCCTGTGTCCCCTTAAGAAACAAAAACACAACGAAATTACACGCTTCTACTGTTACCACTCAACGTGCCTCGAAATACTTCAGGGTAATTAAATAATTCTAACAGATATAACACTAAACTGTTTGTAGTTTGAATCAAAGTTGGATTCAGTCCTTTCATTTAAATTTTTTTTCTTTTACCAGTAACAGCCCCCACAGAATTTTTTTTACCTCTAAAAACCTCTGTGGTAATCAAAAATCTCAATTTTTATTTCT
>QLNU02003225.1:68042471-68075854 GCA_006491805.2 Dysdera silvatica | reverse complement strand
CTAGAGTGTCAGCAACTGCTGAAAGCACGAAGACTGTATTTCGGTCTGTAATGATCACATGGCGTTAGCATGGGAAAGTGAGACTTGTAGGTCTTCTTTGTGAAAAGGGTCGAGAGGAAACAGTCCGGATGTGGGCGGATAAAATTGCAATAACTCTGGTCTGCAAGGTCCAGATTGACATTACAGAATATTTATGGGAAACATGTGTGGAACGGGGAGAAGGGTCACATCGGCCAATCAGGTGTGACCACGGTCTTAAGACTGACCAATTATATCATAGTGGAGAAAGAGTTGGTTGGGTACAGTGGGTAAGAGAGGGCAGATCGAATTAGGCAGAGGAGTAGGACGGACACACATGTGTGCGATTTCCGTGCCTCATCAATACGTTGGAACTTAGGGGGTGTGCCTATAGTTGCCTTGTCTGTGATGTCAAGGTATATACTAATCACCTTCAATAAATAGTCTTAGATTGTTTCTTCATTCTTGATCTACCTCACTCTTCATCATCGACCTTCTAGTTTTCTACCTAGCACGTGGAATACAGAACCCGCCTCACGAAGAGACGTAGATTGCTCAGTTACGAGCCGAGCTGGTAGCAGCACAACGACTACCTGCACACACGCTAAGTGTGATCGCATATATATACCTGCCCATGACAGGAGGCAGTGAGATAGTGATACAAAGATAGAAATATAAAGATAGTGATACACAAAGATAGAAATATAAAGATAGTGATACAAAGATAGAAATGTAAAAATAGTGATACAAAGATAGAAATATGAAGATAGTGATACAAAAATAGAAATGTAAAGACAGTGATGGAAAATGAGATATAATGACAGTGATGGAAAATGAGATATAATGACAGTGATGGAAAATGAGATATAATGACAGTGATGCAAAGACAGGGATAAAAATGTAAAGATAGTGATAGAAATGTATAGTGATAGAACTGTACAAATTTTGATATGTAAAATTAGTGATAGAAATGTAAAAATTTTAATATATGTAAAGTTGGTGATAGAAATGTAAAAATTTTAATATATGTAAAGTTAGTGATAGAAATGTAAAGATTGGGACGGAAATGTAAAGATAGTGATGGAAATGTAAAGATAGTGATATAAATGCAAAATAGTGATAGAAATATAAAGATTGTGATAGAACTGCAAAGCTAATGATAGAAATGTAACGATTGTGATAGAAATGTATAGTCATAGGAATGTAACGATTGTGATAGAAATGTATAGTCATAGAAATGTAAAGATTGTGACAAAATGTAAAGATAGTGATAGAAATGTAAAGATATAGAGATAGAAATGTAAAAATAACGATAGAAATATAAAAATAACGATAGAAATATAAAGATTGTGAAAAATATAAAGCTAGTGATAGAAATATAACGATTTTGATAGAAATGTAACGATAGTGATAGAAATGTAAAGGTAGTGATAGAAATGTAAAGATAGTGATAGAAATGTAAAGATTGTGATAAAAATGTATAGTGATAGAACGGTACGGTGATCGAAATGTAAAGTTATGAACATAGAGACCGAAATACAAAGACTAAACTAGAAAGGGAAATATAAACTCTCAGAATAATATTTTGGTGTTTTCACAGCTGTTCAATTAGACTATAGCGATTTGCTCGACTTATAAAAATTAAGGAAGTAATTTTACAGGAGAAATATACTGTGCAATATTTATTTAGAAAGTATAAATTCACAAACAAACATGGTTATGAACTTAGATGAGAATTATTTATAAGTGTTTCGGCGAAATACTAGGCCGCCAGCATCAGAGCGAAAAATCAATAAAAACTTTCATTAGTAGGGAAGTAAACAGGCGCAGAGAAAAAAAAAGTTTCGCGGACGTTCGAGTTTCTCCGTCTAAACAATTGTAAAATGTTTATTTAAGCATATAAGTATGGTTGTGCAGAGGTGTAGCTATTCAAAACTTATTGGAGGGCCTCAAGTAGCTTTACATAATTGAGAATGATTCGTTTTTAAAGAGAACAATATATTTTGTTATTCAATTGGGGGGGGGGTTGCTGAGCCTCTCGAGCCCTTCCTTTTCTTAGGCCACTAGTGTATGCTTGCTCATTCTCCTTCTAAAATATAAGAACTAGTTAAACAAAAAGTGCTTTTTTTTTCTCATACCGGATTCGAATTATTGGCATTCTGGTTACCATATGCTTACTGTAATTTCTTAAACATTCAAATAATTATTTTATTATAAAAATTTTTTTTCAAAATTTCAGGTAATATTTTATATTACAAGATTCGTTTAAATAACCACATATAAAATATTTATATATTCTACAGAGGATTCTAATTACGCGCGGGATGCAAATAAGAGAATCACGGTTCATATTTTTCTAACAAAAACTGAAATGTTTTCCACTTATAAATATTTTATCCTTAGTTTGATCTATATCCTTTGGACAGCATTTGAATAAAACAAATTTAAAATAAATTCTTCTGTTTGCATCGTTGTTTGCTGCTATCCGTCTCATTTGTTTACATGATGATAAAAACGCAAGAAACAGAATAAAAGTGAATGCAAAAATCAAGTCTTAGTCCCCAAAATTTAAAGTTAATTTAAAATTTAAGAGGGTGAAATTTTATTTTCAAAAGGCACATTATTTATATATATTATGCGTTTATTTCACCAGATATAATGGCCTAATGAAGTACAAAGCCGAGGTATGAACTCTCTACCTATAAACACATTTACGTACAATTTTCAACAGTTAATAAAAACAAACCAATAAATAGTTATATCGAAAACAATACTCTAAAGAGCCGGGTCATGGCCAGTACGGGACCCTGATATCAATTATACCGGCCGCGAGAGATTCTCCTAGAATTTATAACGCTTAAATAACATCTGTGCAGCAACTGCCAATAACTAAGCCGTGTATTTTTAAATAAGTGAGTATTCATGAACGATAGAGAATTTTCAGGAATTGAAATTTCAGCAATCGAGAAGGAAAATGAACTGCAATAAAAAGTGCCTGCAAGCCGATTAAAATAATATACAGTACATTTCTTTCCTTATAACTAAACAAAATAATATCCGTGTTGCGTCTGCAGTGATCAGTCAGCAAAGGAGTGTACCAGAAAAGTGTGCATTATGGAAGTTTAAAATTGGTTTACAATTCCTATCAATCTCCCTTCTTGTCTTTGTTGTGTCTTGTACTTGTTGTTGAAAGTGAGACTTGTCTTTATTGTGTCTTGTATTTGTTGTTGAAAGTGAGACTTGTCTTTGTTGTGTCTTGTACTTGTTGTTGAAAGTGAGACTTGTCTTTGTTGTGTCTTGTACTTGTTGTTGAAAGTGAGACTTGTCTTTGTTCGTCTAGTAATCAGGACACTCCGGGCTAAACGGAGGGACCCTGGTTCGAATCCAGGATGGGGGATATCCTTTTATCCTAAACAAAAACAGCTCTAGTTTGAACGTATACCTAAGTGGGTGTCGAAAATTATTAAGTAAAAATAAATTCCCCCACGAAAACTCACAAAAAACTTTCCTTGGTGGCTTTGTGTGTTGACCATTATTTGGCAATTGTGTTATCCCTGTAAAGGGTAATAATATCTTACATCCTTAATAGTTGAAGTTTAAGCAAATACTTTTTTCAATGTAGAGATTCTTAGAAATCAATTGAAAGACATCCCGTTCTCAACATGATTAAGTAAAAACGACCAATTAAACTTAAAATCATTTCATATTCAAAATCTCATATTATAATAACCAGTAAAATGCTGAAGAGGAAACGTGTTCTTTTAGAAGTTGGTATGTAAGGTGATATAAGCCCCTTAAATTCGAAAGAAATTGATGCAAAGACGAACAAAATTGCTGTAAAAGAATACGCTCATCGCACCTAACGTATCCAAATATTTTACGACATTAAACGGAAAAAAAGATGACAAACAACCCGTATTTTTTACTCAACTCCAAAATGGTTAAACGCCTTTTTAAACTCAAAGAGATAAAATTGTTATACTTTAAATTTATGGGGACAATATTTTTTAGAAGCCTGAAAGTTAGTGAAATTATATCGGCAATTTGCATATTTCTTTTAAAATTTCTCTCGAAAATTCATAAATGGGTGTTGGAGTGCATGCTTTTAGGGGCGCTTTCTAAAGTTTGCGAGAAAAAACGCCAACCTCCGATTTCCAAAAAAGCAGCTCTGACATGCTAAATAGGATTTTGGGCAAGCCACTAAAATTTTTTTTAACCGGTTTAGATGGCAGAAAAAAAAATCAAGAGGAAGAAAAACAAAAAAATACTAACGGAAGATTTTTTTTTTTTTGAGAGATCGCTAATTTTGTTGTATGTAGTTTTGCGATAATTTTGTAATGCTTTTATTCTCTCGTATTTTTTCTCTCCATGTCCCGCGTACTGGATGTGCTCCCGAGAGGAGAACGAGAGGAAAAGTGGAGAAGAAATGAAAGTAAAAGAATATAAGAAAAAAATTGAATTATAGCAGTGAAAATATGAATAGTGTTGAGTTCTTCACGAAGGAATATGAGAAGAAGGATATAACATTGGACAATTCTTTCGATGCTACTCAAGTACTTGGAAATTGAAATTTAAACGTACAAATATAACATAAACGGAATAAACAATTTACAGAATCATAAATAATTGTAAAGCACGGAAATATCCCGTTTTACGACGAGGCATCCGTTCATACGACAATCTTAGTGACACGACGCTACAATAAATTTATTGATACGTGTAATGTTCCTTGATTCTATGTACGGCGTATTTTTTGCAGCATTTTTCTACGTATCGTTACATGGCTTTTATGCTTTATTTTTTATGCCTATTATACATACAGTAAAATCTGTCTATTAACGATAATCCATGATCGCAAAAGTATCACGTTATAGACAGTTTATGATTATAGACAATGATAAACCTAGTAAACTTTATCTCCCTCGGGACTAGAAGGAAAATATCGGTATAGATAAGAGTTTCGTTATACGGAGGTTTCACACTATGTGTAACAAAATGCAGTATAATTAAACGTAGTCATAACGAATTGACAGCAATGACGAACAAACAAATTTGGCTGGATTGATTTAATGTATGACACATATGGAATACCACGGATATGACAAACCAATTTTTTCTTTTTTGATCTCATTTCAATCCGAATATTCAAAGATTTTAGGATTTTCGTTCATTTTAAAAATAATAATTTTACTTTGAAACGTTTATAAAGCAACTTGCCATTTTCAATACTATTTAGAATACGTTCTTCCATTGAAAACAGAATGCTTTCCTTCACTAATTGGACCTATGTCATTAGACATATATACATTAAAGAATTTTTTTTTGGGTAATGATACAAACTACAATGCTTTTAATGCTTTAGGCATTGTTAGACCTAACGTCAGAGATTTGACAACAAAATTCTTCAAATAGACATATATAACTAACGAAAATTAGGAGTCGATGTGGTATTTGAAAAAATGCCGGGATAACTAAATATTGGACGTTCTAATGAAAAACTTCTGATGGCAGTTTTTCCCAACTCTTTTGTAAATCTAATCTCACAATTTTTCTAAGTTGTTTGAGGTAAAGCGATTTTATAGATTTCGTTGGTATTTGCACCCATTTTCTTTCGTTTATTTATTTTGTCCCTTGGTTTCTGCACTTTTTTCAATCTGAACTTTAAAATTGCAATCTTTTAGTTCCACAAGCTTGTAGAACTTTAAAATCCCCTACAGATGTTTGGGACAATTTTAATCACCGTTAAACTTAATTTGTTGGCCTCTAGGATGACTTTACTTCTTTTGCAGTTTGTCACTGAAAAAAATGAAATATAATATAACGATCCAAGTTTTATTTTTATCATAAAATAATCAGAAATAAAATCATCGTATAATTCTGATACGTTTTCATTCAAGGCTGTAGCCAATATTTAATTTTGAGGGAGGGGATTCAAAAATTTTACAAAATAACGAATAAAGGTGTGTGTCACCTTTATCATGAAGAAGAAATATAAATATATTAGTGGCTTAGAAAAGGGGGGCCCAGGGGCTCAAGCCCCCCATTGGATATAAAAACACATTGTTTTCTCTAAGGCCGCATCACATAATCTTCTTTGAAGCCATTTGAGCCCGCCCCATAAGTTTTGAATTTTCACGCTACTAAAATATCACAAATCATACAAAAATAAATGAGGAAATACCAATTTTGCCTTCAGACATAATTGTAATTTTTTGCTTGTAGTTTTGCCATCAAAATTTAATTTTTCAGAAATCTCATTCAAAGAAATTTTTTTTTTTTTTTTAGAGTATTCTCAAACTAATGGCCTGTAAAACGGGACCTGGTGGTCAGAATTTTGATAATTCAAGTTTCTTTTCTCCCCTTTCTTACGTTTGACAAGTAAATATGTGTGTGTGGGTGTGTATGTATGTGTGTGGGTGTATGTATGTGTTTTTACAGTCCTATTACATAGTTTGTTTCGGGTAGGGATCGGCCCCTAAGATCCCCCTCTGGATACGGAAATGTCCCCACAGTTCAGTATTTCCACAGCCTGCAATGGTGCGACGTCGACGGGCGACAGATACAGACTTCACCACTAAATACTTCCCAAGGGATAACCCAGATGTGGTCTTTCCTTTCCGATTCTGTAAAACAGTTAGGGGACATTGTTCAGCTGGACCAAAAGCCAAGATGGCCAAATTGCATTCAGTTAAATGCAAACTTTCGTTAGCCAAGTTTTTTGCTCGCTTTTTTTTGGTGATCAGAACTCGGAGACGAAGTAAAAAATTTGCATTTTTGATAAATAATACATATGTCTGAAAGTTAATGCTCTGTTTTCATTCAAAATACTTAACTCAGTATGCTTCATTCCATATAAAAAAGACGTGTCTGAAGTACAAAAATAAGAATACTCCAGCTAATTGCTAATTAATATGCAAATAAGCTAAATAATTTAATAAATAATTTATCCATGTATAACTATAGTTGGCCATACATAGGATACAGGCCAAAACTATTGTTGATATACCTGTAACCTGTGATAACGAATTAATTTTAATTCTAACAAATTCCTTTACCATGTTCCTGAATGCCGATCTTATCTCATCGTAAAATAAGCTGTTACTTTTTCATTTTCTCATGCAATCTTTCATCTCTCTGTACTTGCTTTTTTTCATTCTCGTCTATCCGTTCCATATTCTCACCAAATTTGTTTATTACATCGTCTGCTTTTACAACCGTATCTCCCAGTTCCATACCCTTAACATCCCGGTTTCCATCTTCATATTCGTTATTCAACTTATTATCCATTTTAGCTGTACGTTCTTTCTCTCCTTTTTTCCTAGCCATTTATTTCTATGTCTAACAATATTTTAAATACAAATCAATAAACAAATACTAATTCAAGTGGTAGCAAGGAAGACTTACTCAATTTTACTCACTAATTCTTTTTCACTATTTTTTAATGGCAGACAAACAAAGAAGGAGTGATGTAAACTGTATACCGAAGTATAGCCTTTTTATATAATAGTAATGGGAAGTATTGTTGAGGAATGCAGTGAATATAAGGTGAGCCGTAAAAGAGAGTTTAGCTAAAAGATAAATGTACAGATGTAGTAGCCAAGATACCATAAAAATAATAACTGGTGTTAAGAAGACGTTTGGGAATTTCGAAAACACAAATTTCAGTTACTTGCTGGTAACGTAGAAATGCGAGATAAGTATCAAAAGAAAGTCTTTTAAAACTAAACTTAATTTAAATCAAAAGCAGGAAAAGCAGTTTACTGAAAGTAATATATTAGGAATTTCAGAGGAAAAATGCGACTATTTCTTGGCAGAATGTTGCTATTGTATTAAACACACATTGTTAAATAAATTACAAATAAGTTAAATAAATTAACAAATAAGCTAAATAAAGTAATAAATATTAAATAATTAATAAATAAATTAATAACCAAGCAAATATATTAATAAATAAACTAAATAAATTAAGAAATAAGGTAAATAAATTTTAATAAAATAAGCTAAATAAATTAACAAATAAGCTTAAATAAATTAAGTAAATAAATTAATTATAAAAATACAATACTCAATCAATTATTAATAGATAAAATATAAATAATAGCAGACCTACGTTATTGTCTCCTGGAATACTTAATGTCACACATGTCATTTCCCTCTTTCTTTCATGTTCTTTAGCCGCGAAAGCACGCATCAAATATAAGTGTCTGACTTAATTATAAATAATAATAATAACAAACTTGATTATATTTCTTTTTAGTCCTTTATTATTAATAATAAAGAACTTGATTTTCTTGGGTCACTTCCTCGGGTCGTACCCTACTACTTCGTCATCGATTATATACAAACCTCTCTCAATAATAAATGCATTGAATAAATAAAAAATATATATTGCTTTCAAAAACATTCATTAACGTAATGGAAATCAAATAATTATAACGTGTTTTTCGAAAAAGTACTATGAAAATACCATAAACATAAAACAGTTAAAAAACTATGAACTTTCTTAAAAACTATGAACTTAAACTATGTCTTAAAAACTATGAACTTTCATATAGAAGACAGAAATGATTTGCATCAATTAACTATATTATTTCTCGTATAAAATATTTCAAATAAAATGTATAAAGCTTAGAAACTGGAGATTATTATATATGAATTTAGTTATAATAAATTATACGAAATAAATGGAGAGGAACTGGCAGGAGTATAAGGTGTCGAATTTTTACACACAAGGAAAATGTCAGGAAAATTTAATATTGAAAGGATATTTTACGAGATAAAAATGATACAATGTTTGTTAATGTTCGTTTATTTAGGGTTTCGGTTCTGAAATAGGATGAGAGAGAGAGAGAGACAGAGAGAGAGAGTAACTTCATTTGACACCCCAACATAAGGTACATTTTCAAATATTTTACATCAAAAAGCCGAAAATAGGCTTCGTAAGATAAAATCGTACGTTTACTTTATAAAGACAATGAAATTATGAAAGTTTCTTGCAACTCTGAAAGAATTAGATTTAGGCCCGCTGTGCAGGAAGTTATCATTTGGCCGCATTAACGAGTGTGCTACCTCCTTTTTTTTCAGAACTTCATAGGTTGCTTGAAATTTTAACAAGTTTTAACAAAGCTATGCAAAGTTTCACCAGGAGTTGTTATTTCAACACTGGCGTAAGGTTTAAAAACACGACGTTTCGGGAGCCAACTGCTCCCTTTGTCAAGTGAAGGCAGAATGAAGAGTTCGTGAAAGTCCTAAGCTTATATACCCGCATGTTGGGAATCCCCATCTGACGCCATTTGGTGCGGGATAATCCCGGTTGGGGAAACTCCTGCACCCGACGATGTCAGATGAACACCCCCAACTCGAGGTTTGACAAAAATTTTGTAAGGTTCTGGTAGAGGTTTTGAGATGTTAATAGCATGACTCCTCAAACGGGTTTCCCCAGCCGAGACTATCCCGCACCAGATGGCGTCGGGTAGAGTTTCCCAACAAGCGGGTATATAAACTTAGGCTTTTCTCTCAATCTACATTCTGCCTTTACTTGACGAGAGAGCAGTTCGCTCTCGAAACGTCGCGTTAAAATAACTGTTGTTAATAAGTTTCATTATCAATCATTGTTTTTCATAAGACACAATTGTTATGGTCATTATCTTAATTAACGTCATTCATTATAAAGAAACCATTTCCTAAGTTCATTTCAAGTCCGATATTGAAAATAAAATCAATAAGGCAGGAAATATCAGAAATTATGAAATTCAGAACACAAAAAATCCTAACTTTTGGACACTGAATTTACTAGCCAATCAAGAGTTTATCCTTGAATTTGCATAATAACTGAACGCGATGAATGCGAATTTTAATCTGAGCGTAAATATTAAAAGAGGCTTAAATTATTACGCTCCCTTTGAATTTAGTACCAATAATTTGTCAAAATAATCCACTAAAAATGGAGTTTTTATTCCACTGTTAAATCTTGGTGATGAAGTGGATTAAAATGATCTTTATGGAAGACAAATTACGGCATTTGGAGCGCCATTAAAACTGAAAGAAATTGCGTGTGTTTTCTTCGCTAGAATAAGTTTCAGCACAATTAATTTGTGAGCCAACACGAAATCCAATTCCCGCGCGAGAGTATATCACCACACTTTTTTCGAGCTTTGCTTTCAAAGAAAACCAAAAGAAGGTTTTTAAATTACAAAAATAGCAATTTTCAGAAGTTTTCGTAAGCCGAGCTTTCATCTAAAATTAATTACGGATAATTAGAATATTAATTAATAGCAAGAAGAAAACTGAAAAGTGTAAAATATATCGGCTTGCCTTTTTCTTTTCCTTCCTATTTTGCTTTGTTTTTAAATCTTTCGAAAGAAAAAATAGTTTTTCTTCTCCTCTTCCCGTTTTTCATTTGAGAGTGCTTTTCTTATTTGCATAGTAAAATTACTGTCATATATAACGGATGATTTTTTGTAATGTAAATGAAAAACTGGGGATTGCGCAGATATTTGCATTTAAAACATATGAGGGGGACAATTATGGAAAATACTTTTTTAAAAAATAGTATTTTGGTTCGAAGATCGGACAAAAATAAAAGGAATTACATTAAAAAATTCACAAATATATATTTTTTAAAACTATTAAAAATTTAACATAATAATTTTCATTAGGAAAAGCAGATTTAGATGGCTTGGGCATGTAGAAAGAATGAGAGGATTTACGACATCTAAGAAGGTTTTGAAGACCAATTCAATAGGAAGAGGAAAAGTGGGATATCCCAAGAAAAGTTAACTTGATGGTGCGAAGGGAGATTTAAGAAGAATGATGGGGAAATAACGGCCAAGAAAAACCTTAGATAGAGGAGAATAGGCGACGGACGATGTTTAAGGAGGCCCAGGTTGTATAGGAACTGTGACGTCGAAAGAAGAAAAAGACGTTCCATTACTCCGTTTTCAGCAAAATACTTTTGTGGATTTCTGTCTTATTTTTACTCACTGCCAGTCATTTACTTACGTCTCTACGCTCAACGATTCTTTTAAAGGTAGCTATTTCATACCTTTCTCAAGTGTAAGAAAAGGTAAATTTTATTTTAGGCAGAATGCATACAAAGTGAAATATACAAATGAAAGGATACAAAGTGAAAAATACAAAGGAAAATATATAAAATTAAATTATGTAAAATGAGATATACAAAAAGAAAATAAAATGCAAGGGAAAAAAACCACACATATATTATGTGCATTCTGCCGGGGCAGCATTTGGAAAAGACTTTTACATCTGACAAAATCCAAGTTGCCCAGGTTTTCTCAAATCGAACATTAAAAGTACTTCACCTGCATCATCCCCACCCCTCCACCACATAGCATCCCGCAAATTACAAATAAACAAATAATAATTTATAAAAAATAAATATATGCCCAGCCATGTATGTGGGACTTATGCATTAAAATGAAGCATATTGAAGAACTCTATAGATAAATATGTATTTTAATGAATGATTAATTTCTGCATCTACTACAAGCCGTCGTAAGGGTCACTGCTATGCGTCCAAAATATATCGTCACAGCTCAATATCGTCGCGGTAATCTCGGCTATGTCCCATAAAATCGCCGTAAGCGTCAGCGTCGCTGCCCTGCGTCCGCACTCCAACTCGGTTGCTTCGCGTTTCCCCGTCTTCTCCGTTTCCACGCATGCGCAAGCGTGACTGTGTCTGTCTACATACACTCATGACGTCTCATGTATATGGGGATGGGTGTCCCAATCCACAGGTATGTCTTATTATTTTCAAGTAATTTTTATACAGGACTCCAGAATGACCTTGCGCCGTGAAAGCCGAGTTCAATATCCAATAACATCGAAAAAAGTGCGCCATTTTTCTGCCCATTTTAATCTGGGGTTTGGTTTCGTTGGCAGTAGAATTCGGATTCCTCGGAAAACTGTAGGTTTCGGCACAGTATCACCTTGTGCTATGAAAGCTAGAGTTCGACACACAATAGCATCGAAAAACGTGCGCCATTTTATTGCACATTTTAATTTGGGGTTTAGTTTCGTTGGCATTCTACAGAAAACTGTAGGTTCCTCGGAAAAGTGTAGGCTCATCGGAAGACTATAGGTTCCGTTGCAGCATGACCTTGTGCTGTGAAAACACAAGCAAACAAAATTATGTGCATGGGTGAGTAGGAAGCAAACTGTTGGACGTCTAGTTAACAGATCAGTTTTCCTGAATCTCTTGTAAACAGTTTGTTTGGAAATAGTTGCTCTTGTGACGGCTGCTGCTTGCAGATGTTGCCTTGGGATGTCGTGCAGTTAATGCCAGATATCTCTTCTTCCGAGGAGGTATATGTTGTAGATGACATTGTTCTGGTTAAACTCTAATATCTTCAGTATTTTGGAATCACCAGCACAAGCTGGAGGTTCAACATTTTGGCACATCGAGTGTTTTACAAATTTCTGTCTATAGCCGTCCTGATTCCACCATTTTAACGACTTCCCCTTTAAAAGAAATCAACTTTTTTATTGGCATTATAATCACACAATTCCTACTTTTCAGCGGTGGGGCGGGGGTGGGGGCGTTGCAAATATACTTTCCAGTTCTGAAACCTATGGAGAACGGTACCTTAATGCAGATCCCGGTACATATTCTAACGTTCATTTTAATTATGCGCCTAAATACAGGCTACAATTAAATTCTTTGATTATAATTAAAGGATTTCACTTTTCTTTTGTTGTTTTGAAATAAAGAGTTATATCGGAACATATTTTCTCTGCAGATTACGAAAATGTCCGTGAAAAATATCCGTAACACGTCAGGTTTTTTCACAAATCACGAAAATTTGAAAATGTAAAAAAGGGTAATTTTTTTAATGGCGTCGATACGTCACAATATTGTAACGTATGCAAATATCCTCTGGCGTCAAGGAATGCATGTGTAATGAATAGATGAACATAAATACATCGCAGATTAACGGAAATGAGTCATACCTAGGCATGAGAGCGAGCAAAAAAAGCTTTCCAACTGCATACGCCAAATCTGAAGAGAAAAAAATAGAGAAATTCTATTAGCAACATTTCCTGGATTAGTGTGCAGTTTTAAATTATACATAATATTGTAGACTTTTTTGAAAAATTGGGTCAACCCGAAACAATTAAAGTCAACCCGAACGAATCGGATCTGCAACTAAAAAAAAAAAAAGTTACCTGATGTAGGATATAGTGCCCTTTGTAGTGCCGTGATGAAGCAAACGGAAATCTAATTTCATTTCATATAGTAAATGGCATTCATCTTTTTTCCCTATGTCCAGATATATGCATTAATCCACTTATGTAGAAATTATTTCTGAAAGTAAAATTCTAAAAACATTCCTGAGCAAATATTTCTCAAACAGTGATTTTTCATTGAAAAAAAAAACAGTTTAAGAATAAAAATTATAGCTGCTCTAAATGAATGAATGAATGAATGAAAGAGAGAGATAAATAAATAAATAAATCTGAAATTTTGAAAGAGATGTATGACAACCTTAAATTTCTGCTGGAACGTGTGCAATACAAGCATCATGAATGGTTTTTGTGCAGGGTTTTCAAGATAATCGGAATACTGCCCGGCCAAAAAGCAGGCTACACGAAATTTCCCTGCTTTTTGTGTGAATGGGATTCCAGAGCAAGGAAGCAACATTGGGTTCGGAAGCAGTAGCCAGGCAGAAGTATTTTCACACCTGGTGAAAAAACATTGTTTCAATTCCATTGGCTAATCCTTCGAAAATGCTTTTGCCAACGTTACACAATAAACTAGGTTTAATAAAGCCATTCATGGCAGCTTTAAGCATGGACAGCAAATGCTTTCAATACCTTGATTTTAAGTTTCAACCGACTGCATCGGAAAAAATCAAAGCTGGCATTTTTATAGGCCCACAAATACGAAATTAATGGCGGACACCATATTCGAGAAAACTATGATTTAGTGTAAATTGTGAGCATGAACTGAATTCAGGAATTTTGTGCACAACTTTTTGGGATACACGAAGGCTGTAAATTACATCACTTTAGTAGACAAGATGTTGGAATCTTACAAACAGCTAGGTTGCAAGGTCAGGTTCGGAGTTCATTTTCTTCATGCTCATCTAAATTACTTTCTTGACAATCTTGGTGATTTTATGGAAGAACATGGAGAGCGCTTCTACAAGGATATTAAAGTGATGGAAAAGAGATAACTATGTAAGCGGACTGTACATGTGATGGCCAACTATCGTTGGATTCTGAAAAGAGACTGTACGGCAGAATATGGAAGAAAAAACAAAAAGATGAAGTTTCAAGAGGAGCACAGTGGTTAATGTTAAGTATGTTTGCTTTGAAATATGTATTCATGTTTATCTGTTCGTTAGACATGCATACCTTCCCACCAGAGAACATTTTCACACGTTACAAACGTTGTGATATATCAGTGTCATTAAAAATTTACCTTTTTTTACATTTTTGTTATTTTTGAAAAAAGCTGACATAGTACTGATTTTTAAGGTCATTTTCGTAACCTGCAGAAAAAATCCGTTCTGACAGACGTTGCCATTTCAAAACGGCAAAGCCTTGCATATTAGTGTCATTATTAATATTATTAATATTTATACTTGTATTTATGCCTGTTATTTATACCTTCTATACGTATGTATACTGTTACAATTATTTTATTCATATATTTAATATTTGAGTTATAATTAACTATATCGTGCAATATATATTTTGAATAAAATATTTATCACTTATTTGATTGCTTTCACTTATTCTCTATATCTTTTTCTTTGATGACCGGTTCTTACCTTTAATTATAGATTATTTAATATGAGTCAAATATAAAATGTGAAATTTAATATGTGTAAAATATAATATGTGAAATTTAATACGTAAAATATAATATAAATTTAAAATATAATATGAGAAATTTAATACGTAAAATATAATATGTGAAATTTAATATGTAATACATATACCTTCATATAAATTAAAGCAAAATTGGTTAACTTCTGAAGAGATTCTTGACATAATTAGTGTCATTTACAAGGAAGCGGACTATGTACAGGTTAAATCCACATTTCTGTATTCTAGGACAAGTTACATGTGTCCCCGGTAGTCGAATTGGGCTCTATGACTAGTATTGTTTTCTCTAAGACACGACCCCTTAGTTGAGATCTATGGGGATCTAAGTATAACAATCTTTTTCCGCCTAATGTTCAATCAGAACTGTATCCAGAGCTACGTAACTTTTCACGGAAAATTCTTTTAGCAACTTTTTCTGACTTCTCACATTAGTTAGATAATCAGTAAGTCTATCCAACTCATTCCCAGACTTTATCTAGAACCAATAAGCTTTTTTTCCACTGAATTACCTCGGCGTATTTATTAGGTTATCGTGATGTCTAAAAGCAAAAATATCTTCTCCGATCTTTTTTTTTTTCGCCATCGTAAGATGTTATCGAATTTTAAGGGTCATTTTAAACACATCTATCCTCATATTTTATTCGTTGCGTATAAATTTTTCTTAAATTATATTTTAAAGGGCACATTTTTGAAGTCTAGGTATTCTAGAATTTTGTCAGAATTAGATAATAAATTAGATTAGGAATATAACGCGTGGCTATGCAAAAGTATAAACCTGTTATGATGGCTTATTTAAACTGGGACCCATTAACTTGTTTCTCGTAAAAGAGAAAGTAAAACATAATAAAAGAATTTAGCGGGATTTGCGGTCCATGCGGACATTGGTCATCGTTGAAATATTCGACGAAACAATACGCAATATAAATAAGACACAAAAAACAACGTTTTAGAAGCGTATTTATGTCAAGATTGAGTTCGAGCTACGCGTTTCGGGCGATAAAAGTTCGCCCTTCTTCGGGAGTGAACACGTGGAATATCGTCAACAAACGAGGTTGATTCGCGGATGTAACTAGAGTTGAGTTATTAAGTGAAATGTTGACTTCCAAAAGTAGGAAGTCAAGTACTACATGGTTTTTGTGGTGCGGCCACTCTTCCCAGAAATTACCAAATTGTGGAAAAGTTGGCTGTCTGTTAGTAGAGGTGGCAATTATGGCGGGACTATGGATTAATATCAGAAGGAGTTAGGTGGAGTACATTTCGCCAAGCTGAGCTGAAGGAAGGAGTTGAGCTGTGGTCATTCACAATGGAATCACGAAACATGTTAATGAAGAAAGCTTCGGCGAAGTCCAGTTCAAGTGGTGAATGAGGTTGGTGGATGATACGAGCGTCAAAAAAGTTAAAGCGATGGTTGTGTTCGTGGCTGTGAACAGCAATGGATGATTTGTGCACCTCACCTTTCTCAACGTATCGGCGATGTTCTTTCAACCGATGCATGAGGGCACGTTTTGTCAGTCCTATGTAGGAAAGTCCGAACTGGCAAAAAATTTGATACACGCCCCAGCGTTGGAGTGTGGAAATGTTATCTTTGAGTCTAGAGGGCAAAATCTTGTTAATAGGCGAGAAGGTAACTTTGAATTTGGCTTGCCGAAGGACTTTGGCAATGGCGGAGCTAAGTTTGGGCACGTAAGGGAGTGTTACGAAGCTTCGTATGTGCTAAATGTAACAAGAAATTTTTGTATCCTTGCAATGTTGTATAATACTCGTATAATATAGTATAATACTGCAGCACCGTATAATAATCAATTGAAATCTTTTTGAAAGGATTTATAAAATTTATGATAACTAATTTATAAATTGTTTGGTTGGTAAGAAGTATTAAACTGATCAGTTTTTAAAATTAAATAAAAACATAATTATAATGAATTTAATTGCAATAAAAAATATATGTATGGTTATACTAAATACAAAGTAAGTTTTTTAATTAAAAAATTGCAAAAAATACTAAAGTATATAAAATAGAAAATTTTATTGTTTTATTCAATGTTTCACTCAATTCCTCTGAACTTGCTGATGATTGGAAGATTAATAAAATCATCCTAATTTACAAATCAGGTAGTCATAATAATCCGTTAAACTATAGATCTATTGCTATTACTTCATCCTCCTGCAAACTTTTTGAACATATCATAGCTAAAGAGATACGCCTTATACTTGAGTCTAAACATTTCTTTTTACCATCTCAATACGGATTTAGAGAGAGTTACTCAACAATTAACCTACTTCTTAACTTTATGCAAGATTTGCCCTAATCCATTGACAATAATGCCCAAACAGATATAATTTTTATCGATTTCTCGAAAGTGTTCGACAAAGTACTTCATTCCAAATTAATCTATAAGCTTCATTTAATTGACCTTGATATACAACTCTTGTCAAGGATTGAAGTTTTTCTAAAGGTCGAAAGAATTATGTGCACATACTCAATAATAATTCCGAGTTCTTAAATATATATTCAGGCACCCCCCAGGGTGAAGTTTTATCTCCCCTTCTTTTCATGATTTATATTAATGACATTGCTTCATCTATTTCTGTTCCAATTCGGATATTTACAGACGATTGCGTAATTTAAAATCAAATATCATCATTAAATGATCATTGGCATTTACAATCTCGTTTCTCAATGGTGCACGCAGTGGTCCTTACCATTAAACTCATCTAAGACAGTTCTTTTATCTATTCATAGGAAAACTGATCCTTTATCCTTCTTTTATGAAATCCAATCCACTACAATTCAAGAAGTGAAACATTTCAGATACCTAGGGATAACATTTACTTCCGATCTTCGATGGAACCTCCATATTTCCATTGTTATTAATCAAGCTAAATCAAAATTATTGTATCTACGGAGACAATTAAAACATTATTATGTTACAAAACTTACATTTTCTCAATATTAAATTATGCTTCCGAAATTTGGGATCCTTTTACAGACCGCAATATCAACCATTCAGAATCTATTCAAAATCTGGCTTCACGTTTCATATTGAATAACTGGTCTCCTAATGTCTCGGTAACATCTCTTAAAGCTTCTTTACACCTAATTCCGCTTTCCTTTCACCGTAAACACCTGCGTCTTACTCTTTTATATAAAAATTCTTTATAATCACTATAAATGTAATTTCTTACAATACGTGAGACCTGCCGACTATATTTCTTCTCGTATTGATCACTCTTTCAAATTATAATTATTTACCGCACACAGCAATACTCATAAATTTATTTTTTTTTTTTTTTGCTCAAACGATTGACAATTGGAATAAGCTTAACTCAAAATGTGTTTCTTCAATTAATATCAATGCATTTGTTCATAATATTCGACAATTTGTAACATCTTAAGTCTGTATTATGTACCCCTACCTGGGCCCTCACGGGCCAAATAGTATTGTATAAATAAATAAATAAATAAATAAATGAATGAATAAATAAATGAATGAATAAATAAATGAATGAATGAATAAAACCAATGTGATCTATAACATTTATTATATTCATAGAATTAACGACTTCTAAACAGTGCTTGTTTAAAGAATTTATGAGCCCTAGGCTGAAAGAATAGAACGGGCTCCAAAGAAAATTTGTTCATCGTGATATTAATAAATTATGAGTTTTTTATTGTTATTATTATCTTCGATAATCAGGATTATCAGTGATAAAAATTTATTGGACATTTGTAAATAAACAAGGATAAAACGATGCTTAGATTTTAATAATACACTATCCCTATGGAACCCCAAAATTTCGGGTCCACTTGGTTCCGATTTATGACTGTCAAGTCGCGTCGTTATATCCGATACGAATTTCCCTACTTAGAATCTACGTACACTACAAAATCGTCGTCGTTATATCAGGTTTCGTTGTTATATACGATGTCGTTATAACCGATATATTTAATATAGAGTAGAATAGCAAACCAAATTTCTTGTAAAAATTCCATTGTTATATGCGGTTGGTCGTTATAATCGGCGTTGTTATAAACGATTTTCACTGTATATGCATGCATATGTGTATGTATGTATAGTTAAATTTATTATCGTAGGACAGATACCACATTAAGCTGTCAGTTTTGTTCTGGATGACTCATAGGTATTTCGGAACGTAAATTACGGGATATAATTATTAAATAATAGCGTAAAGGAGAGATGGTAGCCTGTCTTATTTACACGAAAGAGAGAGAGAGAGAGAGAGAGAAAGAAAGAAAGAGAGAGAGAGAGAGAAAGAAAGAGAGAGAGAGAGAGAGAGAGAGCTTGTTTAATTACCATATGAGAAGAAGGTGAGTAGCCAATATTTTGGACATATTCTTTAAAAAATGTCAAGCTATATCTTAAAATATTTTTGCCAGAATGTTTTAAATATTTTTGTCAAATTTTTAAAGAGAACACTCTTTCCTCTAACTATTCGTACCTCCTTTTTTTAAGACTCTCAACTTATGGCTATTAAAATATATATTTTTCTTTCCTATTCGAGGATTTAAATGTGGATAAATTTTAATACCATGTCTGTTATTAAATTTAATGTTTGATTGAGAGTTTTTAATCGTAAAATTAATTTATTTGCAACCTCCACTTTAGAGACTTAACCTTGGAAGTTTTATAAATTTATCCATTTTTCTCATCATTTTGTTTTTTCTGGGTTGTTTCATTTCTACGTTATCTATTTCTTTTAGTTTCCACTATTAAGGGGAATTGCCTCGGGGGGAAAGGAAACGAGACTGTCTCATAAATTCCTAATTTTTTCTTTTCTTTTCTCACACTTACAATTGTAATTCTGTTTCTTAGTCACAGCGTTTTCTGTCATCGTAATCGTCCCCAATAACTCAATAAATTGTAAGAATTCAAGTGGATAACTTTTCCCATGGGATGAAGATAAATACGTTTTTCAAAGCCAATGGAACAAACCGTTAGTTTCCAGCTTTTTTTTATTAATAACCCTTTTTAAGTACTCCAAGAAACTTTGAATATCTTAGGATTGTCTTCTTTGTATTAGTTCTTTAAATTTTATGTCTTGTATTTATTTGGCTTTTTTTTATTTATTGACACGTCATTAAATCCTTTGTCTTCTTTTTTGATATTGTTCCTTTACACTTAATTACTATTTCAATTACAGAAAGCGTCCTTCGACATAGTTTGAATTAGAGAGCAGATTGTTATCCAATTTGAAGTAGGAAAACCAATTGCGTTATTTAATTAAAAACGTAACAAAAAATTATTACACTAATTTTCAATTTTTTGTTTTTAATTTTATCATCGAAAAATTATGATGACGTAAATTATGTACGGACTTGCGAATATTAATTTAACTGATATAATTAATTATTAGATACTGCACTAAATCTTAAAATACCTAAATATGTCAGTTACGATGCATCAATGGTTTTTTTTTTTTGTATATTAAGACCGCATGCTGGGTACTATCGAATGAAACTGGCAAAGTTGGTCATATTTAGCATTTATGCTATACTCGCATCAGCTGTCTGAGCCATGCCCGTATCCGGGGAACCTTAGGGACCGGCCCCCGAAACTAAATTTTTAATGGGACTTGGCTACGGACTTGCATGCTGTAATTGTATCGATACATGCTGTAAAAATTTATGAACCCCCGAAATTAAATCTTGGCTACGGTCTTGATCTGAGCACCTATTATCATCTTCTTTCAAAGTCTCTATAATATTGAGCCTTTCCTTATATTAAAGACATTTACCACTATGAAAGGTATAACTCTTCCCCTGTAATTTCATGATCAAACCTACCTTGCGTTGTAATCGTTTACGTCAGAGATACCGAAGCGTGTTCGATCACTATTATAATTATTAATAACTTGCATGTTCAGTGGATATAGTTAGTAACACTTCTCGGAGAACAGGTTTCTGGTAATTGAATCGAAGAATATGTCTTGCTTTTGCTTGCACTTTTTATAGTGGAAATTACTTTTTATAGTAGAAAAAAAATCATATTTGCATGTATGTATGTGTGGCCGTGCATGTCTGTAGTTTTTGCGCAAGGATAGCTAAGGCCTTAATGTGCCATCTAGCTGAGGCCTTAATGTGCCATCTAGATAAGGCTTTAATGTGTCATCTAGCTAAGGCCGTGATATACAATCTAGTTAAGGAATTAATGTGCCATCTAGCTAAGGCCGTAATGCGCCATCTAGCTAAGGAATTAATGTGCCATCTAGATAACGCCTTATATATATATATATATATATATAGCAAAGGCATTGATGTGCCATGCTCTACAATTTTCCGGGACATCTAAAGCTCTCCCGCGTAGAGAATAAACCCTATACTACAGAGTAACAAAATTAACCATATACTACAGAGTAACAAAATTAATCATATATTACAGAGTACAAAATTTATCAGAATAGCTGTTACCGAAATTAATTTTCTAATCGTTAGTCGTATGAAAAACTTAAGAGGAAATAAGTTTGCAAGTTATGCGAGCATGTTGGCTATGTTATTTGTTTTAGGTGGACATGTATAAAAATACCAAATTTATCTTTTTATAGAAGCCCTCTACCAAAAATTTTCAATCAGAAAAATATTGTTCTATATCACATATATCAAATTAAAGAAAATTCCTATTTTAAAGTAGAATATTTGCAGAGTTAAAGCAGAAGTTAAATTTCATCACTTATAACCTTCTATCGCTGTTTTGACAAAAAAATAATGACAAAGTTAGGGGACTATTTAAAAAAAATAACAGAGTGAAATGCATCGTAGGCTTGTTTTGAACAGCACACAAATTCAGAATTTATTTTAAACTAAATTCTGAGGTAAGTGCTAGCTCATTTTATTTTTTAATTTGTGGATGTTCCCTATTTATTTAGAAACTTCAGAAATTTAAATACACATTTATTAGCGTCTATTTCACATAGAAACGCGAAATCTTTTTTATTCGGCTACTTAAATACAGGTCAAACATTTTCTAATTAGAAATTTCTTGGTGGACGGCTCGTATTAAAAGTTAATTTCCGTATTTTTATGCATAGTCGACGCCCTCTTCCCCTGTAAAATAAAAAAAAATATTCAAAATTCTTAGGCCTACATCATTTCAAAACCTTTTCCTTATCCTGAGGTTTTTGTCTACGACTAACGACTAAACTGATACTTACGGTAATATCTATACTGAATCACCCGGTATGGTACCACCAGGTGTAAAACTCTGAATTTTGCCATTGAAAGGAACGGTGTTACCTCTAAGTACATGTGAGACATACGCGTACCCAGAAAATTCGTAAGGGAGGGTTACAGGCTTATAATGGGGTTTATAGTGCTACAACTCTATATATTCATATGTGTATAGCCTATATATAATTTCATCGCACGGGGGGTTACGACCCCCTCAGCCTCTCCTGCATATACCAGTGGTGTAAGAAAAGCACAGATATAATAATTAAATTAATTAAACAAATTAGTTAAATTAACTAACCAATTTAATTAAATTAAATGATCAAATTAATTAAATTAAATGATCAAATTAATTAAATTGAATCAATCAAACAATAATTAATCAAACCAATAAAATTTAATCAATCAAACTAATCAAATTTAATAATAAAATTAATTAATCAATCAATCAAATTAATTAATTAATCAAATTAAATGAATTACTTAAATTACTTTAACAAATTATTTAAGTTAAATAAATAAATTAATTATAAACTAAATAATTAAATTTATTAAGCAGGTATATTAATAAATAAGAGTAACAAAGCGCAACAATCGCAGGCTGAGAAAATCAAAGCGTAAAAAAGGATTTTTATTTGGTAATAGTAGTATATTTTTAATACTTATTTACTACATTTAAATAATATTTTCGTTTTTCTCTCCTTCATAGAACCTCCAGAGTTTGTGGGCATAAACCACTGTACAAACATAATTTCAGAATAATCCAGCTTAATTAATTTTGATCAGGCTTAAAAAGTAGTTTTCTTTCGTATTTACTGAACTGGTACAACATTGGTGATAGTGTGCTCTGGTCTGAATAATTTACGGTTTGGGATTTTACTTTTAGCTCTCAGCATGATTTGCCATTCAACAGTGGGACGTTAGGCTTGAAAAAGTATATGTGGAAAAATACTTCTATAGTTATTGAGCAATGTAAATTATACGTTGTATTTCGTTAACTAATTAATTAGATTTGTGTTCCATTTTATGTAATTTTTTTATTGTTTAGAATATGTGTTCTTTCTTGATTTCCTCTCTTTATTTTAATATTTTCTTTACATGAAGTTAACTTATTTATTGTACTTTTTTACAAACGTTGAATCATTCGAAAAATATAAAATTCGCCTTATTTTCGTTTAATTAAAAAAAATTGCATTCCTTGCTTTAGTAACTTTTACACTTTATTAAGTACCGTTTATTTAAAATATTTTCTATGAGATAATCATCCTTTTTTCCTTTCGGATAATTTAATTAAAAGTATCCAAGTCCCCATAGGATTTTCGAATTCATTCACAAATATGCTAATTGGCTTTTTTGTATCGCTAGAATGCTAGGGAATAATATTTGAATTTTTCTTTATCTTCTTCTTATATTTCTGATACCGTTTTTATCTGTTTTTGCGCAGTCACATATTCCCGTGTGTTCTGTTTTTGGAAAGTTCATTTCCTTGTATTTCTCCCTCAAATAAGATGTCCGAGTGTGTTGAGATATTTAAAGTATCAAGATGCGCTGGAATAACCTGGGTTTACAAAAAGAAGAATAATGAAAATAAATTCGTTCCTTCCAGTCCATGCTCCGCCCTTTTAGTTTCATGTTTTTTTCTTTGCAACAACCGAACATAAATTTTAAATAAGAGGGTGACAAACAATTCCCGCGTCTCCACCTTTTCCCGCTTTTTGAATTTATCCAATATTCTGAACCCTTCCTTGATTTTAAACGTATTTCTTCTTTTAATAGGCATTTGAAGATGCGACATCAATTTAAGATTAATTAATGACAAACCAAATTTATTACCTAATAATATTAACATTAATAATGAAAATAATTAACAAAATGGTGCGCGCTATTGGTTTTAAAATATGGATTTATAATTCAGCTTTTACTTCGAAAATATAATATAATTAATAAGTTAATAATATATATGATAAGAAAGTAAATAGTAAAAATATACATGATACTGATTACCTAAAACTGCGGGCCTAGAATTGCCTAGGACCTGTGCTGGAAGAAATGTGTTGGGGAAAAATTGACATAAAAACAATTCTCAGTCAGCATAGGTAAAATAGTGTGATATGTCAAGAATCCTAGAGAATCAAAACATAAAATATACTCAGAAATCAAGACATATAAGCAGGGGCGTGCCAACATTTTGGAGAGTGGGGGCGGAGAGCGAGAGATCTGTTTTGGCCACGAAGTTGTGGCGCCATCTATTGCCACAAATTCCCAACAGCTATTATAAAACGTTAATTAGATAAATTATTTGCTAATTAGTTAATTAAATAGTTAAAATAAACTGAATTACAAAACAACAACCACTTGAACGATTTCAATTTTACTGATTTCGCAGAGCACCAAGCTTTAAGACCGATAGCTTCATAAAGAGTAAAAGAAAATATACAAGTAAAACAACATTAATTTTTTAAACAATGGATACGCCAGGGGCACAATCAAAGCAGTATTAACGGTATGGCGTCGACATCTATTGACAGGAAATGAAATTAGAATCCAAAGTTGTTTCAGCTTTGCTACATTAGTGGAAATGTTTAATGTTATTTTTGAAGTTAAAATTTTAATAGTATTCCTCGATAGTGTTGGAGACGATATATGGAGATATATGCATTTCGCCCCTCCTCCTCCTCCGAGATTGGGCGGCGAAAAACCACCCTGCCTCCCCTGTTGGCCCGTGCCTGCATATAAGCAATTTATCAGATCTCATATGGGCTTACGGATGCGATTGTCGGACACTTAGAATAAAGCATCAGAATACGTTCTGTTCAACTTGTTGGTTGATTTTTTATGGCAAAAAGACACTAAAAGTTATTCTGCGTCTTCCTTTTGGCAGAAATGAGCATGATGATGATGTTTTTGGGAATAACTGTAAGTGACCACAACGGTACGCCAGAAAATGAACACCACCATCACAAAGATACTGATGATGCGCGAGAAAACTATCATCATTATTTCAAAGATGATGGTGATGAACGAGAAAACGATCACCATCCTTACAACGATAAGCCTATTTTAAAGAATTATATTCGCTTCAAGTATTTAAAGTGCTTATATATAATTTTTATAAGAAATATATACCATTTTTTTATGTTCTGTCATAGAATTTTTTATATATGTCATTCATACTTTATTTCTTATTTATTTTTACATATCTTAACTTATACTTATTTACCTTATACTTAACTTATACTTATTTACCTTATACTTAACTTATATTTATTTACCTTATACTTAACTTATACTTATTTACCTTATACTTAACTTATACTTATTTACCTTATACTAACTTATACTTATTTACCTTATACTTAACTTATACTTTAACTTATACTTATTTATTTTTACATATAATTAGAGAATCGGACAACCTAAATTCGCACTGTTTTGGGAACCGGGATATATTCCAATTAATTAATAATTATTGGTCAATATTAATTAAAAATTATCGAAATTGTATCTTGTAAAATCTACATTCCATGGCACAAATTGGAGCCCTTTGACTCATAATTATAAATTAGGATATTATGGTCTTTCACACGGACAGCTCAATTACCAAGAAAAGGGTTAAAACAAAGTATCTCAATGGGCAGAGTTCCTCGATATGTTAATTTGTAGTAATTGGTCAAAGATAGTTCCAGATTTACGTATAGGTCAAGTAGGCTCGGGCCTGGGGTCCCGTGATTTTGGGGCTCCCACAGAGACTGTGTTATTAAAATTAGGCATTATTTTATTCGTTTTTATTTACAAAAACAAAAATTACTGAGGAATCTTCATTACTAACAAACCTGAATATTGAAGATAATGAACTTCAAAGAAAAAACCATGATATACAGGGGTGCCGAGAGCCAACGCGGGTCCTCCAGGCTCATTTCGACCAGCCCCATGATCCCTTCCCTGGGCCGGGCCCCTTACAGCATGAGGCTGTGAGCATCACACATGCCAGAGCGACCCCTAGATTTCATCTGGGCCCCCAGGCTCACTTCGACCAGACCCATGACCCCTTCCCTGGGCCGGGCCCCTCACAGCATGAGGCTGTGAGCATCACACAAGCCAAAGCGAGCCCCTAGACTCATCCGGGCCCCAGGGCTGCAGCCCCTGATGACCCCCGCCCCCATCGGCTCTGATGATATATTGACTGAACATCGCATGGGCCACATTCTTTAGGGATCCATCCTATCCCTCTGGACCTAGGGCGTGGTGCAGGAAATGGAAGGGCTCGGAGGGGGGGAACGAGCCCCCCATTATAAAACAAAGCTTATATTTTTGTTCTTAACGCCCAATAATTTAATATGTTTTAAAGCTTCTTGAGTTTTGCATGTTTTTTGAACCGCTATGCCCGGTCTAGGGCCCATGAAAAGCTTAATACGGCACTGGCCAAAAGCTTCTTTCTTTCTTTCTTTCTTTCTTTCTTTCTTTCTTTCTTTCTTTCTTTTCTTTTTGGTTTTACGGCTCAAAGACTACAGTGGTCATGCTGCGCCGGGACCTACTGTTTTCCGAGGAATCCGAACCTCTTAAGGCCTAGGGAACCAAACCCCGGACTACAGTGAGCAGTGCGATCTTTATGAGATCTCTGAGTAGGCCAAAAGCCTCCAGTTAGAGCCATAGAACGTAGGTGTATGTTGAATTATCTAATTTAATTAAATCTCCTTGCGAACCATTGCTTTGAAAAGTAGGTGTGAAGATTAATATTTGTTGGAAATAATTGGTAAAAACAGGTGCAGTATATTGGTATTAAAACGCATGCTGGGTCATTAATTATAAATGACTATGCATCATATAGTTATTTATACATTAATTATAAATGACTACGCGTCCGTTCAGTTTCTGTTATACATGTACATATTTCTCATATTATTTAATACATATGGAAAAAATTAAGCAGCATAAAGTAGTATTTTAACTGTGTGAAAACATAAAATACAAACTTCCGATATCAAATTGGAGAAAACTTAACTGATGCCTTACGCTTTAAGTCATCCAATTTTTCAATTTTCAACAAAGCCATTTAGTTCGAAAACCCCCTGAAAACAATCTTTGAAACAAGCTATCAATTTCGACTTAAATGTCCCGAAAGAATCCAGCTCACTAAATGAAGCATTACAGCTCTTATTCCTACAGGAAATAAACCGAAAAAGTGTGAAGTAATGATTTATTTTTCTCGCTTCCCTGGTGCTATGCCAAAAATTTCCCAAAAACTTGGCCAAACTTACAGGAAAAGTTACCTTAATGAAAGATAACTTATCTAAACAACATTATTCGGGTACTGAAAGCTGTCGTCGGTAGAGTTTTAGCATGCAAACCGTGCAAGATGATGGATACTACTGACATAAATAATACTGCCTCGTATTTAAATCTCTGGACAAAGTAACAGACGTGCATGGATTTCATGTTTGTACTCTATTTTTACATGCCACCACTGACAGGCTCTCCATTAACTAGTTAAATGACCTAGAATACGTCACTTTCCAAAATATTAAAACATGGTTAATACAGGCTAGTAGTAGCTTGATTCTTGTTACAGGTGGCGTAGAAAGCTACAGGGGCTTAAATTCGTAAATGTTTTGATGTATTTTATTAATATATTTAATAACACTAAATATATAAGTAGACTAATATATTTAACATTAATAAATAAATTTCTTAAAATAAATTTTGCATTAAGAAATAAATTTTAGTATACCTCTCTATAATTTCCCCAATCCTTATTATAAAGTATATGAAGACTCAAACGTATGTAAAAAACATTATATACACAAGATCTACGGTAGAAAGCTATTTTGAATACATTTTTAACGTTAAAGAACAATTTCCATTGTCATGTACAATTTCGTACAAAACAAAATCTGAAATAAATTTCCACAGTATTTGATTTAAAAAAAAAAAAAACTCCAGAAGGGCTGACAAAATTTCCAGGGAGGGGTTCAGCCCCTTATAGCCCCAGCTTGGCTACGACTCTGAGTTAATACTGATGCCGACTATATTTTAATAGTTAGTCAGAAATATTAGGGATTTTTGAAACATGTAAAATTATGAAGTTATTGTAAAATTTAATTTGATAATCTATTAAGCACATATTAATAATAGAAATAAATAAAATACAATTTTTATGGTGCAGTTCTTTAAAATCGTTAACACGATAGCATTGCTGATAGCTATTTCGATAGCGTTAAACAGCTATCGTAAATTAACGCTATCGAAATAGCTATCAGCAGTGTTATCGTGTTAATGATTTTATCGAACTGCACCATAAAAATTGTTTTGCATTTATTTCTATTGATTAGTGCAGTGTGTCGCTATTAAACTGTCTACATATTAATAATGTTAGAGTATCATTGTCGTTGAAATATTTACTTCTCGTACAAAAACTACATCTATATTTATAAATGAAACCTCAATTTTATGTTCTTCTATAATATGTTTCCCACTTCGAACGTCTTTTTCCGAAGTCCGAAGTAGAAAATGAATTATTAGTTAAACAGAATGATCATTTCACTTCATGCATATAATCGCATAATAATCATTTTTTATTGGTTCTCAGCAAAATGTAAACTTATTTTCAATTTTACTTTCTCTTTGTTTAAAATATCATAGACAGCATTTAGAAAATATTGCCATTTGATGAATTTATACTGCCTTTGACTTCAACGAAAGCAAAATCACTTAAATTTGCGGTCAATTAATAGTGTCACACAGTCACTTTTTTCAGAGTTACAAGAAATAGTTTGAAATAGATTTACTAGAAATTTTCTGAATAATAGTTATTAGAATCCAAGCAGTAATAGTTGTCATTTCATTTCCGGCTTAAAGCTTAAGTTCGATCTTCAAGTTATTTCCACCTTCTTATTTCTCATATGTTTAAACTGCCAGTTTTAAAACTCGCAACGAACGCGTTGACTGAACAATCATCTGAAGAAGGTTCTCAAAGATGAACCGAAATGTCAAACTATTATGTACTGGAACTTTATTTTCGTCATACAGTTCCGTACTTTAAGGTCCTTTGCAATAGAATTGAGAAATACTTAGAAATCTATAATTTATAATAGAGTGAGGATTATTCGAAACAGATTAGGTCTAGAGCCGATTCGGATAATCGCAAATTCATATAACGACGAAACACTGAAAGAAATTATAAAGAAATGCATTTAAAACGAAACTACCACAACAACAACAACAACAACAACAACAATAATAATAATAATAATAATAATAATCTACCATAATAATAATAATAATTGCCAATTATCTACCATAATAATAATAATAATAATAATAACAACAACAATCTACAACAACCCTGTATAATAATAATAATAATAATAATAATAATAATAATAATAATAATAATAATAATAATCTAGCAACAATAACCATATTCATTATTATTATCTACCAAATAATAATAATAATAATAATAATCTACCATAATAATAATCTACAATAATAATAATAATAATAATAAGCTAATAATAATAATAATAATAGCAACTAATCTGTAACAACAATAATAATAATTGTGTATTATCTATATAATATAATAATAATAATCTACCATAATAATAATCTACATAATAATAACCAATAATAACAACAATGACTCCTACCATAATAGCAAATAATCTACCATAATAATAATAATAATCTACCACAATAATAATAATAATAATAAGTGAGCAAGAATAAGTTGAATAAGCCTAAGTTGATAAGCATAAGTGGGCATATCTACCCATAGCAATTGTTTCGGCAGAGATTGCTATGCAATTGTCAGGGCAAAGCCACAGGCTTATCCATTGTTATGGTTATACATTGTTATTATTATTGTATATGGTTATTGTATTATTTATTATGGTTATCGTGTTATTATTATGGCTGTTGTGTTATGGTATGTTATTGTATATGGTTATCCATTGTTATTGTTATTGTTTATCCATGGGAAAAAGAAAAGGCACTTCAAGAGGTATGAGATGAAATAAGAAAAAAATCAAACAAAAATCAACAGCGCATTTATTTCTTATGAAAATTATACATAACTAATTGAATCACTTGCAATTCTGCAACTCACCATTGTTAAAATGACAATCTTATCATTGTGGCAATAGTGATAATTATTTTTACACTGCTAAGAATAAATCTAATAACGAAGTTTCCGATAACTAAGATCCGATAGCCAGTTTCGACGACTACGACGGCAACTGTTCCAGCAAATTTGCATTGTTTTCATATTCTTCGATATCCCGTAAAAGCCAAAGAGTAAAAGTTTAGACATAAATGCGCCAAGCAGTTTTTTCAAGTAGTCAAAGCACATAATGCAGCGTCAAGCTTCACGTCTGATTATAATCCCAAAGCATGGCAAAAATACATGGTTTTTCTGTAGATAATAGCCGCGGTGGCTAGTTTTTACGAGGTCTCCCATAAATTTCTGATACATGCAGGCCACGAAGATCCCAACGTGTTTAGTTAAATCAACCTCACATCGACTTAATTATTTCCGCACTAGTTTTGGACGTTGCCTTGTTTTTTAGGGAAATCCAAACTTGCTGTTTAACTTTTTTTGGAGCCTTTTGTGAAACGCGTTAGTACAAGCAGTGGCGTCGGCCAAGATGGGTGCGACACTTGCATACTAAAACGTTATTGAAAAAAATAGTCATACTTTGCTTCATTCCTGGTTACGAAGGGATAGGATTAGGGAAAATATTAATCTAACTAATTGTTGGGGGAGGGATAGAATTAAAAGAACGTATAATTATTTTTTTTTTAACTTAGGAATATTTTTGAAGTACAACCAACGAGCTAAGATGACTAGCGAGCGCACGGCGACGCTGTGGTGAAACCAACATCGAGGTGAGAGTGGCTTATAGGCGAGTGGCAAAAAGGGCGAAACCAAAGTTTTTACCACAGAGTTCTTAATACACATCGCTAGTGTATATAAGGTGGTAAATAGTTTCACGTAGACTTTCACAGCGCATTATAATAATCAACAACAAATTTTCAGGTAGTCAGCTGTATAGCAAAACGATTATTTATTGCTAAAACTTTACGTTTCGATTCGAGCTGTGCGAATCATCATCAGAAGAGGTTAAATTACATGAAAAACTTTTGAGAAAATTGTAGAATATACGTAAGTTGCGGAAACAGTATAAATACGTTGAAATAAATTATTATGAAATTTTAGAGACGAATATAAAAGCCAAAACAGAAGGAAATGAAATCGATAAATAAAAAACTGACATTCACGCGTTACAATTTTGTATATTCGTCCCTAAAATTTCATAATAATTTATTTTAACGTATTTATGCTGTTTCCGCAATTTATGCTCTTTCCGCAATTTGTGTATCCTACAATTTTCTCAAAAGTTTTTCATGTAATTTAACCTCTTCTGATGATGATTCTCACAGATCGAATCGAAACGTAAAGTTTTAGCAATAAATAATCGTTTTGATACACAGCTGACTACCTGAAAAATTGTTGTTGATTAGTATATAAAGTGATTTTTACGCAAAATATAGTTAGCCATGTAAAAGTTTGGATGCCGTTTTTATGCATACTTTTTTTGAAAATTTTTTAGACGTTTTCTTTTGTAATTAGAGTTATAGGAGGCCATGGGTCTTTTCTAATATTTATCCAAGTGTTTTATCATAATTACTTTTTTTTTCTGTGGATATTTATTTCAAGCAATTGCTATGAGATTAAAAGTAAAGCTCATTAAATGCATATTTTTCCTACTAATATTAATTCTAATACTTTTCCAATAATTTTAATATTTTTTTTATAATAAAATCCCATGTTTCCTTAAATTAAACATGTTGATTCACAGTGTAATCGTTTAACCTGTTTTAAATGCAATCATTAATCTTTTTCACTATTAAATTGACGTCTTCTCATTTTTTACAGCATTTATAATTTGAGTATTATCCTGTCAATATAAAAAATGAAATTACTTATGAAAAGAAATTACGCTGCCTTTTATATATCGTTACGTACAATTGTACGCAGCACAAAATTTTACCACCGTGATGGGATTTTATTATTATAAAAAACATGAATTATACTCGGTTGGCCGAGGAAAGCATGTAAAAAACGATTGAAAATCAGCTTTTTTTGCCACTCAGAGGATTTGTCATCCGCAAGTTTTTCTAGCGGCAGAAATAGCGTAAAAGCGTTGTAAAAGTAGACAAACTGTTTGTAAAAACCCCTTTTTTCGCGGTATTGATTGTCATTATAAAAACTAATACCGGTAAAGTTACATAAAGATGTCTCAGTAGATAAAAAATACCCTTTATTTCGATAAAAAAGGTACAATAATAGAAAAAAAAACCTTCGACACTCTGGATGAAAAATAGCCAGATAGGCTGGTAAATAACTAACTGGAAATAGTGTTGGCACTTTGGTCTCGGCTTCAAAATCTTAATCCATTAACGGCCAAGCATAGAAATTTACGATGAAATTGCATAAAAATTCATATGTTTTTTTTATTTAGGACCATAGAAATACAGCCTGCCTGAAAAAATTCCAGTGTATGGGTCACGGCAAAATGTTGCGTTAACGATGTCAGTTCATATATAAGTACAAAATTCAGGATTTCTATAATATACAATTCATTTTTCACATAAAAAAAATTTTATAGGTCATTTGAAATGCTTTTACAGATATTCCCATAATTATCTGAATAATTATCTAATAAAAATCCAATTAATAAAATTTTAATTAGCTTATAATTTAATATATTTTAATTAGCATATAATTACTTAATAGAAATAGGATTATTAAATAAAAATTCAAATTAACTGTGTACTAATAAAAATTCCAATTCAGCAATGAAAATTTCCTATATCCCAATTAGCTAATGAAAAGCTGAACTAAAAAAGTCCTAATTAGCTAACGTAATTCCTAATTAACTAATAAAAGTCTAATAAACAATCAAAAATGAATAGCATTTTGTTTTTTCGGAGATGTTGCGTTTAGCCGTCTGTCCCGTCTCAGGTAGTCGCAAGGTGTACCTTTGAGGCGAAAAACTATCTCAGCCGAACCAAATCACAACATGTTGCCTCAAAATCAAGAGAAGTCTTTTTTTTTTTTGACTACAAGGAAAAGGTACTAACGAGCTATAATTACAGCGGGGTGGGAAGGTGGGGCATGAGTGTAGCCAAGGGAATAGGTAGGGTGCTTGCCCCACCTAGAAATAAAAGTTGAAGTACATTTGGGTATATTTTAGTATTTTTGATAATATATTTCGGGTTACCAGTGGTTTGTTCAACGAGATGGAAAGCTGGCTACGCCCAT
>QLNU02003225.1:68014439-68034842 GCA_006491805.2 Dysdera silvatica | reverse complement strand
TTGGAAAATGTTGGTTCGGTACGTGTAACTTTCCAAATAGAACCACTGAGCTAAATTACAACTCCAATAGGGAGTACGGACTCCCTATTCAACAGCCCAGCGGTATCCGAAGCCGGTTTTCTGCTGCGGAAGGATACACTTCGTAAGCAATTTAGGCAAACAAACCGTGAACGAGCACTGGAACCTAATCCCATTAATAATACCCGCTGTAAAGAATTTATATTTACTTTAAAGATACAATGTTTCACAACTAGTGTGTGCATAGGCGTAACTAAGGGGTTAAATATAGCGTAAACTGGGGGTGGGGAGGAACAAAAACCCAAAATTGTAAAGGTATGATTTTGCCTCCTTTCTAAAAATTTGGGGGCAAGTTCCCCCCTTGCCCCCGCCATATTACGCCTATGACTGTATGTGTTTTAGATTAGCTTTTTTATATACTGGGTGATATATATGTGCTTTTTAAATTCGAAAATAATAAGTTCGACTTCTATATACCATATGTATGCCGTAGAATTTTTTTTTATCACTTTCTAAACTAACTAATCTTTGAAGGTTAATTAACTAAAGCATACACTAATGATCATTAATTTATAAATTTGTAGAAAAACACAAAAATTAGCGTTGAATATCGGCCTGTTAACGGAATATATAGTTCTCAACTAAAATCCAAATTATTCTTACTTCTTAACACAATTTGAAAATAAAAGACATTTTCACTAAATGTCCTGCGTTATTTCTTTGATTTACATTAACTTAACATGAGATAGCTCCTTTAGTTTTTACCCTTAAAAGTATCCGTTAACATCACAAGTCCCATTGAAGCTGGTTGTTTGCCTACCGCGTATAAATAAAGGAGTGATGTGGTCCTTCGAAACCGGCACTGTCAATTCATACTCTAACAGCCCCTCCAGTTGCAATATAGCTCAGTAAGAAGAACAGAGTTGTAACTGAGAATTCTCAATGAGAGCTTTCGCGTTTTGGAATGCAATAAATCTCTCATTATTTGTTAATATCTGTTTTATTGAATTGTAACGATTGTCACTTATAAGGCTATGAGGCCTTCTACGGAATAAAGCTATAGTATCTTCATGGAAATACAATATTTGCAGTCCACTCTCGTTAGTTAAAGGCGCGTCATTATCACCAGTAAAAATAGAGGATATCCGAAAGGACATACCCGCGTTTACAAAGACAATGGTAAAAGGCGTTGTTGAAACACATTTCATATTGTCTTTAACGGATGTTAAGACAACGAGTGTGGCACGAACTTGAATACAATCAATCTTACAAAGCTCGACGATGCAACCCAAATAATTTAATGCTGCATTATAATGCGAAATATGTTCCATTGCTAAGGAGAATATACGTTCGGTGATACAATAAAAAGTTCAATAAGCATTAAGATACAATCAAGTGAGCGAGGGTGCTTACTAAGATCGCTTGACAATGATGCAGTATTGCCTTGCATATACTAGCATTTTTCTGAATGACGATGCAAAATTTCCTCGTGTAATAATAATACAGGAATAATTTGATCTACATGAGGAATATGCTTTTTATATCTCTAGATCTTATCAGTTATCTGATCCTAATTCTCTAGAAAATATATAATATTTATATGTGTGCTAGAAAAAGCTGATTTTTGATATCCATGCTTACTATCTTCTTCTGGTACTATTCTTATATAGTCGTATTATTTTGAAACAAGAATGGCAATTTTCAGGTTAAAATTATTCAACTCACGTAGAAAGTTAGTTCACAAAGGATTAAATGCTTAAAAAGTGGGTGTGGAATTACTGAACTATAACTCGATATCCTCATATGGATATATACAAAATTGCATCGTAAGGGGGGTTATGACACCATCAATACCCCCCACGCATACGCCAGTGCATCAAATATTACCAAAACATTCTACCGCATCAAATATTTGCTGATATTCAAGATAAATAGGATTAATGGTTTAAAGAACGACATTTAAATTTCCTTTTACTAGTATATGCAATTTAGCTACTGGTTTATGATAAGACTTAATCACAAATTAACGAAATATTTCACTTCCTCATCTGTGACATCTATTTGATATTCCAGACCGAAACGATGTCTAAAGTTTTCAAAATTGGAATAAGACATTTGAATTTTAAGATCGCCAAAGTTATGATCAATTTGGACTGACATAGACGCTTTTCCAATTCGCTTTTCTCAGGGGTATGTTCTACATTTTTTGTTTGTAAGGCACATGCTTTGAATAGTTGATAAGAAATGTCGTTGTGCCGGATTTTCTCTTCTGTCCGGATCAGAAGCTGTCGAAAGGATTCCGATGTGAAAAAAAGAAAAGGGAAAAAATACCTTTTGAAGTCGGGAAAATTCAGAATGATTTATGTTTTTGTAATGTTTGGGAAACAGAAGTTGCACTCTGGGAAATCACGAAAAGGTAGTTTCAAAATCTCTGAAAATTGAAATTTCAAACCAAGAAATATATTTTACACAGATTAAAATAAATCCAAGTATATAAGTATATAGTACATACATATACAGTATATGATGTAGCCAGAATATTTAGTGTTTTACATGTAAGACAAAACAAATTTAAATAACTAATTTACTATTTGCGTTTTATGCACCAACGATACGGATGGTAGTAAATAATTGCAAAAAAAAAGTAAAAACTCTTTTTGTTTGAAGTCCCATACGAGGCACTTAACAACGCTTGTTTTTACGGTTGCCTTTATTATGCTGCGTACGGTAAAATCTCATTAATGCGGATCTTCATGGGCCGCCGTTTTTTGTCCGTACAAACGGAAGTCCGTACTAAGCGGAGGATAAATTTCAGTAGCCAAAATTTCAAGCTATTCTGCAATAACTTATATAATAATGTAGTTACACAATGCAAATAAATAAATTACTAAAACAAAATAGTGTATTATGAAGAAATATTCCCAAGGTCCGTGGGAGCCCTCTTGGTTCTAAACAAGAAGTTTAGTTTGAAAAATAAATATCTCGAGACTCGCAACACCGATTAAAGAAGTTTACCTAAGGAGTGTTTCAATTTTTGCTACGAAGGGCAGGGCAGGCAATAGGGGGAAGGGTGAATTGCACAGGGACCCGGTGCGGCCAAGGGAGCCCGGTACTAAAAGGAACAAACCCTCCGCCCAGCATACGTTAACAAGATCCGTACACGGACGCCTTACCAACTGCGCCACAGAGACCTCCCTCCCCTGCAGTTTAATAATTACTTAGCCACTTTCATGCAAATCGACACCCTCCCCACCTCTGGGATTCGTACCGGATCCGCCAATGCCCTCCACCTGCCAATCATAAACTTTTATGCTCCAAAGATTCTTTTCTTTTCGTTCATGTTTTACCATTCAAGAATTCAGAAGTCTGTCCTGCAGGTAAATAATAAATAGCTTGATAATAAAAGTTAGTATCGAAAAATTACCCTTGATCCAGTAACGTACGCAGAAAATTCCTAAAAGGGGTTGGTTCGAATGAGAAGGTTTACCTCTATATCATAGCTTTCGGTAGATCTATTCAGGGGCGGACATCATAGCTTCCTGTAGACCTATTCATGGGCGGACATCATAGCTTCCTGTAGACCTATTCAGGGGCGGACTGAGCCGCCAGACAACCGGCCTTCGGTCCGGTGCACCCTAATGGGCGATAGGACTTGCGTCCTCATGGGCTATAGGACTCGCGCCCTCCGATAATCCATTTGAGAAAACCTAGTCTGCTCCGACACCTAGTATTAATATTCTCCCAACTGCGGCGGCGGGAGTGTTATGGCCCACATGAATCCCTCTCCCGTACGCTTATGTCTTGATCGATTCTGAATTATATGGGAGCCTTCATGGTAGCGGGGCTTGTATTCCCATTTACCATGGAAAAAATTTAATAGGGAGAGTTGAAGTATTATGTAAGAAACTTCGGGGGTTGCTATTGTGCTTATTTTCTTACGGTAGTTTATTTTCCATGTTTTCACTTACCGGTGGGGGGAGCGAATAAAATGGCTAAAAAACCAATGGTTCGATTCTTAAATAGCTTGCCAAAAATTCGACATTCTCGCCAAAAATTGGCGACGGCGAAATTTAGGAAACTAAATTCAAGGGGCGAGCCAAACTTTCAAATATAATTTTCATTGGCTCGAAATTGTTAACTCCCACATTCCAGAGATGCACTGGAAATAAGAAACAGGTTTTTGATAATACAGCATAGGTGCAGTCTATTGGACAAATATGTGCATTATAGGCTTAACTTTCCTTTTTTTCCAATCATGCTTTGTTATTTGTTTATAGCCATAATAGTCATAATATCACATAATAGTCAGTCTCCGTGGATATTTATTTCCGACCCCCTCCCCCATGTAATGGACCATAATGGCCCATTTTGCACAAGGATCACGGATATACATTTGATCCGGTGTTTTCGGAGCACCCTGTATATATACATACATGCACGCACATACATACATATGAATATATGGAGTTGCATATCTGTAACCCCCCCCTCCCCATTATAAGTCAGTAACCCCCCTTTATGAACTTCTGCATACGCCTACCGTCCGAACCCACGAGACATTTTTAGTCAACTAAGACACTGGGATTAAAACTCAGTCCACAAAGCTCAAAGGTCGCCATCAGTTCCTGGACCACGAAGATGTGTTAAAGTAGGACCAAATAAGATATTAAAGTAGGATAAAATAAGATGTTAAGGGTTGTTTGTGCTTTTACGGTGCAAGGGCAGCGAACTCATGCTGCGCCGGGACCTACAGTTTTCCGAGGAACCCGAAACCTTGTTGGAGAGGAAACCGAACCGAAGTCCTCTGTGGACAGAAAAACGGCACAAAGTTAACGATACTGTTGGAGGTCGAACCCAGGTCAGTGGCACGATAAACGGCATGCGGTCAACGTTACTGTTGGAAGTCGAACCCGGGTCGGTGGCACGATAAATGGTATGCGGTCAATGATACTGTTGGAAGTCGAACACGGGTCAGTGGACCGATAAATGGCATGCGGTCAACGATACAGTTGAAGGTCGAACCCGGTTCAGTTGCACGATAAACGGCACGCGGTCAACGATACTGTTGGAAGTCGAACCCGGATCAGTGGCACGATAAACGAATGCACTGCGCTAGCGCAAGACAGTGGAAGTGCATTTTTCCAAGGAATTTGAACCTTTTAACGTCCAGGGACACAACAGTCGACTACAGTGAGCAATTATAATCAGTAAGCATTTTTTTAGGGGGGGGGAGGGGAGTAGGAGCCTTTGGAAGTCGAACTCTCATTAACGGCACACTAAGTGAATGCGTAACTACAGTTCCACCAGAGGGCATATAAGTTTAATATCTGTGTTGACAGAAGCTTCTTGTTGATTGATTGATTGTTTGGCTTTTTTTATGGCGCAAGAGCATCTGGGCTATACTGCGCCGGAGAAGCTTCTTGTGAATAGGCACTGGTGTACGCAGGGGGAGGGAGGGATAAAAAGGGTTTGTAACCCGATTGCAACGAAATTTTGTATATGTGCATATATATGAATATATGGAGTCGTAACTTTGTAACTTCCTCCATTCTAAGCTTGTAACCCTTATAAACTTTCTGCCTACGCCCATGTGAATAAGATGACGTTAGCTTACATATTATCAGGTTTTAAATGCTCTTTATATGGAGTACCTAATAATTCTATCTGAAAATTATGAGGTGCTGATAGCACAAAAAATTAATTACCAATTATATAGAATTATTAGTTCACCATATGTTATGTCCATGTGTGTTCATTATGTGTTATGTCCATGACTTGCACGTGGGAAGATCTGGCAAAGGTAAATGACAGTGCTTTATATGCTGCCGAATATTGGAAAAATATTTAATAAGTACTTAGGACACGAGAGAAGAAGTTCACACATCAGTTGGAATAACTATGTCCAAAATGACCTTCGCATGTAAAAAGTGAAGAGTGCGATATGGTTGATTTTATTTCAAAAATATTCCTTTCTTTATTAGGGTGGAGGTGCGGGGGAGGGGCAACAATATAGACTGTGCAATTTTCTAAATTTGCTATTGTGTTATCCGTTACGATTGCAATAGGTTTTTTTTATTGTTTTATGACAGAACATATATATAGATGAATATTTAGAAGTTAAAAAAAAGTGGTACATACATAAAAGTCGTTTCCTATCCCTATTCTTCTATACAAAATCATCTTCTCATTAGCTCAAGAAAGCTCTTCGAAACGGTCATAAAAGAGAAGAAACCATGCTCATATATGCTAAGTCTGAATTGAATGTAATATAACGGATTTGTAAGAGTTGCGTATTTTATTCGTTTTACACTTTTCACTCATGAGTAAAAACTAACTTGATATATTAGAGCGGGAATCACGTACAAGGTACAATTGATTTGGTTTTAAGAATCAATATGGATCGCAGAAAACTCAGAAAATAAAAATTTGTAAAATCAAAAGTTCAATTAACCTATCTTCTACGAAATACACTTTCCGGACCGACATAGAGGTTCGTAAAACATATAGTTTGCAAATCAGATATTCGTAATAATGCAAATTTATTGTATATAGATTTATAAAGTTTCAATAATGTAACATTCGCTGCAATGTTTAAGGGATAAGCGTAAATAAGAGTCGCAAACCTAACTCAGATCTTAAACACATTGTTTCGTATCATTCAAAGGATAGTATTTCGTTACTATTCTCATTTTACATTTGTGAGGTAAAAAAAAAGCCCAAACTTTTGTTATTTTAGCCGCATGATGGACGACGTAGCGAAATGGAAAAAATGTCAAGGTTCTGAGAATATTTTTTTAATATGACATATCTCAGGGAGTTAAAGTTTTCGTAGGGTCCATTTTTTGGTTTGACCTAGGAAAAATGGCATTTTTATTCCCATACGTTTCGCCGCTGAAAAAAAGTGGAAGCTTGTGTATCAGGATTTTAAAAGAAGATGTTTTTGTAAAAAAACCCATGTGTATTTTATTACTGCACATATGAAATCCATTCCTTTTCCACAGTTATATGACTCCCCGCACTTTCTTTATTTATATTGTCACGTCCTGAAACTGTTCTAAGGATTTTTTTGGAATGAAATCATGAGCTTAACGTGACTGAGTTAACAGCTTAACGCGACCACAAAACGTTAGCATTCTACGGAGTTTACTGGACATAGTAAATTCAAGGGATGTGGCTATGACCACTTAATCACAGGGACGTTGAATTCTTCTCATGATGAGCAATTAATATTTTTCATTAGCCGTCCAAGATCGAAAATAATTTCTCGCAAATGACATATTTATTTGTAAGAAAACAAAAAGCAACTTTAGTAATTAATTCATTTATGCTGTTCATTTAACATAGGGGGAGAGAATTAAATTAGTAACTTATTGATTATAATAATATCCAAAAAACAATATATGTTAATAAGATAAAAAAAAAGCTATCGCATAAATGACCAGAATTGGAGGTAGTGGGGTATTTCTAATTGAATAGAGAGTAAAAAAGTCATAAAAATTAGTTTTGACGAGTCCACGATTTTTGATTCAAATCAGAATCTCTTTTAAATTTAGAAAGAACCGGAAAAGAAGAAGAAGAAAAGAGAGGGCGTTCCAGCTGGGTTAGAATCAGCCTCATGTAAACTTCCGTTCGAAAAGAAATCTCATCTCTTTAACTTATTTTTGTCTTTATAAATACGTATTTATAATTGTACATGAAATTAGCTCCAAAATAACTGGATAAATTCCCACGTACTTAATTACTATGAGTTATAGTTTGCAATGACACTTGCATTCAAACACATTATATGCAAAATTACATAGTGTCGTTGGCATTAATTTAGCAAATTTCCAGAACTACTTCCAAAGAAATCGAGTGTAAACTTTTATAGTCAGTATGCGGATAGATGAAAATACATATAGATTACTATAGATATATATAGATTTACTATAATTGAAGTTAACAGTACATCTTCGCGTTTTTGTCGGAGCATACTTGACTAGTAGATAATCTCAAAAATGTTCTCAAGTACAAATTGTCAAATTTACACACTAGTAAGTTTAACATGGTGCTAAAGATTAAACACGCTATTATATATATATATATTAATTTCTAACATCCACGACCGATCTCGATTGTGTTGAAGCCTTTTTCATCAACAAATTTCAAGATACCATAGTGAACGATTATAGATCAACATCCTCTTTCAGCTCCGCTTGGAAAAACTTTCTTAAATTCATTTCACAGACTGCTTCCACTTTCCCGGCGCCTCCCGCTTTACGACAAACTTTTTTTTCTGTGTTTTCCAATGCTTTCTCACCGTTTCCGATCCTTGTGAAATTTGGCCGTATGTCGATCAACACCGTATTCCATAAATAAACGATTTTTACAAAAGACCATCGCAATGGCAACTCTGCACCTATGTGAATGGAAACATCACGCTGATTGTTGACATTTTTAGTTTCGTGTATTCCCGAAGAAGGGTGACCGATTTGTTCGCCCGAAACGTGTTGATTATTGTTCATGAATCATTGTAGATACGTTATTAGCGTAGTTGTAAATATTCTTAGTATATTTCACGTATCGATTCGTCATTTTTTTTTACCATCCACGATTGAGCTCAAAGTGGAGCTTTCAATGTTTTTGCATTGAAAGCTATAGTTTGAGTTTAAGCCTGAACGTTGAAAATTGCTATCCGTAAAAATTCCCCACAAAAAATTGCAGAAAGCATGATCCGATTGGTTTGTGTGTTCAGAATTTGGCAATTGTGTTGACCCTCAGAGGGTGCTAATCTTACAAAAACGATGGTGCATCTTACAAAAAACGATATTATATACTACAAGATATAAGATAGAAATATAGACATTCCTCACATTTTCAAACGTCATTTTACGCGAATTTTATGCCTGTAATATAATGCTTTATTTTATTTTAATGCCAAAGCTCGTACAAAATGCACAAGCCCAAAAGCTAAACACAAAAAACAAATCGTATGATGAACGGTAACTATAACAAAATACAGCACAACACAAAGTTAACAAAAATACAATTTCCTAGTATAAATTTTACATGCAATTTCAGGTACAACTGCCTCGATTTTTACATGAAGGATGCTTAAAACTAAAAATATTTAATAATAATAATAAATAATACGTTTTCATTTTGTGTTGTGGTTGTATCCCATATACAATACATAAGTACGAAAATCAAATATAGGAAAAAAAAGCAAGATAATCAGGAAAAGCAAAAATAACAAAGAAAATTAATTTATCCTCTTATACTTCAGACCTTCTTGACCATTCCTTCAAATTGCTTACTATCTGTGCAGATCATACACATATAAGTTTAGTTTCTTTCCCAATACTACCGAGGCTGGAATGCCCTGGATCCAGAAATAATCTGCACCTCATCATTGTCTCTATTCGTCCAAAAAACTCTCACGTGTTTAATATATTTTGTTATGATTATAATATTGTTTTTGCTATTTTTATTCACCCTGGTCAATTTTGCTCACGTCTGCCTCCAGCTTAGGCTGAGCAGGCCAATGCTGTATTTTAAAATAAATAAACAAAATAACACGATGCATATTACACAAAACAAGAACTCTTAGTAAACACATATAATATACGTATTACACAAGTATCGTGGGAGAAAAAATGTAGTTCATCAAGTTTATCGAGCACGAAAGCCAACCCGAAATTAACTAATTAATTCCATGTCCCAGAATCCAAGCATTCAAATGATTATTAAGTATGAAACTGAAGAGCTTTCCCAAAGAAATTGTCCAGAAAAGTGATCCTGTAATTGTCAGGATTACTTTTACTTCCTTTGTTAAAAAATAGGGCCGATTACAAATTCTGACCACGCACTTGGAGAAAATCCTTCATTCAGTATTTTGTATAAAATATCGGTTAGGGCGGGCTTCTGGCTTTCGGAGGGCAACAATAAATTTATTTTTATGCCATCAAGCCCGAATAAATGCCTTTCCAGATTTGAAAGATTTAACGGCTTTGTTTAATTCCGAAAAATTAATATCCCTACTCAAGGTGGGATCGTACATCATTGTTCCCGAAGAAAGAATTTATCCATTATTCTTAAAGTTATTCAACTTTGAAAAATATTCAAACATTTCTATCATGAGGATTTCATTTGAAATATAATCTCTTCTCCGCCTAAAACGGTTCGTAATAGCCCAAAGGGTTTTAGAATTCTTTGAAAAAATAATACTTTCATTTATTTTATTACAAGAAGATATCTTTTATCTACCAATCACCGTTCTGTGAAGCTATTTATCAGTATAATAAGAGGATAAATATTTCTCGCTATCCAATTTCCTAAACCACCTCTAAGCTCCTTGCACAATTCTGCGTGAATTAGCACATTCCCTCTTAAACTGAAAATTCCCATTTGCACACTTTCTATTTAACCCATTTGGACCAGGCCTTATTCTAAGCAAATTTTCCAATTGCACACTTTCAATCCAGTTTTGTTTATGGAGCGGGGAGGACTTCAAAAATAAAACTAAATTACTAACTACTTTCCTCAAAAGGCTGTTATAACTATTAGTTAACTACATTTCTAAAAAAAAAAGTAATTGTAACTATAAATTGACTTGTTTTTTCGAAGGGTGGCACCCTGAAATTTTGGTTTAAAAATACAGTCGAAACCGCGTATATGCAACTTTTCCATATATACGTAAACCGCATGTATATATGCAAAAAATATCGAGCTTCAAATTTTCTCTTATCTTTTTAATGTTATCTAAACCAGCTTAATTGCGATTTTATACATGAGAAAACCGCATACATGCAAATATTTTTGAAGTCAAACGAATGTTTTATTATAGAATTTAAACTTAATATATGCAAACAAACTTTATGAACAAGTTTTCATCCGAAGTAAATGAGTAGCTGGCAACCTTTATTTTTAAGGATTGGCTTTCCCCATTAAAAATAGCTGTCAACCCTTGTCGAAGTGTCACGTACCAGCTTATTTATGGCTTTGTTTACGGTTCCCCCGCTTTCTAATAATAATAATAATAATAATAATAATAATATAGATTTTATTTATCACAGGAGACATACAATGCACACAATCTGTAAAGACGTGTTTATGTATTACATTAGACAAATTTCATGTTCAGTAAATCGCACATACCAACGTACATAATATGCCTGTTTTCGGAATCACTATCAAATTTTGCATTTGTAATTGGTGCAGTGAATTACGCGTCCCATGTTTTATTGGTCTACAAAATACTTAGTCTATTTGCAAGTTTTTTGCTTTCTTCTTTTGCACTTTTCAGTTTATATTTATTGTGAACATGGTAGATGAAAAGAAATCAACATATCTGCTTAAATATTGATCAAAAGTTGGCGATTTTAAATTATTTGCAATCAAACAATAAGACAAAGATATAAATAACAAAAGATTATGGTTGTAATTTGTAAACTACTCTCCACAAGCACAGTACATGTGTTTATGCAAGTACTACATTAGTTATTTTCATTAATGAAGTAACAGTAATGTGCATTATAAATATTGAAATAATGTGTATGATTTATAAAATTAGAAATAAGAATATCTAATTTAATAATAAAATTCAATAAAAATTTAATGAGCAAATTATTTGCACGCTATAGTTTAGAGAATACGGCTTTTATGTAAAACCTGCTTATATATAAATGACTTCGTTGATGCATCCATTTGCATATATGCGGTTTCTAATGTATATTCACATTTGATGCATTTTAGAGAAAAAAAGTAGTTAACTACTTCGTTTTAGTAGTTCAAGTTAACCACAGTGTAGTTAACTACTCCCATCACAGCAGGTATGTGCTTACAACATAAAATGATCACACAAATCTGCAATTTCGGTTTTTAAGCACAATTGATAAGCAAATATGTATGTATGTATGTATGTATGTATGTATGTATGTATGTATGTATGTATGTATGTATGTATGTGCGTGTGTGTGTGTGTGTAAAAATCCAACTTTTCTTTCGTCGCAATTTTCTTTTTTCTCTGATCCACTACTCCCAGATTTACTCTTCTCATTAAATACGCCAAAGTACCATGCCTGTTGACTCTGGGTCGGACTTACCGTGATTCAATTAAAATGCATTATTTTAATTGACTGGAGACATTATTTAGTTAAATACACAACACGCCTTTTCCAGTTCATGTGCACACTTCAAAATCCCAAGTGCACATTTTGTGTATAAATACACACTTAGAATAAGGCCTGATTTGGATTGCTTAAATATTCTAACTGATTTTGGCGTGAATACCATAACCTCAGCAAACGAAGCCATCACGTCGTCAACTATTTCAGATCCGTCATAATAAAAGACCAGAAGAAAAAATGTACTACCAGTTTCCTTCACATATATATAGCATGATTTTCACGATAGCAAATTAATCTTTCACGAATATTATTTCCTGTATCCATCGCATGATTTTCTTCCTTCAGTGGATTGTCTCAAAAAGTGTCAACCAGCAGTGGCAGCCCGTAAATCTCTAGAAAGGAGAGACTATGTTGCCAACAAAAATAATAACAGTCACCTGATTATTCTCTGAATCGTAGCCCACCAGCCATAGAGTTATTAAGTCAAGGAGAAGCTGTCTGCTGAATATAGTATGCATGCTTCATTAAAATATATTTCCTGCATATGATAATAAGCAAGTGAAAGAAAATCGCCTAAGGTCGATATTTAAATTTAGCGGGTTTCAATTAACATTAATTCGCAACTCTCTAATTCGCAACTGTCTAATCCGCAAGTGTCTAATTCGCAACTCTCTAATTCTAAACTGTCTAATCCGCAACTCTCTAATTCACAACTCTCTAATTCTCAAGTAACTCTGTAGGTTTTCAACGTTAACAATAGCCATCGTTATTGCATTTACGGAAGACCTTTACCTTGTCCTTTTTATTACGTGCGTACAGAGAGACAGACAGACAGAAAAACCAAAAGCAATAGCGGGTTCAATATCTATTGAAACCCGCTAAAAACTATTGGCTTATGAGATAAATTATAGATTAATTATAGCTTTGTAAATTATCTCATCCTCTATCCAAATATTTATTTCAGTTATCTTATATGCAAGGCTGCGTTTTTGAAGAGAATTAGACTGTTGAGTAAAAAGGTGTACGTTTTGTAAATCGAGGGGAATTTGGTTTAACAGTATATTCACCTAATTATGGAGTTGGAGCACCAAAAGGATGAAACGCCGATGCGAGGCTTGCGTCAAAGTCAAGGGAGGATACATCCCATATTAAAGCTTGTTTGGTTTATTCGTACAACATATAATATCTTTATCTGAATGTACTGTGTGAAGTAAGCATTTAAAGGGTAAAAAATATACATAAACATATTTTGCATAATTTTATTTTTATAATCATATATATAGACAACTCTATTGACTACCTTCTTGTGAAATTTGGAGTTAATAAAAGTCAAACTGTTTGATTTACGTCGAATTTTCTGTCGCGTTCTTAACTTTGGGAAGCAAAGTTTTTTCTAGCCTCCAAGTTGTATTTATTTTACTGAGTTTCCCCTTCTTTCTGCCCACGTCTGGTTTTCATGCTATAATAATATTGGCGTTGGAGGTTTCAGTCAAGTGCTATCTCTATCATTCTGAAGCTTATGGCCAGGATCATGGGCGAATTTACCATTCTACCGCTCCTAGGTTACATTTTGCCGCCCTCTTCCTACCCGTCTGCCCCCCCAAAACAGTGGTAGGAACATAAAAATTGTTACATTCAATATACGCTACAAAAGTTTGTATTGACAGTAAAAATGTTGAAAAACAAACTCATAAATTGAAACATAAACATTAAACAATATTAACTTATATTGAAGTATTATTTCTTTTTGGTATATAATAAATCAAATTCAATTTTATTGAAATAAATTTTAATTTTAACAAAAAAATAAAAGCATATTGAACACTGGTATTTAAATGGAAAGCATGACGTCTAGCTTTCTTCTCGGCAAAACATCTGATTACATCATCGTATGGTATTGCTTTCGTTATTTCAGATTCCATACACAAAATTTTGCCGCCCTAGTCTATAGCCTAGTATAACCTATTGAGAAATACGGCGCTGTTCAGGTGTTTGGCTTTTTTTTGTCGCGATTGGTTACAAAAACAAAAAAAGGAAACACAAGATAAGATTTTTTTCACAATGTAATGAGACAACTTAAGATATCAATTTTTGATCACAGGTTTATGCTATATTATAAGTTTAATTTTTATTTCTTTTTTACAAACTAACTGATGAAGCTGAGTTTCACCTGACGAACGGCCTTTAGTAGCTAATGGTACAAGGAAGAAATTCGAGTTTGCCTAACCCAAGGTTTCAAACTGACCAATATCATAAAACAGGCAAAGGAATCTGGCAACTTAATAAACAACACTGGAATTAAGGTACGCAGTAAAAGTAAAAACACTTTAATAGAACTTCAAATGTAGCTGTTGGAAAGTACTATACTTTGTCATATGTATCTCTAAGTCGACAGCTCGAAAGAAAGCTGCCATGGCAACACTTTATTGAAGGCCTTTAATAGTAGAAAAATGGCATTCATCGCAAGAAAAATTAGCAAAGATCAACCTGGTTGTCAATTAATCCATTAATTATAAATAGCCGGCGAACTTTATAATAGCTTTCTGGAAACGGTATAGTTTATTGTATCTATTAATTGAGTTACTGATAAGTTCATGAATTATTTACTTGAAATATGCAGGAGAAAAGACTTGGTTAATGAAATAAAGCTACAAACAGGCGAAAGCTTGAGGTTTTCATTAAAACTTCGTGAAATTGACTGCATTTCGTACAGAAAATGAATCGATTTCTGTCGGTTTCCGTCCTACACCATCATTGTTTCAGGAAATGACTGGGAAAATAGCGTAAATTTTAATATCGCCTCGTTGCAACAACTCTCGGATAAGTTGCGATGCAAAAGTTTTAGAAATAATTAATTTAAATCAAATTTATAAGAAATATATTTATTAGCTTGGTATAGGAATGCTGCTGCCATACTCCATAAAGGAATGCCGATACAATACCGACCTTATACAATAAGAAATGCTTCATTTTGATCTATTTATCTTTACATAAATTAAATGACGAAGAAATTATAAAAATAAACAAATATGGTTTGGAAAATGACGTTTAGCTTTTTGTAATAGATATAAAACGGGTTTTTTTCCATAAGAGCACGATTGTACCACATTTTAAAAAAGCAGTAAAATGATTCTTTTATAGACACAAGCTTTACTTGCCCGACTCAATAAGGAAACCTAAGAACTTATTAGGAAAAGGATGTATTCAACTCGCAAAATGCCAAAATCTAACCACCAATGCGACCAGGCGATTGGATTTAGCGAGTCCGTTATGTATAGGGTGGTTATAATTAAAGTCACACTGTTTAGATCTCTCTCTGCAGCCTGATCTATTGAGAGGAATGCCACTAAATTTTGTCCTTATACAGCATTACTCAAGAGATGTTGAGAAGGATTCCGAAAAAAAAATTCTAAAATTTGCCGATAGGGGAGAAAATGTGACGCTCCAAAATAGGAAAAACGAGTAAAACTACAAAAAAAAATGAAGAACTAGGAAAAATCTAAAATGAAAATTTAATTTTTAAAGTTGATTCGCTGCAAAATCTAAAAGAAGATTAAAAATTTGCCACGGGAAATGGTTTTACAACTCATTCAACGTTCATTTATATTGTCCCAAATGTCGCTGATTTTAAAATTGGGCTTCAATATGATTGCCGCTAATTTGGACCAGAAATTACATTCGGTAAGGTTCTTAACTGCATTCATTCCATCTGTTGTTATTTATTTTTTTTCCATCCGACTCCCTTCGGCAACGTGCCTGTTAGAGGAGACAATAACACTCCAGCCTCTCTCTCTCTCTCTAATCACGCTAATGTACGTATATACATTAATAATTTAAAAGTACAAATTATAATTCTTGTTTTTGAAAGAAGAATGAAAAAAGATTGGATAAGAATTTTAAACTTGCAAACATAAGGAAGGCATTAAATAAAATACACGACTAAATTTAAGGACGATACACGATCGTTACATAATCACTGGTCTATTAAGACTAGCATCAAATGTGGAGGTTCACATATGTTTAAATATTTAATATCTCGAGACTGGATGGAAATGCCCTAATGGCTATATTTAGGCACCAGTCTTCTAAAAATAAGGCCGAAGTAACCCGAAGAGACTTTAATTAATTTGAGCGGGTGGATTACATTTAATTGAATTTAGTTAGAAGGCTTGGCTTAAAGAGGAACAGCACGAAGTAGAAGCAATCTAATAATTGGACCATTTTCTTAACTATTTTCTTTTTTAATTATATTGGTGGGTTTAGTTTGTCTCCTATCTTTGCTCTCCCTTTTTGGTAATGGTGAAGACAATCTTCGGTGACGACAATGTTCAAGATTCCTAAAGGTCTTTTGTTGTTGAAGATAATGGATGGTTCTCTTCTTCTCGGAAGAGGGAGAAACAAAAACGGGAAATTGTAAAGATCGCGCGTACACCTGTTATACGTTTACACAAAACTATTTTTCTCTGCCTTTCTATTCTGTCGTTTTAAAAGGTGTAGAAATAAATGGAGAAGCGGGTACTGAATATCCTAGGTTATGGACTTCCTTGAAATTTCGAGAAAAATGATTTACTCTTAGGAAAAGGACTTGCCATAAATCAAATTCAAGCAGATTTGCGATTAGAAACGCTTGAACAATTTTTAGATTCCTTGTTTTCTTTCCTAAATCATGTTAAACAATGTTTTCATTCATTTTTAGTGTTGCTGTATTTATTCTCTCCGAATCAATCAATACTTTTTCCTTAGTGCAACATTACCTTCCTCTTCCTTGTTTTATAAAATCAAGCCAGTCAGTTTGTTAATCACCGAATATTTTTTTTTTTCAAATCTTGTGCTTCGTATTCGAAAATCATCAGTGAATATGAATTTTATCATAGTCTTAAAATGATGCAATATACCAGTGGTTTCCAACCTGAGGCTCTTGACTTTCAAGGGAGGTCATGAACTGGTTTATGGGGGCCACCGCAACTCATTTTAGTTGCGATAATTTTTATAAGGAATTTATTTCCTACCAAATGTTTCCAAAGCTTTTATATTTCAACGTGGCTGTATTGCAATATTCCACTAATGATCGTTAACTTTATAGGATACAATAATAGTATATTCAAATGCAAAAGACAAGTTTGACAATTTAATTTTACGCCTATATATATATATTAACCCCTTTCGTATGATAATGATCGCCTAATTGTCATAACTACTGGAAGAGTGCCGAGTTCCTACAACCGACGGGCGTCTGTTATCAACGTACTGAAGGAACATAAGCACAACATAGTGCTCGAAGTTTGCTGCGTATTTTACTAAAAACTATAGTTGATTCATCAAAAATATGCTATCTATCGTAAACGTCAAGAGACAAGGGTATGTTAAATGAACTGCATCTCACAAAATACCCACAAACACAAAGCACCTCATAATACACTGCTTGGAATTTGCTACATACTCTTTACTAGACGCGACATAGTTCTTTCATTTATCGAGTGTGTTATCTGTCCTCAGGGTCCGATTAACGCACGGGCCTCCGGAGCCTTGGCACTGGGACCCCCAAGTTTTTTATTTGGCCTTTTTTAACAAGTTTAAAATGCCAGTTTGAAACCTAGCTTTTTTAATTGCAACTTAGTAATTTATTAATATTACATTTTTTCTAAATTGTAACTTAGGCATCATCGAAAACGACTTTAAACTATTGATTATGCAGATAATATATACAACAGGAGTTTATACTTGTTACCTAATTATTGAACAATTTTGCTATGAGTGTGCGTAGGGAGAAGCCTCGAATGAATACTAGGCCCTGGGCCCCACTTTGGCTTGATCGGGCCCTGGCTATCCTAAACAGAGAGAGAGACAAAGGAAAATCACATGGACTTCACTCCACGAAACACCCACAAACACAAACATGCTCCAAAATACCTCACAGAGTATCCCATAATGTACTGCTGATTATGCAGATAATATATACAACAGGAGTTTATACTTGTTACCTAATTATTGAACAATTTTGCTATGAGTGTGCGTAGGGAGAAGCCTCGAATAAATACTAGGCCCTGGGCCCCACTTTGGCTTGATCGGGCCCTGTCTATCCTAAACAGAGAGAGAGACAAAGGAAAATCACATGGACTTCACTCCACGAAACACTCACAAACACAAAACACCCACAAACACAAAACATCCGCAAATATCTCACAGAGCATCCCATAGCGTACTGCTTGGAACTTGTTACGCATTTTACTAGATGCGATAGACGGATTATTTATTGAGTATTATTGTCTTAAAGACAAAGATACAAGGATAAGAACCACTTTGTTCCAGTTCATTTATTTTCACGTTTCACTAGATATGTTTAGACCTAAAGTCAGGATAAATAAGTATAAAGATGTATTACCATATAATATGATTTAAAAACGAAATCGCTTATAACAACTATCGATCGATTATAACGACCAAATTTGTACGGGCCCATGTAGGTCCCTATAAAGGGTTTCTGCTGTATGTACTTTAGGTTATCTATATATCCCCTTCTTTATCAGCAGGTTTCAATAGATATTGAACCCGCTATTGCTTTTGGCTTTCCTGTCTGCCTGTCTATACGCAATAAAAAGGGTAAGGTAAAGGTCTTCCGTAAATGCAATAATGATGGTTGTTGTTAACGTTGAAAACCTACCGAGTTACTTGAGAATTGGAGAGTTGCGAATTAGAGAGTTGCGGATTAGAGAGTTTCAGATCAAAGATTTCAGATTAGCTAGTTTCGAATTGAAGAGTTTCGGATTGGAGAGTTGCGGATTAGAGAGTTGCGAATTAATGTTAATTGAAACCCGCTAAATTTAAATATCGACCTTAGACGATTTTCTTTCACTTGCTTGCTCACAGTTTGCAACGACTAAGAACCAATTTTCTCTATAGCTTCTCCATAGATAATTTTCGTCGGCTGATAAACAAATACGGAAATACGGTGCCGTTTAATGAGCTGTAAAGGTTTTAGGGCACGTAATGATAAATATTAATGTTTAACGTCTCCCGTAATTAAGCCATTAGGACCCAGCATGATTAATAAAATAAATTACTTTAATCACTATTAATTTATCTACATGTAATAGCTTCGAACTACAAATTTCTTAAGATACGTTATAAATAGAAATTATACGGAGGTTATCGGTGCAATTGAGGAAAAGGAAACTATAAAACTGAAAATTAATTATTTCTATTTATAAATCGCAGTTTCTTAAAAACAAGCAATTCACTTTTAATATGATTTATTGTAGTTGCTTTGTTTGCGATTCAAGGCGCAAGGACAACGAAAGTCACGCTGCGTCAGCACCCATTGTTTGTAGAGGGATTCAGACCTTTATGCTGTAAGGAATCAAACTCCGGATTACAGATTAGCAGCCAATGTCAAGCATTTGGTATCATCGAGATTTAAACCTGGGTTTTCCACATGATAGACAAAAACGTGACTTCTACGTCATTGAAGGATATATGGCATTTTGGAATATCACATACATTAATTTGGACTCATTCATTTTCGTGGATTGGAAAACACTGAATTTGTCACGCTTTCATGTTCTATTACCAGGATTAAGATGCGCAACAATTAATAATTAAGGTCGAATAACACAAGGCAATCAAATTTCGTGCAAAAATTTTCAGAACATGTCATAGCATGGCTTTTGCTATGCTTATACCATTAAAGTCAATCAATCAATAAATCCATCCATCCATCCATCCATCCATCGGCGGCGCAGTATAGCCCAGATGCTCTTGCGCCATAAAAAAGCCAAACAATCAATCAACCATCCATCTTCCCTCATATTTTCGATTAGCTCATAAGAAATTTATCTAGCTCTGACAAACTGGTGAGAACGATAGTCGCCAATTACCAATACTCTATTACGAAGCTTAAAAAAATTTACTTTTTACTTCAAGAATCTGTTAGGAAATTGGAGTATAATACAATACAATAGGTTTTATTCAAGTAGATACGTGATAAACCGTTTTACAGAGCAATGGGAAAGATAACCCAACACAAAACAATATAAAACCTAGTAACAATGGAAAAAGACCAAGGTTCTTACGGAGCCCATTCTGCCCAACGTAAAAAGATGATATTTAAAACAAAAATAGCTTATGATCTGAAACGATGAATAATTGAAAATTAACTATTAAACAATAATTACGAGTATACGTGTATGAGGGTTATATATATAGCATTATTTCTGTAAGTACAAATGCCTAATATATATACTTCCGACTTCCCCGCTCGTCCTTCTTTCCTACCTTCCTC
>QLNU02003225.1:67980975-68008795 GCA_006491805.2 Dysdera silvatica | reverse complement strand
AGACTGTGCTAAAAAGTGTGACCCACTTCACAGAACAAACAGCTTCACTGTAGAACAATCATGGGGTGAATCAATTTTTTTTCTGTCTTAAAGTAAAGAAATAAGATCTTGACAAATGCCCTCTGCATTTCTATTAAAGGAATTTGCATTTTATAGTATATATATAAAGGTAAGTGTTGGATTAAACAGAAATATGTACGAAGGAAAAAACCTATATTATTAATTATAATACATTAAATGCAAGGGGGAAGGGCATATATAAAAATAATAAAATAAATTATGAGTTTATAACTGTTCAATATATTACCGTATAATTTCAATTTTATCACTTTCGTTACTAACACATTATTACAAATCGTAAAAATACATGTATATTTTATAATATAATATGCTGTACATACATTTATACCTATATTGTATATGCGCTTATATAATGGTAAGTCACAGAAGTCAAGGAGGGGTCAAGAAATGAGAAAAAGATCACTAAATAGATGTTATATGTCAAGGTTATGGCCATTTTTTCTTTTTTCAATTTTACTCGTGCGTTGAATTGTAATTTTTGTACTATTCTTTAACTATGTTTGGTAGGTACCACCGCTTGACATAAATATAATAAAAGCAATTGGACAACCGCTCAAATTGTCCGATTGCTTTTATTATATTCTTTAACTTTTTTTTTATTGGTTTAATTATTTTCAGCTATTTTCAATTAATTTGACAATATTTAGAGATTTTCGGCTATTTTTCGTATAGTTATTTCATCAGTTGTAAAAAATCAGGTTGAGAAACTTTTTTTTAAGGTCAAGGGATGTACAGAAGTAGTCAACGAAAAGTCAAGGAATTGGCTTTCTTATTTTTAGTAGACACTCTGGTTAACATTTATAATGCTGGCTTGCATTCATTGTAGTTTTTAGCAGATTCTAATTGCCATATATTTATGTGTGCTACTTTAAGTTCAAAAATTCCAAATGTTTTCAATGATAGTCTTCTAAATGGAGATAGAACAGGTGTCTTGTCTCCATTATGCAGGAAGAATTCACGTTTCAATTTTAAATTAATTATGTCTTTGTGCATATTATGGAAAATCTAATTTGATCTCTTTTAAGTGAACATTAAATTAAATTCACTTTTTATTTTTTAAATAGCTGAATTTGTACTGTCCTTATATTTTCTTTATTTCCATAGGGACTCCAATAAAACACTGGATAATATGGCTGACGTGGAAAAGTAAGTATAATTTTGATTTTTTATGCATGAAATCGCAGGGAGGTATCCCAGATGCCTGATATGGAAAGAATGTTCACAGTAAAATGAAGCTTTGTTCAGAGGCCTTAATTTATACACCATTTTTTTTCAGTTTGCATATTTAGCAGATTCTTGGTTTGGATTCGGTCTCTTAACTCCTTCAGCCCTTTTTAATCGGCAGACTTATTGTCCATAGCGGTAACTTCATTGACTAGCATGCAGAAAATCAGGGTCGAAAGCTAGGTGTGGCAAATGCTCGGTGTTTCCCACTAATCCGTGATTTAACCTCTGAACGATGGTGGTTTCCATTTGTTGGAAAACGGGGTTTTGGTGAAGCATAGTCGTAGCTGTCATTTTACCTTAACACACAAAGAAAATGTTTGACTTTGTTCGATACAGTGTCACGATAAGAATTCCATGAGATTGAGATGACAATGGAAGGTAGATGGCTCTCAAAAGTAAACTGGAGCAGGTAGCGCCTAAAGTGTGTGGGGTTAAATTTGCAAATAGTCTTAGACAGGGGTAGACAAAACTCAAATAAATTCAGGAGTCAGTCCCTTTTTCTCAGGAGCCAACAGCATGCAATGTATATAGAGTGGTGTAGTCAGGCACCTTGGATTTGTCAGCTCTTGGTCTTAGAAGGAAGGTGGCGTATAGACACCCTGTCAAATTAATATATTTACAACAGTCTGGCCGTTTAGAAATCCATGGAAACAACAACAGATTTGTGGGGAAAAGGATCACCCTTAGAAAAGGCAGGCTTCCTACCTAGTAAAGAGACATCTAATGGTACACCTGGTATTCAGATAGTCAAATGCTTACCCAACCTCCATAGTTTTTTGTGCTTCAGTGAAGAGTGAAGGCTACAGGTTCTTTTTTTAGTTGGTGTTTGTTTGAATTGGCTGTTTTTTTGAGTATCTATATGCCACTAACAAATAGGAAAGAGCATGAAAATTAGTATTTAAGGTTGGAGGTGAGGCTGGAACAGGGACAGTCCGTTGGAAAACTTAAGGACCTGGCACAACATGCCCTGTGCTGTTCTTGCATCTGAAACCAACTAACAGAAATGGGCTGTCAGTGTTAACTTCGAAGCCAGAAGGGCTGTATTCCCTGCAAGGTTTGGGTGTTGGTACCTTTGGCTCAAAAGTTGTCGGAGAGAGCCTTGATTGCCATTAAACATGAGCCAGTGTTTTTTTTTTTCTTTTATATCTCCGGTGGTGTTAAGATAATTTTATATATAGGGAGGGATTTCTCCCCCCACCATGGTTCTTGGGTTGATCAAATCGCTGTGTTTTCATGTTTAAAATAACGGGCAACCTTATTCAAGTAGAACATGATATTTATTATCTGTTTTTGGATAGGAATTAATGGTACTATTGTCATATGTTTCTTGTTTAATAAATAGCTGGAAGCATGGGTACCCCCAGAATTATATGCAAGTGAGTGTATCCAGGAAAAATTCCAATTGAATAATGTTGTTGGACTGTAGTTTCTTATGGATTCAGTCCTCTTTTCCCCCTTTTTTCATAAGCCAAAGAGGTGTAAGAGCACCTCACTTGCGGAACCCATGGCTGGAAGCCCATAGCTTTTTTTTTTACCACCTTGATTTATTGAAGATTGTATGTTACACTGGTTTTGCTTAGGGGCTCCTTTCATAACCATCTGCCACTATATGTCTTTCAGCCAAACGAATGGCTAATTAACGACAGTTAATTGTTGCTGCCCTTTCAGTCTTTAACGTGTAATATGGCAAAATCATGTTATAGCAGTATGACCTTTGTTGTTCTGGCACCATTAAAACTCAACCAATCAATAAAAGTTTTGTAACTACTAGGGCTAGATCGATTGTTCAAAAAATCAGCCATCAGAATCAGCGGCCGATGTTAACTTAGGGAAAAAAATCGGCCATTGGCCTAAAAAAACATCTAAATGCAGATGTTTTTCGTTGAAAAAAAAAAAGAAAAAAAGGAAAATTGTCAGACCCTAAGTTTTTTTACTTTGCATTTAAAAGCATAGGTGTAATCTAGCGGGGTAGCAGGGGGGGCAGTTGCCCCTCCCAGTTTCTTTGGAGAAGAGGCAAAATCATACTTTTTCTTGATACAAGTTTGGATTTTTCGCCCCCTCCCCCCCCCATCCAGTTTACGCTATATTTAACTTCCAAGTTATGCCTCTGTTTCAAAGTCGGTAGACTGACAGCAGAGCTGGCTTCAAGTTGGGCGATCCATTGGCGTTGTGGGTATCTTTTGCTGCTGAAAGAAAGCTTAAAGCTTTCTTTTTAAGTGTTTCAAAATATGGATAACAACGCCAACTAACCATTAATGAAAGCAGGACTCACAGCCGGTCCATATCTTTCCTGGTCTGAAATCGGTTGTTTTTAGCTTTAGCCGGCTTCAATAGATATTGAACCCGCTATTGCTTTTGGTTTTTCTATTTGTACGTAATAAAAAGGCTAAGGCAAGGGTCGTCCGTAAACGTAGGGTTGGGAAGTCTGTGCCAAACAGAGCTAAAACTGTTATCTTCGCCAAGCTGCTACAAAATCACTATTTAGGATAATTTTGTGCTGTAAAATTGCTATTTTTAACCACTTCCCAGCTGTTTATATGGAGCAATTTTTTGTTTTAAAACTAAAAAAAATGATAAAATGAACGCATTGTTAGTTTTTTTTATTATTGTTAATGCATAGAAAAATCAAGTTATTTGTATGATATTCATTTTTTTTTTTTTTTTATGTATGGTACCATGTAACCTAATGGCACACAACCTATCCCTATGTTAACTGTCAATACAATCCACTTCCACAGTTTGGACTTGGTGTGACACCTCATAAAATTGATCGATCTTTCCCAAATTTTGTATCTAACGTTTTTTTTTATCAGACACAATAGTGTTAGGAGGTAAGACTGAGAAATCAAAGTAAAAAAATTGCTATGTTAATAAGGACCACCCTAGTATATAAAAGCCACGATTATTTACTTCTGAGTACATAACGGACACGTCAGGCAAATCTCATTAAGTAGGTGGGTGCAGACATTATGCCTATGTTTTAAGAGTTTATAAGATAAATGTCTGATCTGAGGACTTGCAGAATTCCATATTTTGATTCCAAAAAAATGATAAAACTTCAGAAAGTTCGTTTGGTCGAGGAATTATTAAGGAAGAGCTGAGCTGAAGTCTAGTAGAATAGGTGTGATCTGGGGCTAAAGAAGTTTCTGAAATGTCGATGATGTTGTTGATGATTTTGTACATAAGTAGAGCAGTTTTTAATTTAATTTGTTCAACTGAAAGTAGGTTCCAGAGCTTAGAGTGGTCTCAATATGCTACAAAGGACATTATGTGAATGATTTTTTTTATGCTTTGACAAGTGTGGACAGTCGTGTTAGCTTGTCCAAATGCTTCTATGGCATAAGTGAGTTTTGAATGGAAAGTGTCTTATATATAAAGCAGTCACAACACTGGAAGTGGAGTGAAATATTTTATTTTTGTAAAACTATGTACGACAAAATTATATATAAGAAATACGTATAAGAGAAAAATATATGCAAGAGTATTATATACAGTGCTAAAAAAAGTGCGATTAAAATGGCCTTTTCCCATGTTAAAGCTAGGTGTCATAAATATTTTCTATTTATGGAAAGTGTTCCATAGTTTCGAAAAACTTTGGGAACCAGTGGTCCATCTGCACATTGGGTTAGAAATTCAGTTTTTGTTCTTTACATTTATTTTTCTTTTCTCTGTAGGATACCAAGCATGAAAACGGAACAGGAAGACGTGGTAATGGAAGTCCCTCCCACCGTTGAATCCAATGGAGAAACGACCTCTACCAGTAATCCAGTGGAAAATGAGGCACAACAAGGTCAAAAGCGTCCAGCATCCGAGGAACCAAAGAAGGAACGAAAGAAACGAAAATCTATGGCGGCAAATCAAAACCCATTGATGCAGCTCAATGAACTGATGCCAGGATTGCCATTTCATTTAGAATCTCAAGATGGGCCGAACCACATTCCTGTATTCTGCTTTTCGGTTCAAGTGAATGGCCAGAAATTTTATGGTAAAGGTAATTCGAAGCGGAAGGCTAAACACGAAGTTGCAAAGGCTGCTTTGTCATCATTTGTACATTTCGAAGGCGTTCCGATTGGAGCTCATACTATCATGTGTGGTACAAATGACCAGGATTTTAGCTCTGAAAAGGAGGAATTTGTTAAAAATGGAAACGGTACTTCAAAAGTGAGCTCCAAAGCTCCAGCTAACAAGCGAAAAAAATGCTTGGAGGAGGTTCTATCAAATCCAGATAAAAAAAATCCTGTTATGATGTTAAATGCTGTTGAACCTGGACTATCTTTTATTCTCGAAAAAGAAAATTCGGAAAATCCGAATCAACGATTCGTCATGAGCGTGAAGTATAAAGAAGAGGTTTTTAAAGGTTGTGGACCAAGTAAGAAGTCCGCCAAGGCCGCTGCAGCTCGCGCTGTGCTGGTACAGCGATTCAACGTTAATTTTAATACTGCGTGTGCACCTTCTGCGAACATTGCTGACGATGATGTGTTTTGTTTTCCACAGCATGTTGCTGACAAAATAGGACAACGTGTCTTCGAGACCTTCAGTGAAGTCATGGCTAAAATACCGCAGTATGCCAAATGGAAAGTTTTGGCTGGCATCGTTATGTCAGAAGGTGAAGACATGAACGATTTGAAAGTTATTACACTGTCAACTGGTACAAAGAACCTAAATGGCGAATACATGAGTATGACAGGCTCTGTTTTAAATGACTGTCACGCAGAAATTATTTCTCGACGTTGTCTGAAGGAATATTTCTACACACAGTTGGAGTTATATTTTGATGGGAAAGAGGAGGAATCCATTTTTGAGCTAACGCAAAATAACAAGTTTGTTCTGAAGCCACATATAAGGTTTCATTTGTTTATCAGTACTTCTCCATGTGGTGATGCCAGGGTTTTTTCTGTGCATGATGATGACATTGGTCAGATTGATCGACATCCGAATCGAAAAGCAAGAGGCTTATTGCGTACTAAAATTGAATCAGGAGAAGGCACAATACCCATTAAACCTGGTGAAGAAATCCAGACTTGGGATGGCATCATTCAAGGACAGCAACGATATCTAACCATGTCATGCTCCGACAAAGTGGCTTCTTGGAATGTGCTCGGTGTCCAAGGTTCTTTGTTAAGCCACTTCCTCGAACCAATCTACTTGTACAGCATTGTACTTGGCAGGTTATTCCATCGAGACCATATGCGCCGTGCTGTGTTTGGGCGCATGGACAATCTTGTTGACTTACCTAGCCCCTATCATGTGAACAGACCAAAGATGTGTGCCACCACCAACCTTGACAGCCGTGAATTAACTACTTCACCTAATTTTTGTGTCAATTGGACAATTGGAATCAACGAACCCGAAGTTGTTACTACACGAATAGGTAAAACTGTGCAAGCGCAGGCATCTAGAATATCCAAGCAGTCTTTGTTTCAAAGGTTTCAACACGTTTATCCACTTCTTTATGGCAATTCCCATATCATTGAAAGTACCTATGCCGATTGCAAGAACCTTGTGAAGGATTATAAGAAGGCCAAAGAACTTATGAATGCCGCTTTCATTGCTTCGAAGTTGGGTACTTGGGTTGCAAAACCTGCTGAACAAGACATTTTCACCCTTTCACTTTAAGTTTCCAATTTTTGTGATTATCATCCATTTTACTATCTTTTTTAAAAATTTAGTATTAAACACACCTCAGCATCAGGGTTTGTACTGTTCTTAAAGGTCTTTGAAAGACCTTCATTTTTAGGAAACAATTTTTAGTATTTAAAAGTCCTTAGTTTTGCGTAAGTCTGCAAAAATTTTCCAATTTTGTTTCCCTGTTCCTCAATATTTCTTTTTAGTATGTTTTAGTTTTAATTTTATCCCTCCCAGAATAATATTATTTAGTGGGTTGGGGCCAAATGGAAAAAAATGGTCAGAGGCCATATCAATTACGGTTGTCTTTTAAGCGCGGATTCGAGGAGGGGGACATGGGGTAATTGCCCCCCCACCGCCGAGCTGGGATCATATCATGGAAAATAATATGAAAAGTACGGGACACTTGGCTAAAAGTGGGAATAGGGAACAAACCACAGCCCCCCTCCCCCGCTGAAAAATTTCGGGATCCGCCCTTGTCCTTTTGTGTGCATTTATCATTATTAAATTACTAATAATTCTACAATGCAAGATACTTGAATTATTAGAAGTAGTACTAGATTATGTTCGTAAAATTTTACAATGGCCAGCCCTTGTCCTCCATAAAAAATTACCGTTTTGATAATAGGTTTAAGAATAACCCTATTCTGCAAAACTTGCTTTTGCTTGCCCTCTGTCCATTACTTCATCCACAGAAGCATTTTTCTCTTCCACGACCCTTAAAAAATCATCGCCTATGAAAACCGAATCCGTGTGATAAATAAAAATTTCATGTTGGTTGAACTTCTTCTAAGTCTTTCAATTATTAAATCCCTTTGAAACAAATTGATCCTTGGCTTGTGTCGATCTTAAATCGACTTCATGGGGTGAAAAGAAAACACAAAATTTTCAATAAGCACTGTCTTCTTTCTTTGAGTAAGCTATATACTTATGCTTACTCATCCAAGGTAAGCAGAAATTTCGCCTGTGGTGAGGTTTTCCTTGACTTAATACAGCACCAATGATAGTCGTGGGAAAATTTCAATTTGCATATGGTTCCCAAAGATTTTCAGCATTGTTATCCTACCTTCATCAGTGAGGTTAGATTTCTTCACATAAGTAAAAATATCTGCAGTCAGAATTTCCACTTCAACTGTGTTTGATATTATGTTTTGCTCTACCTTTACCTCTTACAAAGTTGTTTGAAGACAGTCGCGGGCCACTGCTGTTGCTTTTCTCAAGAGCAGTCTCATCAACGTTACCAGAGTGCAGGGAAATGTTATTGGGATTATCACTATTTTCAATCTTACTTTAAAAGAAGAAATGACCAGTGTCCATTTGCATAATTTTCGCTTTATTAGACGGGGGGCTGGGCCCACTATGTGGGTGCGCCACTGATCCTTTGGAAAAAAAATGCACATATACGAAATACAAAACTAGAGGAAAAAACAAGGCTTTAAAATACTGAATTTTAGATATTTTAAAAAATAAACAATATTAAAACTCAAAGAAAGTTTAAAAAACTAATTCTAAGTAATGAATGAAATACAGCAAAAAATATTGACACTGCTGTAAATTAATTGGTAAAACATACTCTGAAATGTTACAATATTGAAATAATCAAACAGGATAATGATACAAAATGTGTATTCTCAGCTGATGTAGTTATACACATGTATGTATTCAGAATTTTTCATGTGTAAAGCTCAGTAATGTAAAAATATTAATACTTGTACTAATTAATATACATGGATAAAAAATCTATTCCATTAAATATGAATTGGCATTTAGGAACAACAATCTTTCGGCGTGAAGAGGCTCCAACCGATTTCTCCCATCGGTTAAAATGTTACCAGCCTTTAAGAAAATTCTTTCGCAAGGCACTCATGTTGCCATAAAGTTGAATTTCCTTTTCGCTAACTCTGATAGATTTGGGTAGATCAGAGAATGGGATCTCCTCCACCATGACAAAAGGGTCTTGATTCTGCGGGCAAGTTAAATTTTTTTTTTAATTATTGTTTAGATAGCGATTGATTTCGCTAGTTGCTATTGATGTAGGAGTACCTAAATAATTATGTATTAACTGAATTTAAACTTTAAGTGAAGTAAACAAAAATAATTAATTAAAAAAACTAATTTATTGATTCAGTCAGCTGTTGGAGGCACTCCTTTTTTTCCTCCAGTATATTTGGAAACCTTGGGTTTTAGCCTACTATATACTGTGGGTATGTGTAGTGTTCGTCTTTGTCATTTTTAGAAGTGCCGACCGATTTTCCTATTGGGCTTTCAAGGTTAAGCTATCCACCCATGAAAATACTTTGTAGGGGGACATATGAGCATTATTATAAAATAAAATAGCAATATTTTTATGAATGAATTTGTTTTATTTGATGACCTTTTTATTTTTGTGATGTTTGGGGAAGATAGCTGTGTTTCATGGAATTTTTTATAATTTTAAGTTACGGTAAAGTGTGGAGGGGTTGCTTTCTTGAGGAAGGCAGATTCATGGAATTTTGCAGTGAAGATTAATTGCAGTTAAAACTAATAAAAAATGCCCCCCCACCTTTTAAAGTTTGCTCATTTATAAATCCTGGCCACCCTTTTCACAGTTTCAGCACTGATTGTGGAAATGCTTTATTCAGTTCCTGCCTCCGTTGTGAATTTAGTCAACGATTGACACTGTGGTTCACTGGAGAACAAAGGCAAAAACCTTGAATGGGAGAAAAGAAAGATGATATTGTCAGCTACATTGAATTTTTTTTAAAAATTGGCTTATCTCTGGAAATTGTGGAATTATAGCTACTCGAATGTCCTTATCACATAAAGAGATGTGTACGAACCCTATTTTTTTAAATTTATTTTATATAATATTTAGGGATGCAGTATTTAATTTTTTTCTTACGAGGAAGCAGTTTTGATATATGCTGTTATTTTACAACTGTTGGTTAAAATGATTCAATTATATGAGAAATAAAAGTCCTTTTGCTTTAATGGTGCTAAATTTCATTATGCTTCACAGGCAATTTCCCCCCCCCCCGTTTCACATCTTTTTTTAACTGTGGTAATGCTATTGTGGAGAAAAAAAATTATGTGGGGTTCATACATAGCCTTTCCCTGAAATTAATTTAGCATAATATCTTACATCGTTATATATGTAGAAAGAGAGCGTTGTTCCTGTTCTCGTTCATCTATCAGTCAAGATGCTCCATGCTGAACGGAAGGACCCTGGTTCGAATTCGTGGTGAGGACAGCATCTCTTTTTCTCCTAAAACGAAAAAGCTTGAGCTACTTATACGTGGATGCCGAAAATTTTGGTATAATACTCCAAACTTAATTATATACCATAAAAATATTAAAATTATCTCATAACACTATATAGAATATTTAGTTTCAGCCTTGCGGTGATAAAAGCATAATTCAGTTCTCTACCATGCCAGAATTTCTGGTTTGATTCTCATTGATGCTGCAAAAAGTTTACTATTCTATGTATTGCTGGGTTCCCACATAACTGGAATTCGAGCTTGTCCTGAAAAGTCAGGAAAAAATGAGATTTTTTAATGAAACAGAGTTTCACCAGGAGATTCCATAACAAACAGTTATTTCGACACTGGCGTAAGGTTTAAAAACACGACGTTTCGGGAGCCAACTGCTCCCTTTGCCAGTGTCGCAATAACTGTTACGAGATTTTTTGGTCAAACCTTGGAAAGTTGGAAGAAAACCATCCTAATTTCTGTTCTGAATAGTTAAATTTCACCGAAATGCGAAGCTGTTTTCGCTAACATCGAAGCCCAATTCAAAGATTTGTAAGCAATTGGTCGGAAAAGTTGGGGGGAATTTTTTGTGTTAATGTATGTTTTGGAACCCAATATTGTCTCACGGTTTGGTGTTTCATTGCCCAAGGGAAAAGTTTCTTTGAGCCATACGAAAAATGAAGGTCTTTATGTGAACATAACTGTAGCTACCCTTAATCCATATAAGACATACATTAAGTACTGTGGTGTTGCACTTGTGATACATCCATCTAACATACCGTTAACCTAGGTTTGACTCCCAAAAAAACATGGTGCAAGGGAAAATAATTGTGTTCACAACTGCTCCTGGGGGTTGGTTCCCTAGGGCTTACAAGGTTTGGATTCCTTGGAAAACTGCAGGTTCTAGTTCAACATGACCTTTGCTGTCCTTGCACCATAACACATACAAACAAAATAATTAATTATAATACCCGGTACGATAATTAAATTGTGTACCTTTTCATCAGGGTTCTCACACAACCTGGAATCGTCAGGGAATTTGAAATTACCCTAAAGGTCAAGGGAAATCGAGATTTGTTGGTCAAACCTAGAAAAGTCAGGGAAAACTGTCTCAACTTCGTTTTCAATAGCTAAATCTCTCCTTGCTTGGTGCAGAATGTCCATTATTTTCCTTGCAACATAAAAATACAACAAAGCTCCCACGAATGTGAAACCATTTTCTCCGCAATTGAAGTTTAGTTGAAAGTTGCTTTTGATTGATCATAGAATTTTGCTTGAGAAGTCTGGGAATTTCTTTCTCTAATGTGAGCCAGAACCCTATTTCATTTATTTGAAAGTTTTGATTGTTAGATGAAAGTTTTATTCTTTTCTAAAAATGTTCTGTAAAACATTATACATTTTTTAATTCATGAAATAGAGGTAGAGGTTAGACATATAACATTTCATTCAAATGTTCACATAGTGGTATAAATTTTACTTTGTTTAAATAAAACAAATAAAATCAAGTAAAACAGATGATCCACTATGTCAAACATTTCATTCACTATTATATGCAGTAGAATCTCTATATCATAAGGTGGATCCAGAAATCTTTCAAAGGGAAAGTGATTTGTTTCCGATTTTCAGCCGTGTCTGGTGCTTTTTATTCCATTTTCCATAATATAATCACTGGCTCAAAGGGGGGGTATGGGGGCATCATCCCCTGATCCACCAGTGGCGTAGCTAGATATTTTGCCACCCGGGGCGAATGACTGTCATTGCCCCCACCCCACCCAATGGGGTAACAAAACAAATTTTGTTTTTTAAAGGCTAATTGCCACCCCCCCAAAACTGTGGTGCCTGGGACGACTGCCCCCTCTTAGCTACACTACTAGCCAATGGTATCAATATTAAAGGTTCCATAATTTTTTTTTTTTTTTTTCGATATATAGAGACAGTTTATCTGTGTAATGAAATGGGGACTTCAAATCATGGGGTTCAACAAAATTTCTGTATGTGGAAATTTTACCATACAACAGTCTCGTTAATCCAAACTAATTGAGACCGAGACCTGTTCAGATTAACTGAAATCATTACTACAGAATTTACTGTGAGCTATTGTGATTGCATAATGTGTGTGTGTTTTGGTGTGTACTACTGACAGGCAGGAGATCGAAAATTTCCTCTTCCTTTATGGAGAAATTGCAAGTGGTTGGCAACACACCCATGCTGTTCGTTTACGTCTTGTCAGTTTGCCGCAATTGTAGACAACTGAAAAGCAATTGGATTGGATTAACCAGACTTTCGGACTAATATCATTCAGGTTAACGAGACTATATATGAATCTGTGTGTACATTCAGGGTTGGATGGCGGGGGAGCTAGATATCGGATCAAGAATTACTTATTTGCTTTCTAATATTTTAAAGAACATATATGTAGTTTAAGGCATACAATTATCTTTTATAAAGTGGTCTCTATATGGTATTCACAATGTGTTTAAATCATGTAAAACTCCTCAAAACTTCACATTCCAGTTGAAGTTTCCCTGCAGAGAAAAAAAGCACCAAAATATTCATGTTTTATTGTGAGTCATTGCTATCTACTGAGAACAAAAGGCCATCTCAACTTGGGGGAGAATATTCAAGAGTATATAAAAAGGTTTTTCTTTACTTTGTCTCTTTGTTTTGCGATTTTTTTTTTCGAGACTCGTATGGCATGTTTATTGAACATACATATATTTTTATGTGCACACATACATGGCTTGACATATCCAATTGCATAGCTGCCAACCCTATTGATTTTTGTGAGAGGTTCCAGGTTTTTCATCACGTCTTCCGGGAAAGTTAGCCAATCTCCCTTTTTTTTTAAACTCTTTTTCCTCTGCTCCGAAAAATGTTTTCAAATTAATAGTCAATGTTCGATCATTGATTTGGAAAAACCACTGATTTTCAATATTGATAGTTTCAGAGTGGTCAGTGTCCGGGAATGTGAAAAAAATTCATGGATCTGCAAAAGTAAAGGAAAATTTAAAGAATGCTGCCAAAAATGCATAGATTATGCTATAAATAGCATTCTTTAGTTATAAAATAGCTAATCTTCCAATGTTAAGCAACAGCAATTTTCTGGCTAATTTTGTTTAAACCTTTGCACTCCACTGGCTCCGCTGGAGCGACATTCAGTATATGGCTTTGAATTCCTTTGGCTAAATAGCCTGGAGTGCAAAGGGTTAAAGTGGCATCATTTTTATTTCTATCACCAGACAACCCTGCTCAACAATAAGTTAGCTCTAAACAGTATTGCCAGTCTTGCCCAATGCAGGTATTTTCATGCATTCATGGCATCAACAAGGCTGGATAAAAAATATTTAAAAAAATTAAAATAATTTTCCTTTGGTTTCAACTTCATTTCTCCTTTAATTCTGTGAAAGCAGGAATATAAAGCTGTATTTGTGTGATTTGTTTTGATTTTACATATTGAAATTATTGGGTTTTGATAGGAGTTTTAATATTAAATTGAATTTATTAAATGTTCAATACATAAAAAAAAGGGTTGCCATACATAATTTGTATGTATTTATTAACAGATTCCATTACAGGGAAAGTTATCGGATTAGCAGGGGAATTACCAGGGAAATTTAAAATGGTATTTTACTGACCACCCTGTAGTTTACTTATTGATATTAAATTGCATTGGTAATGTGGAGGTAATAAATCCATGGAGGTGGTTAAGAAGTGGAATCACCTTGCTACTGAGATTGACTTCAAAGAGGGTGGTGCCTATCCTCTCAGTAATGCTGTGTGTAAACGAGTGTTTAGCCAAGTGAAGAAAATCAGAACTGAAATTACATTGCCTTTATTAAATGTATCTCTCGAAAAATGGCTAATTATTAAGTGTTGAAAGAAGGGGAAAACATTACGAAGAGAACTTCGATAACACATTCTTAAAAAGCAACCTAAGGTCCGTAAGGCTGCAATTGCCATACCTCAAAGAAACTGAGTATGTACAAATCTTTTTTTCTTTGTACCTTTTTGTTTTTCCGTGTAATTTTTCAGTTCGATTAATGTTATTAACAAACAAAATTTTATATATAAATATACTGAAATTTCTTTTAAATCCATGAAAGCAACCATATAATAATGTATTCACATTTTGGATTTTATGAGTTAAAAAATTGAATCACTTAGATTGTACATTAACTATCAGATAATATCTGACACGATGCTACATGTATATCATATACATGTCGCCACGCTAAATCTCCTGCATTTTCATACTTCAAGGTTTGGCAGCTATGTAGTTGCCATTGACGACTTGATTTTTGGTAGTTAATAGGAAATCTTTCCCTACTAAGTTCCTAGGTAGTTTCCTTTATGAGGTGAGCGAATAGCGTTCTTGTTGGGCAAGTATATTTTGCTGTGATTTGTCGAACTTTGTATATTTTTTCCTCTCGTATGTTTTTACTGCACTTAAGACAGCTCAAGACATGTGTTGATATCTTAATTGCAAGTTCTAGAAGATAATGAAGGGCCTGCTGCAAGAGCACCCCTATTTTCCTTGTGAAAATGAATTCACATAAACATTTCTCATTAACAGCTTTCAAGGGACAGAGAACAGCCAGTAAATAGAAAAAGGCATTCATCAGAATGTGCTTAATTCTACAAAGCATTTGTTAAGACTGCAAAGTACCATTGTTAAGCTGGTGGTTAATTAGATATGACGTTACATAGAGGGTTTACATTATTTCATTCCAAAGATGTAACTAAGGGGTCATTGTACAAATTGAAGTATTCATATGTGGTGCTTTCAGAGCTCAGGATGGTAAAATATGTTACTTTTTACCAAACTATTGTGTCATTTTCGGAAGTTTGAGCAATGTAATGTGTAGTTATTTGAAGTTTTATGTAATTTCAAAGTATTCAAATGTTTGTACTCGCATTCATGCACAAGGGGGATTTCAACAAGGGATATTTATGACGAAAGAGGATGGGGTTGACAGAAGCAATTTCTTTCGCACGTAGAAACATTTTGCAACTAATGATATTGTTTAGATGGGGTTAAACGTCTCCCCTGATGCACGTACTTGTTTGTGCTACAGATTGTAATTAATTCTGTTAATTGTGGTTTCGACTTTTTATAATTTTGCAAAGTGAAATTAGGTTTTGTATTTCGATTCTCACCAGAAAGGCGAATGTCACCATAAATGTACATCTGACCATACCCATTATGTATTGTTTTCTATATGTAAAATAGCAAATGCAATGTATAATGTGTATGCTATATAAAATACAACATATGTATTTCGTTTGCTATACTTCATATTTTTCTGTCAGTATAATTGAGTCGATTATCAGACATTCCGCAAGGGTTGAAGGTCATTGGAACAAGTACATTAAAATGTATGAAACAACAAACAGCAGACATAGCAATCAAAGTGCTTTTGCTCAAATGTTGGTGTGATGTCATGAAAAAAGAGAATAGATGCTCAAAAGCAAATGCAGTTACACTGAACTTATAAGAATAAAATTAAATGAAAACGAAATATGTGTGTCATAAATACAATGACTTATTACTTCAAAAATAAGGACCGAAGTAGGAAGGAATAATGTAAATTAAAAAGGTGCAAAACTTTGGGATGGGCTACCAGAAGAATTGAAAAGTGTGTGTGTATATATATAAACATTAAAAAACTTAAAAATTTAAAGACTAAGAAAATATTTGGTGCAGGGTAATAGAAACTAAAAACCAAAAATTAAAAAAAATATATTAATAAGATGAATGATTCCCGATTGGTTATGTGTCATCTTTGGAAGTAGATTATAATTTGAAGGTCTCAGGGGTGTTATATCATTGCTGATATTTTCTTCGGACCTTTCATTGTAGAGTCTAATATGATGTACTTTTAGTATATATTGTCGGTATTATTATTTATAGTTACGTGATATATTGTTATTACGACTTTACAAATGGAGAACAAATAAAGCGGTTATAAAGATAAATTACATGTTATAGGTATATCCAGGCCTGTGTATATAATGATTTCTAGATTAAGTAATGAACAAGATATATTTTTAAACAAGTTTCACTTTTTTTTTAAAAAAAATATTAGTATTATTCAACCAATCCCCATTTCCCATTCAGGTTGGATGGATACTGTACTTAGTACGAAGCGTATTCATAAAATAAGTGCAGTTTTGGTATAAAAATTTAAACTTTTTCATTTTATTTTTATAAGAAATGTACTTTAACTACTTTCTACATAATTGCCATCATTATTAAGGCACTTGTCATATCAGGTAACTACCTCTTCTATTTTGGCTTCATATGTCACCTATGCAAGGATTAACTACTGGTGCACACAGTCTTTGACGTTGTCATAATGCTGACTGGCCAGAATTTGCTTTAGAGGAAGAAATGGGTGGTAGTCGGGTAGTGCTAAGTTTAGGCTGTAAGGTGGACACTCACGGCAAAAACTGCATGAACAGCTTTTGCATGGAACCAGCGATACATGGTCAAGCGTTGTCGTGAAACCACAGTATTCCACGACTAGCATGCCTACTTTTTGTTTTGAATTGCATAATGCAGTTTTTTGAGTCTCGCAGTGACTGATTCTCACCGTGATCATTTACTGATGATGACTGTGTCAAAGATGCTGTGATATACTACGAAGCTAGAGCAGTGTAGTTAGCTACAAGGTATTACAAGTGTTAATAATACAGAAATTATGTGGAAAAATAGTTGTCATTTGTAAAAATTGATTAAAAAAAATCTTATCACATTGATTGCTGCAAATGACCATTGTTGTCCTTGCATCATAAAAATACAACAAAACCAACAAAAAACCTTGTGCTCAGTTTTTATACCAAAAGAGTACTTGCTTTCCGAATATGTCTCATATATTTTTTTAAACTTTTGATGGTGCTGGATCTGTAAGTATAATATCGTATATCCAGATGTCTCATCTGCTTTGAATTTAGTGGTGGTAATAATTTTTTCTTTACTAATTTTATGAAGAAGGAATTTTTGAATAAATTTCAGTATCCGTAGTAAATTAAATTATCTAAAATTGAAAATAAATGCATTGAAAATTGTTTAATTTGGAAATTTTGCTTTCTTGAAATGTTATAAATAGATATAAGTGGTGGGGGATCATGACTTTGATGGAGCATTTGATATGTTCTAATGTTTTGCTGCTTCTTTGGGACCCCATTCCTCAACTCCGTTATTTTCTGAAACTGGTTACAATTTTCATTGCTCTGATTTCATGAGAGGAGAGAGATATTTTGGCAATGCAGGATACACATTATCCCATTTTTTAATCCATGTTATTGAAAAAGATGTAATTCATGCAAGTCTGTAAAGATAAACTATTTTGTATCGTTTTCTTGTACGGAATGCAAATTCCAATATACTTATTGCATTAATACTATGTACTTTGCTATTGTTTTCTATGATACGAAGGTGAGTTTCAAATGACAATCGTGGGTTTAACTATTCCACCACACCGCATAAAATATATAAGCAGCATTATGTTTAGGAACACTCCATTAGCATACTTTATAAAAAAAAGTCACTGTTGTCCTGTTGGGTATGAGTAGATTACTTAAATCCATTTCATGTAACCTTGTTAGATACTTATTAGTCGCCAAGAAGAGATTAGTATTAAAATGATACAAGAAATAAAAAAAAGTCACAGAACATCGAAAAAAGTAAATAGTGTTTTACATGGTGTGTACTGCAGGCAGTTTTCTTAGGGTAAAGTCGTTACTGCTAACGCTCTTAATTTGTGTTATGGCTACTATGGTGATTGGACTGGACTACACCATTTCAAAACTTAATAAATTTGCACATCTCGTGACAGTGTGCAAGCTTCGTTTTTGAATTATCAGAGGTTGGCAGTTGTAGTAACATTCATCATTAATGTGTGATTATATCCATCCATACTTGTCATGTATGAACATTTTGATTTTAAATGTATGACGTGCAAACTGCTTTAGTCGATTTTGCATTGTATACAAGTGTTACTGTGCTACTCAATGTAAGAGACTACATAGCATCTCATGTAATTCATGTGCTCTCATGTGACTAATGTTGCATGTCATTGTTGTCCATCCATAAAGTATATTCGTTGCTTTTAACAGAAGTGCTATTTTTCAAAAAAATGAAAAAGGAAGTAATTTGTTAATTATTTGCTATTTTTAAAACGAGCTTTCTTTTAAAAAATCATTTGTAAATCTCGTGTTTAGCCTATGTCATGCTTTTTGTAGAACTTGGACTTTGTTTGTGGGAAGTAACATAATCAAATAGTGATTTCAATTAACTGCAACACTGACCCTCCTGACTTAATTTACGTTACATGTTGCAAATAAATATTGCTTTAGGAAAACTCCGACATAGAATTCTTCATTGTGACGAGCTTCTCTACACAATTTATATCATAAAATAAAAGTGATATTAAAACATTTATTGATTTTATTAATGGTGCAACGACAATAGTGGTCATGTTGTATAAAACTCTTTTTGCAATGTAAAAGTTTTTTCTTTCGTTTCTTTTATTAGAAAATGTATTAAAAATAGACTTTTTATGCAATATTTTTCATTGAAATTGGTAAAAGAAGCCATTGATACCACTTAAATGTAAATATTTGATGATGTAAATTTGCTGAATTGGGTAATTAGCTTTTTTTTATTAATGCTGAGATTGTGTATTTGTTAATTTGCAGCAATGAATGTATAGGGTTACACCATAGATTTGTTTAATAATGCAAGTGCACTGTTATAGGTAAAATAAAATTAACGTTCAGTTTTGAAGTGTAACACTTATTTCTTTATTGGAGATCATGACTGTTCTAACAATATGTGGTGCCTACTAATGTGCATGGAATGATTTTGATCGGGGCTTCTCAAGCCTTGGGCCATGTATCTAAATTTAAAGATCACAGCAATTTTAGGAAAACTTAAAAATTTCTGGGTGCTCAATGACTGAAATTCTTTTTCAAAGTAGTTTGGTTTGTCATCCTTTGGTAGTGCACACAAGAGGTGAAGTTATTTATCTTACGGTTAATGGATTTTTCACAAATGGGGATTTACAATGGAGTAATTGCTTCAGTATCTGTACAGATAATGATGGGGGAGAATGTTCGATTTGTACCAAAAGTTAAAGCTGATGCCAGTGAATATAATTTTTACTCACTGCATGATCCATCGGCAAGCACTTGCAGTCAAAAAAAAAGTCACCAGATTTAAATACTGTGCTTTGCGATACTATCAAAATCATTGATTCCATAAAAAGGCAAGCCCTTAACAGTTGTCTATTGTCAAACCTTTGCAAAGATATGAATTCTGATTACTACATGTACAAACTGTACACATTACTTTCTACATGAGGACAAACTTTATACAGATTATTACAGTTGGAAGATGAAGTTGTTATATTTTTAACTGAACAGAAATCCGATTTAGTTGATTCTTTTCAAAATGAATCATGGCTTTTAAAATCATATTTGTCAGATATTTTTCAAAATTTAAATGATTTAAACATGTCAAGGAAATAATTCCAACATATTTATGTTAAAATATAAAATTGCAAGATTTGTTAAAAAAGTGAACATATGGAAAACTAGAGTGAAAATGAGTCTTTAGAAATGTTTACAGCTATGGATGTTTTTGTAATTGAAAATAACCTTTCCAAACATTTAATTCTAAAAGTTATAATTAATCATTTGAAGTGTTTTGAGACACAATTTCAAAAATATTTTCCTTCAAATTTTTATGTTTAGAAAGAAAATCGGGTTCATAAACCATACTCAATTGAGATGATTAATATCAGTCATTTACCATTAAACACTTAAAAAGAATTTTCCAAAGTTATCGAGCAACACAGGTTTGAAACTTGAGTTTTTTAAAAGGTCAGTAAATGAATTTTGGCTGTAGGTTACGACGGAATTTTTGAAAAGACATTAAACATATTTCCAACCGTTTTTTTACTATTTATTTATGCGAACCCTCATTTCCATTATTTACGTTTATAAAACCAAAAAATCGGCCAACTCTACAAAATGTGGAAGAGGCTCTACGTCCTGCAGTATCAAATATTCATCCAAGATTTAAGTTTTTATGTAAAAGTAAACAAGCACACCCAGTTCTGTATAAATGATAATATTTGTCTTTAATACATGGAAAAATTATAGTTATATGTATGCCAAAGAACTATTTTGGAATGAGTTTTTTTATATTTTATTATCAGCAAATGTTTTATATATAATTCATATTCCTACTTTATATACCTCTATATTTAGGGTCGCAACAATATCAGTTAAGTCAGTAAAAGTGGTTGCCAAGTAGAGAAGGCCAAGAGAAAAGTTTGAGAAGGCCTGGTTTCAATCAGTGGTTTCTATACTTTTTATGCTCTTAACTTTTTTTAGGAAGGAATTTGACTGTTGGGCCATCGGCTTTTTCCTTTTTGGCAAGTGTTCGTTAGGAAGGACTTATATATAAATTAGTAATAAACAGCTTGTGGCGTCATACATCCTGAAGCAATTGGCTCTTGACATGGGCTAACCGAATAATAGAAGACATACTATGGACTCTTAAAGTAAGGAGGTGACAGGAGAAGAGGGATTTTGTTAGAGTTGGAATACGTATGGGAGTGCGCAGTGAAGTAATACTCGTGCTTCTCTACCTCCAGTATCGGGACCCATGGCTGTACCACTTTGAAGTGGAAGTTTTGTCCACTTAGTGTACTATTGGATTTTTTTCCCAATTTTTGTAGCAACAATGCTTTGTGAAATACCATCATAAAATATATTATTTTTGTTTCCATAGATATCTAGTGGAGATCATATGTTTACGATTATAATTCTGTGCACAAACACCTACATTTTAGGACAGCGACACATCTCATGTGCCACAAAATACAAATCTATGGGATGAGTTGCATGCATGGGGGTCACTGGTCTACTGGAAATACGTTTTATTGACCGTTGGTTTGAGTTTGTATTTTAAACAAAATTCTAAATAAGACTTACTTTGGAAGACGCTTTTTAAAGTAGTGTCCAAGTTAATATCCATGAGGCATACATATCCAAGTGCTGTTTTTTTTTTTTTTATTCACATCACTCAGTCATGCTCTTTCATCCTGGGCTGTTGGAAAACATTGCTTTAAAGAATCTCTCACAGACATCATTGGTGCTCTCAAACGTTACCCATCATTGCTTCAGGTGCCTCCGACTGGTCTTTAAAAATGTGATATTAAGATAATGTTGTAATCATAATAAGGTGAAAAATAACTTCCTAACAATTACAGTCATCTGCTTATTTTTTAACTGGACTAATAGTATAAAATAATATATTTAGATTTTTTATTAATATTTATAATAAACTGAAGTAGTTTTTTAAGTAGACTAATTTTTGTGAAGTGTCCTTTTATTTTCAATGTCTCCATGTAGCTTTTTGCCAATCTCCTCAGAGCAGTGTCTGGGTCGTAACAGCCGAGTTAAATTCTTGAACAAAAGCAGTTTTGCCCACCTGTTTGTGCCACTTCTATTTTATATTTATGCGATCCATGTTCATATTACAACACATTTGTGTTGTATGTACGAAGTTGCACATTTCCACAAGAATGCTAACTAGAAACAAGGATTGCAGTGAGCCTGATATGTTCATGACAGAAAAGTCAATGAAACAATTATGAAATTATACTTTTAACATATTTGTTTGCATTTTATTACAAAATTATATTTATTCAAGTATCACTCTGTTCCCAAAAACGATGTCAACTCTAAAGAATTCTTGCAATGATGTCTACCAAAATGTATTTCTTATGATAGTGAAAATTAATGAAATTAGCAATTTTATACAATAATACAAATAAATTTAAAACGATGATTTAATTCTGCAGAAAGGTAGTATTTGCACTATTCCAGTAATACTTGTATTATCGCTATTTAAATGCATGAATGAATTTTACGTTTTAATTTACTAATTCACATTTATTGCTTCCCTGCCAGTTAAACTCGAACCTGGTAAGAGTTAAAATTCCTGAACTAGTTTTTATCACTAAATGCATTTAGGAATGCTTCCTGGATCATTTCCCGAGAAATCACTAGAATGACTACTGTTTAGTGTAAAAAGATAAATACAGATGTGTTATGATGTTGAGTCATGATTTTTTTAAGGATTCTTTGTGATGTAATATAATCCCCTTTCGTTGAGACTGAAATCCTATTTTCAGAGAAGAAATGCTTACTTTGCTTTTCAGAGGTTACTTGTACCATATTAGCATGACATAGGTTAAATACCAATAATCAAAGTAGATATCATCAAAAAGAACTTGCTTGAGTATCCAATGAACAAAGCTGTATATATAAGTCTATATCGATGGTTTGCTCATTATTCTATAAAGCAACCTGTATACAACTTTTGCATAGTGTATAAACCTGTGTGTAGGAAACATTCTTAATAGTACAACTATGTGTCATGCACAAACTTGTGCTTTTATGTAAGTAGTTGATGTCACCCTACTGTTGTTCATTTCTGCTGTATAAGTTAATTTGTAAAATAAATGTGTTTATTTTCTCTTTCTGGAAATGCCCATTTCTTTTTGAATATTTTGCATGATTTATGAATGGTCTTCATGAATATTATGTATCTTTTGGAACCAGTTTGAGGAATATACATATATTTCTTTATTGTACAAGGAAACTGATTTTGCATAATTTTCATTATAACACTACTTAAACATTTGATAATGTCCATAGTAAGTAGTAATCAGCGTAGAGATTTCAAAATTATTGAGGGTGGGTAGCAAGTATATATTATGTACGTTTATACATTACAATACATGTAAAATTGCAATTCATTGGGGGGGGGGACTTTCGGGGCCTAATGGGCTCATGTATGCATCTATGGTAGTATTTGACTGTTTAATAAATTCGGAGGATTTTGTAAAACATCAAACAAGTAAACCTAACATACCAAGGGTGGATCCAGTGAGGGTGGAGGGCGATTGCCCCCCATCAGGGTTAAATATAAAAAAATAAAGAATTTATGTGTTTGTTACGACTGTAATAAATAAAAGTCTTACACAGGCGTCCAAAGTCTCTAAGTCTTGGAGAAATGCGATCAAGACGTTTTTCCACGAAACTACGAGCCTATCGCCCTTCAAACTATGTTTTCAATAAGTGGTGCTTCAGTAGCACATAGTTTTTTATTGTTGAAATGCCTTTAAATTTGACTTCGAACACGGATGACTGAAGAGAGACATTCATATTGATGTAAATAAAGTGATTGACAAATTTTCAAAGAAACCAAGATGGCTTGATTTTGCACTATAAACTTCAAATTTTTTAAAAAGTTGCTTGTTATAAAAAAAGTAAAATAATTACGATGTTTTTGTAGTTTAAATTTAAACTTGTTCTATTAATTACATTGTAAATTATCGTTTTGGTTATTGTATATGTCTCCTTTACTAGCTTATCCTTCTGTCATACTTGACTATAATATGCCTTAAACCATATAGTTTAATTAAAGAAAAGACCATCTTTAATTCATTGTCTTAAATATTTTGGTGAAGATAAAGGAAGGCTAGTAATATAACAACATTTACCTAAACTATTTAACAGTCCAAAACTAAAAATTTTCCTGGTGAGGGCCCCTGCAATAACGTTCTGGATCTGCCCTTGTAACATGCTTGCAAAATATATTAATAATAGACAAATCACCCTTAGCAGTTTTCATTATAATACATTCTTCTCAATCTACCATATTGGAAAAAGACAAAGGTGCAAAGTACAATACAGTAGATACGATTTTAAGAATTTAACATAATCTATATGAATTATTTGATTATTTTAAAGTTCCCTAATCTAAGAAAACAAATTTCTAAAACAACAGACAAATCACCATAACTTAGCCATTTTAGCTCGAGCACTATACATTTATAGCCTTAAAATGGTATTTGAAAATAGCGATAAAGTGACTAATGTTAAATAATATTTTAAATATGTGTTTACTACGTGTCTGCCTTACAGCGAGCCTTATTTTTTTTCCTTTGTTTAAAAATTGTAATTGAGCTTCCCAATCCACTTAATTATATTCAATATATCTGTGTTTATTTCCTTAACAAACGATTCCTTTCAGTTATTAATTAAACTTCCATACCGAGCGCATTCCTTTAGAAAATGGAGGAAAAAATAAAAAGTTTCAGTAAGTTTTAGATGCATTATTTCAAGAATTTCTGCATCGGAGAAGCTCTCCGCTTATTTAAGGGTTGTTCTAATGACGTGATATTAAAGTTCTCGCTGCTTCCCGAATTGTTTCCGAAACTATAGTGTTAGTGCGAATACTGACAAATCGATTTTGCATTTTCCGCGTGAAACACACTCGGGTTCGTTAATATGTTTCAATGAAAAATTTCGGGTCTTCGCCCGTCTGTAACTTATTCCGCTAATCAAGATTTTTCTCATGCATATTTTTAAGGGGATAATTTGAACTTACTACCAACTTAATTAGCATCAAGGAGCAATGAACTACAGCATTTCGAGAAAGCTGCTGTAAGCGAAACCGGGTGTTTATAATTGATTACTTAATTAATAAAGTAATGTATTAATTCCTTCACAGAAACTTCGTGCCAAATACATTTAATAAATATTTAATTGTATAGCACTTTTTTAATAGTATTAAATAGAATCAGTATACGAAGCTATATTTTGGGGAGACAAACAGTCACGGAAGTGAAAATAGGCTAACAAGGGGAATCCACAGTGAGTGCCCCGCCGATTTTGATGAAAGGAAATATGTGTTTCATCATTCATGCCAATGCAGCTTATTTTCGGAGATATGAATTTTTAAAGATTTTGCATATTATATATGAGCTTAAAACACAACGCCCTCTGCAGGCCAATCGGTAGCTTGGGCGGTAAGTTGTCGGCTCTTCGCGCCGTGTTTTTGTATTCGATGCCCGTGAGAACCGCTCTTTTCTTGATATATCCTTTTTTATATATTTATGTATTTTTATTAGTAAAAATACTTTGCTTACAATCGAATTTTGCTCATAAACTTACTTTAATAAAATTCATATTTACATATTTAATTCTGTGATACTATTTTTCGCAGTTATAATTTTTACACGAATTTTAATTTTTAATTGAAGAGTTGTAAAGGTACAAAAAGTTTAGGAGTTAGCTGTAAGTTTTTATGTGAATATAACTTTTATAAAATTTGCGTACTCATTGTCAACCTGTGAAGGGATAGAATTACACCAATAACGCAGTTTTGTTTTATTTAAGAATTGAAAAAAAAATTCTGAAAACGTTTAACAATTCCACTAAATAAAAATGAAAACTGCGTTAATTCGTTTAATTTTGTCATTATTAGCCTTTGCAGTCATATATGGCGAGCATCCATAAACTGTGTATTTAGAAATTTTAGGAGCTTCTCCTTCGTGGTAAAGAGATATTGTTAATTGGAAGGTTAGTTGTATTGGAAAGAAAGCAGCAAGCACGGTTGTCCAACAAAGCGACCGCAACTCCCAGCCTAGACGGATTTTACGATCAAGACGCATCAGTGAAAACCGAATATAACAAAGGCAAAATAATAAAATTGACAGTCGGTTTATAGGGGTTATAACTCCTCGTGGTTTTCGCTGTTTTAAATCCCGAGAAGAAGGAAGCTGTTAGGGACGTACTCAAGTCGGGCCGTGCTTGTTTGTGGTCTAGCATCAGATAGGTCGTAAGGAGGAGCCATAGTTGAGGGCAGTAATTGTGATTTGTCTAGAAATATTGGTTGAGAAGTGATTGGTACGTTCTAGGTGATGGACAGGTTGGAAATTGATTGAAAGATGATGTTGGAAGAGAGACGAAGTGGGGAGCTGGAGAGAAAAGGCTCGGAGAGCGTAGAGAGAATGGGAAGAGTGTCGCGTAGAGTTGTGCCGGGGCCAAGTGGCTCGAAATTAGAAGTATAGTAAACCTCGAGAGTGAGGTGTAAACAGAGTTGATAGCGACGTGAGCAAATTTGTAGAGCAAGGGGTGTTTCCGAAACAAGAAGCCGAGCGAGTCTGAGCGTTGATTGTTTACGACTGGTGTTTCTGAAGCAAGAAGCCGAGCGGATTTGAGCGTTGGTTGTTTACGACTGGCGTTTCCGAATCAAGAAACCGAGCGGATCTGAGCATTGATTGTTTACGACTGGCGTTTCCGAAGCAAGGAGCCGAGTGAGGCTGAGCGTAGATTGTTTTACGACTGGCATTTACGGTGCAAGGAGTATCAGTGGCGGCTATCACCACCTGAGGCAGTGCATTATGCCATCAAACAATACAACATCGAGACATACCTGGAGCAGGCTTATGGCGCAAGGACAAGGGGTCATCGTGGAACACCACACGTGAGTCTTTCCCCTTTTATTCTCGAATGAGGTTGCAGAGTGTTTAAGGTTAGGCTCGATTAAATGTTGTTTATATATACGGCCTAGAACGAGGGCTAGGCTAAGGAGGGAACATAGTTTAATGGTAGACACGCATTATCAGAATCAAACTGGAATAATTTATGCATATTGATGATTTACTAAGGTGAGCTATTGTTAGCAATTTATCAAACAGCAGAGTTTACTCATCAGATTAATCTTAAGCAACTTTCCCATTAATGACAAAATTGATAGTGTGTGATTAAATACAATCAGTCCATTTGATAGCCATTTCGCGCTATAAATATGAAATAGATTGTTGGCCATAATTTAATTGTTCTTTACGATCACAATTATGTATTTCCAGTGTTTTACATTTATTAAATTATTGTTTGTTTTACGAATGTTTCATGTTTAAATAGGACTGGCTCATTCACCTTTTGCGTTTCCAGCTAAACCTAAACTAAACGGTTACTTAAAGCCAATAAAAGTTTATGATACATCCATTATTAGCATCTATTACGCCTAATATTTTTTTAAATATATTTATCTATTAACAAATGTATTTTTAGTATGATATATTTTATTTTATAACATATAAACATTTTATGTGCATTTTATTTATACAGAAACATTTTATTTTATAAAATGCAATCAATTTTATTTTAAAACTGACTGACGTGAACATATTTTTTGTGTATCACTATCGGAGGTGTCGGAATTGTATACTGGTACACAATTTTGGATGATAATTATCATAAAAACAATAAAAACATAAAAAAATTCTACAACGTGAGCATTTTATAAATGAATTGTTCGAACAACTGATTTTCTTTGTCTAATATCATCTGGAAAACAAATACCATCTACATTTTCAAAGACTCTTCTTTCGTTTGTTAACTTTGCAACAAACCAAGAGTACTGTAATGTATTCTTAAAATTCGGCGCCGAAAGTTGATTGTGAATAAGTGAATGGATCTTCAAAGCATCTATCTGCTCGCGTGTTTAAATGACTATTTTCTTGTAAGATTTCAACACAATTTTGTAACCTTTTAATGAAATTTTTTACTTGACGGAAGAAGTACACATCACGAGGTTGACAGTATGGGGTACAATGAGGTGGAATTACTTCAACAGTAGAAGAAGAGGTGCCGTCGTCATTTGTAAAAACATTATTAAAGTGTGCTGGATCTACTTAACTACATAACAGGCTGGATGACTACACTAAAACTTTTTCTACTTTTCAGCTTTTTAATAATCAACAATTAAAATTTGAGTAAAAATT
>QLNU02003225.1:67930876-67953586 GCA_006491805.2 Dysdera silvatica | reverse complement strand
ACATTTACATTATTGTTTTTCCCCATTTGTATTCCTTAATTATATTATCTGCTGTATGTTCGATTCGCTCCATATACATCTGATGAAGGCTGCCCTTTAGCGCAGCCGAAAGCCGGCTCATGTACCAATAATCTAACAAACCGCTCAAAGTTGTCTGATTGCTTTTATTATAGCCCAAAACTTGCTTTATAAACAAGATTTTGCCAATATAATTTAGTTGCATGGGGATGAGGTTTATGACAAAAGGGCTTAACTCTCCTCTTATCAATATGGCTGGAATTGGTAATGCACTGGAGAGAAACGAACTTACAATTGCAACTTTCATAATAATAATAATAATAATAATAATAATTTTATTCAACCCGATATACAATATTTCGTGATACATAGCTTGAGCAGTATAGAAATTACAGAAATGTAAGAGAACATCTATATTAAATTATTTTAAGTTTTGAGGTTAGAAATCCAAGTTACATGAATTTTGCAGCACATCAAAGTCGTGAATTTTATTTTATTGTATCTGAGTATGTCAGTGTACAGAATGACACATAGTAGGGATAGGGGATGGCCCTTGCCAATGATGGCTTCTAGCGATTTTTCTTGAGGAGCTGGGTTTGAATATTGTTAATTAATTAAAAGGGGAATGGATGCACGACAAGAAGGGTAATTAATCAGAGGAAGGTAGATTTATGTTATGCGTATGCGAATTGACATAATTGTTTAAAAATTAACTGATATAATTTATGAATTGGAGCTTCTGACCCGATGATACAGAAAGTAATCATAGCAAAAAATGTATAACTTTTTAGACTAAATATATAAAAATGTAGTTTAGTATTATTCAAATGAACGTTTAATTTTTTCATATATACAAAGGAAGATAATTCACTGTATTATAATTTAATGCAAGTTGTTCATTCAGAAAATAGTTCCTTTCACGTAAAGATGGCACTACATTAGCAAACTAATATATAAAACTAAACTATTACTCAAATATGAAATCGCGATCACATAATTTAATCATTCTAAAGAGGGCAAAATAATAATTTGTCTATCAATAGTAGACAACAAAAATGTCACATGTTTGCAATTTTCAAAATATCCAAGTAATTATCAATGGGACATCCTTTCTTGCATTTTTTGGGTTGGTTTTTTATGGTGTTAAGAGTACTTGGAAAACATTTGGCTTCCAAAAAAGTAAAAAAACTTAAATACACGAGCCTAAAGTTGACTACCGGACGTCTTATTCGCTGTTCTTGTGAAAAATGAATGAATGAATGAACGTTGAAATCCCAAGATTTATGCTTATCTTGAAGTTCAATATTTAGATATTAAAACAATGAAACTTACAAAAACAATATCATATAGACTGATACATAAAATTTTGCACATTTCTTGAGAGGGAGGGAGGGAGAGAGAGAGAGAAAGAGAGCGAGCGAGTGAGTGAAAAAAAACCCAAGAGATTATGTGTGTGTGGGTCACATACATATACTGGACTGTTTTCTAAATCTATCCACTAGTGTGATTTATTGGATTTCACTAATTAAGCGGACTTTTTATAAAAAAATATTCACTGTGTGTTTCACACTGTTTCTTTCAATTCAGTTGCTTGTTTTGTCCATATTTTTGTATATATATATATATATTGTTCATATTTTGTCAATGTGGCATACAAACAGTAAAAAGAGAACTTTGAAACATGCAATATTTAATAGTACATATTGGATAAACACCTTTCCCTTCTGGAAACATACACACAGGGCTGCTGCTGAGCTCAAGTTGAAAAATAATATTGCCCTTATTAATCACTATATATATTATATCGTCCTTATTAATTTATTATTATTTAATTAAAAATTTGATATGAGAGTATACTTCCATATCTCCATAGTTTTATGTATATAATGTCTATTTTTATATTGCAAATAGTTCTAAACAGTATTCATGCGAAGGTATTGGCAAAACATCCGATATACGCCCCAGCTTTGTAGCATCGGGATAGTATTTTTAAGTTGAGAGGGCCGAGGTTTGTTGTTTGGTGAGAAATATACTCCGGCAAACTACCTTGGCAAGCATATTTCGCAGAGCCAACTTTCGAGTCATCTTCTCACCATATAACAAAATTCGGCCCTCTCAACTGAAAGGTACTATCCCGACGCTATAAGGCTGGGGTGTATATCAGGCGTTTTGCTAATGCAGTTTGTCATATGTGGGACAGACCAAGCGGGCCCTACGACATCGTATAAAAGAACACCAAAGATATGTCACCAATGCTGAGTTTAAAAAATCATCGATTGCAGTTCGTTGTTGGAATAATGACCATCAATTCAATTTTAAAGAAGCCACGGTCATTTGCCAACCTTTTTCGGTCATTGAACTTGATTTCTTAGAAGCGTTTTTCGTCCACTAATTTGGTGGGTGCCTCGCTTGTGAATGACCATAAATCAACTCCAAGTTTCAGTAGTGCTTGAAAAAAAGTTTTTAAACTCTTTCCCACTGCTTCTTCTCCTTCAACTGTCTCCTCTACTTGACTTTTTGACCACGATTTACTATTTTGAAAGTTGGCCACCGATCACAACTCTATACTTCTGTAAAAGCACTAACTGCTTACGGCAACGTAATAACCACTGTGTGTTGGCAACACTCCAATGTTGTTTATTGCACGCTAGTTCCAGACGAGGAGAGACCTTGTTCTCTCGAAACGTGCGTCGAACCATTTTGTAAATTAGTAACTACACAAAAAAAGTTGTGCATTTTTCATTTTAATTGATTTATTATTAATCGGTTATTGGAAAGAGTAATTTATCAAATTTCACCCTAGAAAAAGTAGAAGTAAAATAAATAAAGTATCAGAACTATCTAGATCAGTGTTTCCCAACGTGGGGCCCACGCCCCACATGGGGGCAATTTGAATGTTAAGGGGGGCAATTTGAAAATGGACTCCACTGTACATAATGTAATAAAACTGTAATAAATGTAATAAAAATGGGACCACTGTACATAACTAATGCAATATATATAATTAATATAATGTACATAATTAATGTAATATATATAAATATTATAATTTTGTATTTAATGCGTTTTGGGGTCATAAAAAATTGTGGGGCGCGCGGATCTTTTAGTTACTATAAAAGGGGGTCGCCGTTAATAATAATAATAATAAATTTTTATTCAACCCGATATACAATATTTCGTGATACATAGCTTGAGCAGTATAAAAATTATAGAAATGTAAGAGAAGATCTATATTAAATTATTTTAAGTTTTGAGGTTAGAAATGGAAGAGAATATAAAGCCGAAGCTTGTTACGAGATTCTCCTCCAGAATGCGGTGATGTTGACAAGAAAAAAGGTAGATTTTCATATTTCTGAATTATGCTTATTTTAAAGAGTTCAGTTGTTGTATATCTTTGGCAGAAGGACGTGAAAACCATTGTAATAACTTAAGAACAGACTGAGCGTCGTTTTTACGAATTAATGAGCAAGAAGTATTATTGTTATTTGGGATTTTTCATGGGCCTCATTTGAGAAAATTGCGGCACACATCTGGATAAAGCTTACGAAATTGAAAAGGTTGGGAACCACTGATATAGATTTTAAACAGAACGATGATGGAAGTAGAGCAAATTGAAGTTATGAATTTCGTGAATTGTATTGAAAACTACAAGGGTTTCTCCGTTATTGAAATTAAATGGTGGAGGTATTTGGATTCGAGGTCTCTGTTTTGATTCATACTGATGATAAATCTTTCATTTTGGATAGGAGTGACGAATTTTAGTTTTACCATTAAAACTCTCCTTGGTGCACAGGAACAACGTATCAAAACTCTTTCAGCTGTCATTTCTGGTCCATGGTAGGATCAAAAAGAGGTGCGTTTCCAAGCTTATGTTGATCACGTACACAGGATTGTTCGCTGGTCGACAATCCCATCATCCGAAAAGGAGGGTTTTCCTGTCAGACCGTAATCGATAATTCTTCCGCCGCTTGAATACATGATACATGCTTGCTTTTTAGGTCGACGACTTTTTCGAGGATTTCTTTTGATTGCCGCACTTGTCATGGTTGCCGAAATCGAAATACTACCAAGATGATATTTCGTAGGCTTTTAGTTTCAAAAGACAATATTATCGTATGGGAAAACTTGTATCCAGAACTGAAGAATGCTCATGGCTATCATGCTTTCATTTCGTGTTTTGACATCTGCTGATAATTAATTAGGTTTGGATGAGTAATATTAATGGACGTGGTGCGTTGATTGGATTTAAAATGACCTTTGAAGATATATCATTGTGGTGCTACCAGGCAAGGAAGCAACAGAGAGGTTGTAATGTGTTTTGTGAGACCTTCAAAGTCGGTTTATGTTTTAAACGATATTTTATTTAAAGTAAAAGTTTCACAAAATTGCCAGCTCCCTTTCGTCCTCGCAAAGAAAGGAATACTTTGAAAAACAAAAGACAAATATTGCTGCCTCCACATTTTATGCATGGAGGTGATTTTTCACGCAGTTATTTAAACTAACATTTCAACTAATCATTCTACGTAGTAACTAATACTGCATAATAACTAATATTATTTTAGGCTGTCAGCTGTCCTTCCCAACACATCTTTAAACATAAGTAATAAATAAGTAGGCATAGTAAAAAAAATAAAAAAAAATTACACCCAATATTGTGCACCTTTACGTTATTCTGTTCATGAATAATTTATATCAACAGGAATATTAAACTTAATTAAAATATTTGATGAATAAACCTTTTTGCTTGATTTTGGGATGGAATGTGGTATTTCCTCATATCAAAATTTAGTGGAACCCGAATATAATTTCACGAGGTTTAGACCTGGAAAGAACGAGTCTTCGCGCTCTTCAGCGCAGTCTTGTGATTTATAAGTTACGCTATGTATTACATTACATCGCCTTATTACATTGCAATTTACTTTATTGTAGATTTCTATTGGCGTAGCAGCCAACGGTAATGTGCATAGCATCAAATAAATCATTATTTTTGTGTAACACCTGCAGCATGCTTTCTGGAGTCAAGCGCGATTTTCGTAATTGCATAATTCGCTATCTGATAATTTAATCAACCTAACATCGAAATATTATTGTGAATGTATTTATATAAATCGAACACTACGCAGATTAAATTAAACAATAATATAAATCAACGTTTATTGGCGTAGTGATACCAGCGCCGATGTTATGGCGTGATTAGATGGTGAAACGTTCGAAAGAAAATAAATATTTCTGCGTTCGGTGGGACCTGAACCCACGACCTTCCACTTGCCGGTCGATTTATATAAATACATATGCTGCAACGGACGTTTCGATCAATTTAATACCGCTTTCGTAATTTGGTTTAAGTAGTCCATGTACTACACCATTCTGCGAAATAACCGGCATCAGTAAATAGTCTTTATATACGTTCGTAAAGAGATTAGATATTGTCGTTCGTAGCTCAGTAGGTAGAGCCTCCGCCCGGCAAGTGGAAGGTCGTGGGTTCAGGTCCCACCGAACGCAGAAATATTTATTTTCTTTCGAACGTTTCACCATCTAATCACGCCATAACATCTGCGCTGGTATCACTACGCCAATAAACGTTGATTGATATTGTTGTTTGATTATTGTGAATATTTATTTATAGCAGTACCAGCAGCCAAACAGTTCAGCTAAGCCGTATACAATATCATACGAAGCAAATTAGTAATAGTTCGGTCTATTCGTTAAAAGTCAGGACACATGTAGTATACCCATGGGGAGATTTACTATTTTGCCGCCCTTTCTTACCTGTCTCCCCCCCACTCCTCAATCAGTGGTAGGAACATAAAAATTGTTACATTCAATATACGCCAAAAACTTTTATGTTGACAATAAATATGTTGAAAAACAAACTCATAAATTGAAACATAAACATTAAACAATATTAACTTATATTGAAGTATTATCTCTTCTTTGTATATAATAAATCAAATTCAATTTTATTGAAATAAATTTTAATTTTAGCAAAAAATAAAAGCCTATCGAACACTAGCGTTTAAATTTAAATCACGATGTCCAGCTTTCTTCTCGGCCAAACATCTCACCATATCAGCATATGGTATTGATTTTGTTAAATCAGACTCAATACACAAAATTTTGCCGCCCTAGTCTATAGCCTAGTATAGCCTATTGGGAAATACGGCACTGAGAGAGAGAGAGAGAGAATGACAAAGAAAGGAATGTGTATTTTCCGTTTCGAACAGTATTCAGTGCATGTCTAGGGTAAGTTATGGCACGTAGGTTTCTTTCAAAGAATTTTTTTTTCATATTAACTGAAATTTAAAGTTTTTTTTTCACGTTGACATCCGAATATTTATGCGATATTTTCCGCTTGACGACATATTTTCTTCTAAGAAGATTAGACTGGTCGATTACAATTCAGCTGCATTTTAATAGATATTAAAATTTGCTGTGTTCGCAAAATTTTGAACTGACATACGTGAGCTTGATGTCAATTTTCTTCCCATTTTTTCCTTAGCTTGCATAAAAATTGCAAGGGTGATCGTAATTTTCCACCGACGACATTTTTAAACATATGTAAACAATAACTTTTAATATTATTACAGAATTTTGATTGGCGATAATACTGTTTAAGATTTTCAGCATTTAACGGAACATGCCGTGAATGCTTTCAACGTTCCATTTTTATTAGCAGCACGTAGTTAACATCTTTGAACGTTCCTTTTAAATTTAAGACAAGGATTATGTTGAAATTATTATTTTTTTTTATTTTGACTAGAGAGTATTATGTTACTTCAATTCAAAATCATGTTTATGGAATAAATTGGATTTACGAAATTTTCGAACCTGAACGGAAACACTTTTTCATACGTTTTGTTTTCAGAAGACGGAACAGAGAGTGATAACTGAATACCAATCTGATAAAAAACGGGTTAAATGTTCATTAATTATTAATTTTAGGAAAAAAATATCCTTTTGAAATTAACGTTCATCAAATGAGTCACTGTTTCTATGAAAACGTCATTGCATTATACAGGGTGCTTCCTTACTATCCATAGAAAATCACGTAGCAGTAGTCGTCGAAGAATTTTGATATGATGAGGAGGAGTTAAAAATGTCGAAAAACTAACACTTCTTATATTCATTGTAGTTAACGTTTAAATTATCATAACTAAATTTGGCCACCCATTTCTTGACAGAACAATACTTTCCTCGCAGCTTTTGAAATTAACAAGAGGCTATAATTGAAAAACTGTTAATTGTGGTAAGAAGTATTTGGGTTATGTAATGAACGCAGAATGTGATATTATGGGCTCCCATAATGCACTGATCCACATAATTATATGTCCATCTAGTTTTTTCTTAATAATTAAGACGTTGTTTATAAAAATAGATATTGTATATCCTTACAAAAACAAGAGAAAATGTGTAAATCAACGAAAAAAATATTTTATAATTAAAATTGGAAAATGAAATGAAAAATAAACATGCCGTCTTCTACATAACTATAGGTCAATTTCAGAATAAAAAATTTAGACAGGAAGTGGTTAATGGAAAAATTAAATTAATACTTAAGTAGATCTCCATTTTTCTTAATAAGGTCAAAAATTCTATTTTTCATGCTTGTTACAAGATTTTTGAGGGTTTTAGGCTTCAAATTCTTCCATTCTACAAGAATCATCAATTGTAATTTCTTAGTGGTACAGTAGTTTAAATTATCTGCATAAACTTGCCGAACAAGGAGCCCCCCAAATGTTTTCCATGGGAATACAGTCCAGAGAGTATGCCGACCAATCAATTACTTCCACGTTATGGCTATGTAACCACTGCTTTGTGCTGGCACTGACATTTAAGGGCAAGGACGAGAGAAAATAATGTTAAATAATTCTTTGTAAAACATCTAGGAAACTCACTTTGCTCCAGTCTATATCCGTGATTTTTCGTGCGAACTCCAATCTCCTAGTTTTATGAATGGACAAAAGAGGTGTAGTCTTCAGCTTTGCACGTACAATATGCAAGCTCGACTTCAGAACACGCCTGATCGCTTCCGAGGGCACGTTGAGGTTGCGTCTTCTCCGTTTATCACTGGTCAAAGCCACTGAATTTGACGCATGTCTCGTAATTTCCTTTATCCCTCGAAGAAAGTTTCGGAGGACGTCCTGGACGATTTACTTTCCCGTAGAGATCCATATTTTATAAATAATTTTCAACTACGTTATAAGAACTGCCAATATCCCTTGAAATTTCACGAATACCATTTCCGCACTTAGGATACCCCACAATCATGCCGTTCTCGCGTTCAGACAACTGCTTACCACGTGTCGTCAACTCAAAATTGACAATTAACTAAAGTTCAACTAAACCGAATGCTATTACGGCGAGAGAATCAAAGTGGATCTATACATATACGAGGGTTGGAACTTTAATAGTCACAACTATTTGTTTACAGTTGACACAAAATGGATGCATGTTACCAAGTTTTACTGCCCCTAAATGTAGTCACCTGCATAGTGCACAACCCGTTGCTATCGATCTGGAATTTGTACGATATCTTTACCAACGCCTGTTGTGTTGATAGTTCGAATGGAACGGTCTACTGCCTGAAGAATCTCTGGAACAGTTCTGAAGCGAATGCCATGAAGTGGTTCCTTCATCTTAGGAATCAAGTCATACTCCCCGGCCTTAAGTCCTTGTGGCTCTGACTTGCTTCCTACGATGAAGGAACCATTTCGTGGTATTCGCTTCAGAACTGTTCCAGAGATTCTTCAGACAGTAGACCGGTCCATTCGAACTATCAACACAACGGTCGTTGCTAAAGATATTCTACAACTTCCACGTCGCTGGCAACGGGTTGTACACAACGCTGGTGACTACACTGAGGGACAGTAAAACTTGGTAACATATATCTACTTTGTATTAATTGTAAATAAATAGTTGCCACTATTAAAGTTCCACCTCTCGTATATATATATATATATATATATATATGAGGAACCCGGGATGCGTAGTGTTCAACTTGACGTTATGTGGATAACGTTAAACAGATTTATTTGCATCATTTCAGGTTTCTTTGGATGAGCCGTTTCGGATAATTAAATAAGTATACTGAACCACTTTTTAAAGTCAAGAAATAACATTTATTTAAGGTGGATTTACAGTTAGGTGGTGCAGTGTAGAAATGCTAGCTCCCTTTGCGGGCTTCCTTAATTGTTGCCATTGAGAAAAGCAAGAAAATAAATCTTAATAAGTTCAATTTCTAAAATTGGCAAAATGCCAAATTGTTTCCTTTTATTACATGTTTTCCAAATGTAAATAATTCAATTTTCCGTATCTGGCAACAGCGAAGAAAGCCTGCAAAGCAAACATTTATATTGTGGGCGCCTACAACGTTACGATTACAGTTTTCTTGCTAAATTTGATTTGCTCTCCAACAAATTAAATTTTTTAAATCCGATGGAAAACTTACATTTCCACTAAACATCGTTGTATAAGGACATGAGTTTAAACCTTTAGTTTTTGTGGTTTAAAAACTGATGGTTAGATTTTGATTTGTTAAGCTACACTTAAATTGTAATTAGTAAAAAAACGAATTGATTTCTCGCAATTTTCAATACTACCCTGTTATGTAGAAATTATTTGAGGAATAGTGTATGTGTTTTTTTCACATGCTCAGGAACACCCTGTATAATGCCCTTCGATATTTTTTAGAACCAAACTTACGTTAAAAAGTGTTTATTTGATATAATAAATTTTAATGTTGTATGATGGAAAAAACAGTAACATTTTTGTGTATTAAAATTATATATTCACAGTCTAAAAGTTGCGTTTAATTCCTACTACAGTCAAGTAAAATTATATCTCTAAAATATTCATGTTATAGGATTTTCAGCACAAACATAACAAATTACGGATTTATAATATTCTTAAATTATTTCAATATTTAAACATGAATTAATTTCAGAGGAGTGGCAGTGTAATTTGATTTATGTCATTTACAATTCACTTATGAATGTTATAAAAACAAAATGTGAAAAATGTTGTATTCAAGCAAGTACAGAAAATAGGATTAAAGATTATAAGGATAGATATGTTAGTGATAATCCGAAAACCTACATGCTAAGAAAATCTGCTCCTTTCCATAATTTTTGGAACCATGACAGCTGTTTGAGATTTTTGTGCGAGATCCCCGCTGTTTGGCAGTATTAAAATTAGAATAATTTTAAAGAAAATAAAAATAAATAAATATCGAAAAGGTTGTGGGATTATGGAGTAAATTTAGATGGTGCTTCGAATAAAACAAAAATATATTTCTCCTTACGTTGCTTACCTATTTCCGCCCTTTAATTTAAGATTAAATGTGAAAAAAATTCGTCCAAGATAAATCCTCAAAATCCGCGTTAAATAACGAAAATGGCTCATTTCTATTGAATTTGACCAGAGGGAAAAAAGTGAGAAAAAGAGAATGTTTTTCATCTTTTTTTTTAAATTTCTTATCTAGCTTCTAGGTTTCGCAGATGAAAACTACAGTTGATATTTAATCCTTCATTAAGTATTCCGGGAGTAAGGAAACTTATGTGCTTAATATAATTAAACAAAGCGAACAAGAAACGTAAAAGTGGAATAAAAGGATAGAATGGGATCGAAGAACGTGAGAGAAAAAGCAACTGACGACGAAAGAGATTAAATGAGGGTAAAGTTCTTTTCACTAAAGCTAACCAAACGAAGAATCTTTGCGTTTAGTACTGAAGCTATTGTTGACTCAGCAGATAGTTAGTCGTTAGTTTTCAATGGTTTATCTTATTACACAGATAATGATGTTTTAACCCGAATTTTGGACTTAAGGGCTTTTGAATTTCGGCACTGAGAATTGATTATGTTATAACCGTTTTATGTTTAATGGATTTTAATTTCTTTGTGCAAATTTTGGATAAAACTCCCTTTCACAGAAATCTAGCTGACTTGCGTTAAGTTATCGCTTCACACTTCCTTTGCCACGAAAGGGACCGGAAGGAACGTACTTGTATGATTTAGCGGAAAAAAACACTGTACTAAATTGGTAACTTGGTACCAGCGCCGATGTTATGGCGTGGTTAGATGGTGAAACGTTCGAAAGAAAAGAAATGTTTTTGCGTTCGGTGGGTCCCGAACCCATTACCTTCCTCTTGCCGGGCGGAAGCTCTACTATCTGATGTCATTCGTTGATCAGATGGTAGAGCCTTTGCCCGGCAAGTAATTGAGGTGATTCACAACAGAAATCATAGAAAAAGTGCAAATTGTGATAACAATATACCTTTTGGTGAGAATATGGTTTATTATTATACAGTGAAAATAAGAGGGGGAGGCATCGCCCAAAGTGAATATAATTCAAGATGGCGGCTATGTTTCAAAATGGCTACCCGTGTTTTGATTTTGCTACACCTTTTTTTGATATATATCATGCAAAAGAGTGTTTTATGTCGATTTATATGTTTTTTAGGTCGAGGATTTCATTTTTTATGTTTAAAATAGGTTAAATGTTAATATAGATGCTTTATTGTCACATATGGTTCGCACAAAAGGTTACACACAAAATGTATATACTTTTAATATATCCGTAAGTACGCAAAAAATGTATAAAATGTAAATGTATTTACACAAAATGTTAATCACATATCTTGTTACTAACAACAAAAAAGAGCACCTTTAAATGTCTGAGTTCTGATGAACATTTATACCGACACTTTATTTTTCGCATTCGTTCTTGCATTTGCACAATTGTGTGCAAGATAAATCAGCACTTCTTCAGCTACACTTGTTCTTGCAAATTTTGCACGTACATTTGATTAGTTTATTGCATGAATCAGGAATTTCTGACAGCTCCGAACAAAATTCGTTATCCAACCACTATCCTCAATCGTTTGGAGATGACACACATATTGCGTGTTTGTTTGCTTGTCCCCAAATGTGTCCAGCATGGAAGGCATTACGTAATAGTTGTTGCTGTAATGCACCCTTTATCGGTGGCAGACTTTCAAGTGGACGATTTATGGTCATGAACAACTCTTGTCTTGCATCATTAACACTTACTTTATCACTAGTTGAGCAGTACAGTAGTACTACGTATCTTTCAATAATGCTAACATTTCAGTAGGAATCGAATTTTGCGGTTGTGAGATAACTGAAAATGCAGTAGTAGCTTCTTTGAAGAGCATCCATGTCTTCCAAGTTGACTTTTTGGACTTTTCTGTGAAACTAGGAATGCTGTCATAGCCTGTGAAGGCATGGAATCCTGGTAAAGTAATAGCCGTTTTCCCTTCCAATAGCTTCAGCTATAGCATGAACCGGAATAAATCTGTAATTCTTTCCTGTTCTAAAAGCAGTTCAAAGTTTATTCAGATCCACTCTTGAGGGAGACAAGGTAAAGAAGTAAGCAATTGCTAAAACTAAGACATCGGTATCTACAGTGCATATAGCAATATTCCTGAAGCCGTTTTTTACCATGTCTTGCAGATGCAGTATTATTCTTGAGTGCTGTCTGCTCCTTCATGGCCAGGACAAGTAACACCAGTGAAGAAAGTTTGTGCATTAATATTTCCTTTGACGTCGTCACCTGACGTTGTTATAACCTGTGCGTTTGTGATGGTATTTATAGCTAAGGTTCCAAGCAGACTGAAGAGCTCTTGTTTGTTATTTGAATTTCTCAAAAAAACCTTTCCAATTTTGAGGTATAATTACATGTAAAAGCACTCGTCTCCTGGTTCCTGTTCCCCTTTTCTTTCTGGCTTGACCTTTAATACTTGATGTAACGTATCTATCCCAAATAAAATCAATTCTTTGACATCCGAAAGCTTCAATGTCTTTACAAAGGTGAGGGTGAAATATGTTCTTATAATAATCAGCAAATGTCTTTGAGGTTTGCGGCTTTAAAATGTTAGTAAGAACTGAATCATCATAAACTACAGCATCACAGATTCCTGGGAAGGCATGGTCATTCGTGTTTACAGTATCTTCTAAAATATGTGCTAGGTCAACTTTATTGCCTAATCGAAATTCACCATTACTGGAAAGTGCAGGTGGAAATGGCTGACTTTCAGGTTTGAAAAAATTTTGCACATCTAACTGACGATTCTGTGTAACTATAAAGAGTTTGGAAAACAGCTGGACGTCTGCTTTTATAATTTTGAGTGTATTATTTGTCTTGCTAAAGCTTTTCTCAGGAGTACTGAACAGGAGAACCTTGTTTTTTCTCAAAGTTTGAAATATTGTTGAAGATTTTTTTACTGGTCGTTCCCCAAAGAAATTGTGGAATAGCACAATACCAGTTGACTCTGCTGAATAAACTGTTGCATTGTCTTGCTTGTGTAGGATATTCATAGGGCATATTCTTATTTAAATTTGCAGTTTTTATAGATGTAGCACCCCCCACTAAAGTGGAAGGTCGTGGGTTCAGGTCCCCCCGAACGCAAAAATATTTCTTTTCTTTCGAACGTTTCACCATCTAGCCATAACATCGGCTCTGGTATCACTACGCCAATAGACGTTGATTAATATTGTTGTTTAATTTAATCTGCGTAGTGTTCGATTTATATAAATAAATAAATTGGTAACGTTTATTTTTGTTTTGTGGAGAAAGTAGGTGGGAAGTATATTATACATCAATTATATCAAATGGGAAAATAAACAGTTGCATCGAAGAGATATGAACAAACGTTTTGACTTCCTATAAAATTACAAAATTTTGAACCTGCAAAACAGTTTTGTTATAATGAAAATGATGAACGAAAGACGGAATAATTATTTTCTCGATATAATATAATAATATTTATAAACGTAGAACGATTTTCATCATAGCCGATGATGTGGTACTATTAGATGAGGAATTAATAGTAATGTATCATATACTATCGCAAGAGAAATAACGCCTGACGCTTGTAGCGTAATGGTAAGGCACTTCTTCGTAAACCAAGAGGTTGTGGGTTGGTGTCCCAAACCTTTAATGGTTTTTCAAATGTATTTCGAATAGGGATGAATGGTCCTTATATACATATGCCATGCTTATTTTTCTCGTAAGCTTTTCTCTACAAGAACTTCAAGTAATAATAGAGCAAAATGAAGACATTACTAACGTATTGTCGTTCACGAAAAGAAGTCCGATTGAACAGTTAGAAATAACGGGAGGTGACGTCACAAATGGGCTTTCCCATTACAGCAGAGGAGGACTCCAATTTCAGAACTTGATTTTGGCGCCAACAAACATTCACTGAACACCAGTTCCGAAATTGTTGTCCACCTCTACTGTAATGAATTAGCCCGTTTGTGATCTCACCTCCCGTTATTTCTAACTGGTTCACCGGATTTATTTTCATGAAAGAACAGTAGGTAGTAAAGATAACGATTTCCGACGTCTGCGCTCATGTTCAAATAGAGCGTTCTATGTATAGCAGAAAAAGCGACACCGCATCTTGGCACGGAGTCGAATCGACGACTCACCGTGTGATCCGCTGTGCTCTAACCTGCTAGCCCACCAAGACCCTGAAACGATGCTCCTTTCCTTCCTATATAAGGTTTTGCAAGATATTATTACTGTACTTAGGGTTGACACAATTGCCAAACGGTCAATATACAAACTACGGCACTGTGGGCTAGGTTTTGTTTGTTTTTTGGTTTTACGGTTCAAAGACTACAGTGGTCATGCTGCGCCGGGACCTACAGTTTTCCGAGGAATCCGAACCTCTTAAGGCCTGGGGAACCAAACCCCGGACTACAGTGAGCAGTGCGATCTTTTATGAGATCTCTGAGTAAGCGTTCTTTTTGCACTGCTGGGAGTCGAACCCGGATTAGCCGCGCAATAGGAGAACGCGTTACCACACTGCGCCACCTGTGGGCTAGGTAGCCGATTTAGCCCGACACAATTAATTATTCCCTAAATATTGAGTTTTTGACTATGGATTACTTTCAAACTTAAGAAGTATAACATTAAAACACAAATTTTTCAATGTACTACATATAATTTGTAAGACACAGTTGTTGCGACATCTTGAAGACGGTCATTTTGTATAGCCCCTACGTGTGACTTCCCTTGGTACGGCTGTGTATATAGAAGTAGTATCATGTGGAGTCAAAAAATCCGGTTTTTAGTGATTATTAATACTTACTATAGTCGCCCCTATTTTTCTTGTATGCATATCTGTATGCAGGGGAAGTAGCATGTAGCTTAAAATGATTTTACGACAAATTAATTGTCATTACGTGTTGCTGACGTAACATATGAGTTTTTTAAATTTTTGCAAGGAAAGCGAAATGCATGAAGTGACGTCATTTATTTGTCATCGGATTCAATATGTACAAATACTTCAGGATTCATTAACGTATTTATAACTTCTGAGGAGAGTTTGAACTTATATTTATGATACCTATCTCTTAAAGAAAATGAAGATATACATGGATCTAAAGAGAGTATGCAATAGTTGAACGGATCTTCAGTAGTGTGTTGCGCAGCGTCTTTTCCCTGCTCCTTTGCTCTCTTATAAACTTGAAGTCCTTATTTTTTGGCTTCTTGCGCTTCTTTGTCCGATTGTCCTATTGCCAAAATTGCACTTTTTTTATGATTTCAGATCCATGAACCAAGACTTTGTGAACAGATGTAGGCATATGAAATCATGAATATTTTTCAAGAAATATTTTTGTTGTGTCTAAAGTATAATCCCTGAATTTTTCGGTGGCTACCTCATAGCCACAAGAAATTGTTTGTAATGCTACATGAAATCTCGCAATAATTTCTTCATCAACTCCTGTGATCTCTGCCGATTTCTTCATATTTCTAAAGAAAAATTCTGGCTGTATTGCCTGTGTTAGTGGATCCATAACCAGGCTTTGGTTGATCGATTAATATGTGAAGTTCTTTCTTTAGCTCATCGATGATTTTATTCTTCCTAGCTTCCATTTTGATCTTATTTTCTCCTCTCGCTTGCCAGTACATGATTTCCAGTCTATATACAATGTGAGGACAACATTCGAAGAACCTTATCCATGCATGCAAAATTGATAATTCAAAATTGAAGTTTAGAGTGTTATTGGAGAATTTTTTTTCTAAATTGTCTAACTTGCTCACATCATTAGGTTTAGCTCCATATATATGTGATAACGATGAGTTGATCTCGTATCTGTTAGGACACGAATATAAATAATAATTGTAGACTGCAACTAATGCATGTTCTTGTATTTAAAGCTGTCCTTATTTCTATAGCAAGTCTTCCAGCGTAATTTGACGTTTTTGACGAAATTAACTATTTCTTTGTCTAATTTTGGTTGATCAAAATTTGCTTTTTTCATTATGAACTTTTTTAATTCATCACAATATTCAGACCTTGTCAGATTCTTAAATTTCAGCCATTCACTGGAAAGAACCATTCTCGTAACACAGTTGGTGCGACTTGTAAAAAAATAATAGCATTTAAAATAGCAGCTAGAGACAGTTTTCTACACCTTTAAATAAAAGCATATGTCTTAAACTATACACCGAAAAAAATTTAAAACCTGTAAATACTTGAAAATTTTTTACGAGCTCTGAATAACAAAACTATTATCACTAGACTATTTCTCTAATTATGGATAATTAAACATAGGAAAAAATAGTAATCTTACCTTCTTTAGAGTCAGATATGTGAATACAAAATGTTAAACATTAATAAACATTAAATAAAACGTAGTTCTTGCTTATTTCACAAATGAATAGGATCACCTGAAAGCAATAAATTCGTGAAAATTTATTTATTCAACTTTCATCCATTAAAACTCATTCTATGGTTGCAGTTAAAGGTAACTGACATTCAGTGTTTCGTTAATAGGCATTTGGTTAATGTTGGCGATTTAAATAAGGCGAGAAAGTTGATTTTCTTCAGTATGTCGTGCCAAATTGGCTTTCTAGCCAAAAGTGCAACGGGGAATGTTTTTGGGTATGTGTTTTTGGATATGTCCGTGTTGTATATTTTTGGATATGGATGAATGGGAAATTTTGTGGATAATAACTTTTCGTGCCCACGCTTAAGCTTTCTATGTATAGGAGATAAAGAAAAACGGCCAAAATATGTCTTGGCGACTTTATCTTTTGGCCGTTTTGGAAACTGCGCCAACCCTGAGAAGGGTAATTGTATCTTGCAAAATAGGTAGAAAATCTTCTTAGATTTCTCTGCTTTTTCTTAGAGAAAAGGCGATTGAGAAACGACGACGTTTATATATTTTGATTGTGACATTATTGTGTACAATAATACTGGTCGCTAATTTTTCAATTTAGTTTATTTAGAATTTTTTAAAATATCTTTATACGCCAGTTGAATTTAAAAGAATTTCGAAAATAAATAGCAACAAACTGTGGTTTTATATAGTGAAAACTGATATTTAATAAAAATACTTAATAGCATTTAAATCATCTTCGACTCAACTTCAACATTTTCGTACCTTCATTTTATATTTATTCTGTTTTTATATTTTATCAGTTATGATATTATGTCACGTGTATTTTAAAGCAGTCAAATGGTTAAACTACCACGTAAATGATAAATATTATATTTTGTTTTAAACTGAAAATTGCACGAAAATTGTAAATATGTGGGGATTTTTTAAACCTCATGTATAAATTTATGTCTGGTATCAAAATGGGCCAATTTGAACATTAATAATATACTTCCGCTGTCCACAGACTTAGATTATTTGACAATTTTTAAAATGACCATTTTTTTAAGCTTATCAGGTGCCAAGCTGCGTTCGAAGATTTCAGATTGAGGCATCAATAATTCAACTCCTTTTCTTTACCCTTCAGGTATAGTTTCCCTAACTTTCCGAAAATCTTTTATATATCAGTCCGCGTATTTGGGCTTTAAGACTCGCTTTGCAGAAAACGGTAAAGAAAATTTACTTTTTTGGCTTGCTTAGAATCTCTGAGTATTGGGTGGACGAGTTTCTAATATTTGCTTCAAAAATACAAACATTCCGAAAGTTTTCTACTGGTGTAAATAAAATATTTTGTTTCCATTAAATAGACGAAAACGTATATCCCAGAAATCTTGGTAAGTTTTCCAAATTGATATATATTTTGATATTTGATAGTTGCTCTTCCATTACACTAGTGGAGTGAAAAATAAACTGAACTTTTAAAGGTTTGTTATTATATTCCATCGGAATATAATATTCGCATTTAAAAACAACTTCACTTCTAAGACCAACCCTTCATTTACTGAATTTTTAAAAAGTTTAAAAGATTTCGGAAACTTTGTGAATTACATAATTTTTTAACAGTTACCTCAATTAATGTGAAATAAATTAAATAAATTGCGAATGGTATTAGAATACATTAGAATTCTGAGAAAATGCCATAAAGAAATATATAATTAAACGAGTTGAAAGCAGACGTTTCGAAGCTATCGCAGCTATGCCCAATAGTTGAAATTATGGCAGTGTTGGAATATTATTTAAGCGTTACATATTCTGAAAGCAGATCGTGGAATTTCTTTAACGCGTTTTGATATCTGTTGTTGTTAGATAGTCAACTTTCAAGGAACATTCAGCTATTATAATTATGACTGTTTTTGTACAGGATTTTTGTGTTATAAACATCATATATTATAACAGGGTATTATATTATAAGGGGTTGATGTATTCAAACGAAAAGAGGTTAAAAGTCTAAATTTTAGCGGAAATATGCAGAATTACTCGTCAGAGCATGCCAGTTCTCGCTTCCATATTACAATGCATTAGCTGATTTCTAGTTAAGAAAGGCTTTGTGCCCGCACGCACGCACACACATACACATACACCACCACCACCACCATCATCATCATCATATTCAACCATTATCTATCCACTGCTGGATAAAGGTCTCTCCAAATGCTTTCCACACAAGTCTATCAGGAGCAATTGCTTTCATGTTGCCCCAACCTGTTTTCTTATTTCATCCACCCATCTAGTTTGAGGACGTTTTCTAGGTCTTCGGTGGTCTCTTGGAATTCAGTTGAGAATTTAAGTTGCCCATCGTTGATCAGTTCTTCTTGCGATATGCCCAGCCCATCGCCATTTCAGCCTTTTTACTTTAACAATGATGTCCTCTACTCTAGTTTGCTCTCTCACCCAAGTGTTTCTTTTTCGATCTCTCCTAGTTATTCCAAGCATGCACCTCTCCATGCTCCTTTGGGTTGTCTGTAACTTCCGTATTGCTCCAACTGTTATACTCCATGTCTCTGATCCATAAGAGGGCCCTGCGGTGGCGCAGTGTGGTAACGCCTTCTCCAAGTGCGCCGCTAATCCGGGTTCCCCCGTGCAATAAAGAACGCTTACTCAGAGATCTCATAAAAGATCGCACTGCTCACTGTAGTCCGGGGTTTGGTTCCCTAGGCCATAAGAGGTTCGGATTCCTCGGAAAACAGTAGGTCCCGGCGCAGCATGACCATTGTAGTCTTTGAGCCGTAAAACCAAAAAGAAAGCGAAAGCGATCCATAAGAGAGAACTGGCAATACACAGTGGTTGAAGATATTTGATTTGTAGACATAAGAGGGAACGGGTAGTAGTTAATCGATATACTTCTACTCCAAACATTTACAAAACTCGTTAAAATTAAGTTGAATTTATTATCAGCTATGCCAATCGTACTGTGAAATTTTGTACACAATCTGCTTGTGTGACCCTAGAAATCTAGTATAGCTGGAAAAAGGCAATTTGGAGCAAAGGAAGATGGGTTCATAGAGCCTACGAACATACGCGTTTAGTGTTGCGTTATTAAATAGTTCCAAATAAAAAGTAATTTAGTTTTATCCATAAATATCTATAAACAACTGGTTAGCTCTAACTTCGTACGCAGATTTGTCATCAATGAGAATTCTTGTATGAAATATTAGCTTGTGTATATATATTTGCTAACTGATATATACTAATATATATATTGATATGTACTGATATAACTGATATATACTGATATAACTGATATATACTGATATGTACTGATATAATTGATATATACTGATATGTACTATAATATTTGCTAACTGAAATAAATATACGAAGATTTGCATTCAATATTTAATCGTTTAGCGCCAGTTAGCATACGTTTAGAGATAATAATCGACTTGAATTATTGAAAACGTTACACTATGACTATTTTAAAAGAATTGAAAAAATATAATTAAAGAGCGTAAAATAATTCGAGAGGAATAAAAGCATTTGAAGGTTTAAAGGAAGGTGCAAAAGCATTTTGTTTTTCCGTTTGCAAGAATTGAATAATGAAGGGCATTAAAAAGTACTTAAAATTTATTCATTGCTTTTGAAGTTGTCAAAATTTAGCTGCAGACGGAAAATCTTTATAATTACGAGGTGCAATGAATGACGACAAGTGCAATATTTTGTTTTTCGATCAATTTCGGTTGCTAGGTGACTGTCGTTTATTATTTAAACGTACGTTTCATTTCCATTTGAATGATTAATCCACTGAACATCCAGTAAACAAACCTCTTCGTTTTTTTTTTATTTAAATGATCTAATCCTCAGTTTTTGTAAAGATCTTCGATTTCTTGAACGGACATTTTTTTTGTGAATGTTATTTTTATTTGTGGTAAAAATAAGTTTACCATTATACCATCAAAGGGTATTGCAAGTAAAGTTATAGTCAATATTTCAGAAATCGAATATTGCAGAACATTATTGACAACAACGTCACAAGTCGTGTTTTGTTTGGAGATAAAGGTGAGACTTCAGTCCCAACCCATTTGATGAAACACTCTATTTCCTTGAGAAGAAACATTCGCATAGACTAACAAATTTTTACACAAATTCCGTGCAACTCATATATTAAAATCTGTGAGCATGATTATTTTTAGTTTTTTAATTTACTGCAGAGCGTGTAGTTTGCATTTTAAACATTACACACCACTTTCTACTCCATCCTTGCTCTACATAAAGCCGAAGAAATTTTCCTCAGAACACTTTTTCGGAAACTAATCTTCAAACAATTTTAAAGCCTTCTATCTTATTACCTCGTTGATTGAAAGGGAATTTATTTCAATCTTAAACGGCCTTTTTCAGAAAATATATAGTTGAATATGTCTAAAGATATAGTTGAAATACATAAAGATATAGTTGAAATACATAAAGATATAGTTGAAATACATAAAGATATAGTTGAAATACATAAATATATAGTTGTAATATATAACGATATATTTGAAATGTCTAAAGATATAGATTTGGAATGTCTAAAGATATATATTCGGAATATCTAAAGATATATATTTGAAGTAACTAAAGATAAACTTTAAACAACTAAAGATATTTATTTTATATAAATCGATTAGAAGATTTTAAAGATATATTTAAAATATTTAAAGCTACATTTGAAATAAAGATATCGCTGAAATATTCAATCCTACGCCATACATAATTTCGACTCTTCATCCTTTTATATTTGAATCGCTATAAATTTCGAAAAGAGGTTTTCTAAATGAACGATTCGCTATACACTTCGTAACTAATAAAAATAATAATAAACACAGTATTGTTATAGTTAAATTTATTGACGTCTTTACAGCTGTTTCAGTATCGGGCCTGTAGCCAAACCAGCGCCAGCAGAGACATGACCCCAGTTGCCGCATGCTTGTGCCCCAGTTGCCCTATCGAGCTGGTTTTATATATATAGAACAATCCCTGAGCGCCCTGTGCCCTATTTACCCTTTGCCTTGCCACAGTTGCCTCCTCATCCTGGCTATAGGCCTGTTCAGTAGCTACGTGCTACCTTCTTCGGAGCAAAGACAAATATTTGCATAAGGACGCCAGCCAATATTACGGTTGCGCAAATCATAAATCCGTTCGTTGGGAGAAAATGACAGATATGTCAGACGGTGGAGACGTCTTTTGTTGTCGCGTGAAGAAAAAGGGGAAATCTTTCTTTTGTTGTGTGCTTCTGTTGGATTCTGTTGGATTTTTTCAAAAGCTCCCGATATGTAGTAATCGTTAAAATTTTTTTGCCTTAACTTGCCTTAACTTTTTTGCCTCTTGTCTGTTCAGGTATTACGATATTTATTAAGGAAACACCTTTCTCTTTAACTATTTTGATGCCTGGTGTGTTGGTGTTTTGCTATTATTTTTACTCATGTTACCAATTAAATTTTGTTTTTAGAATGGTACTGTTTTCATTTTTGTTAAGAATGTGTTTATAATTTTTTTTTCGAAAACTTCGTCTATAAGGATTCACGATTTCAAGCAAATACATACATACCTATAGCAAAATACATTACTTCCTTTAAAAGGTATTTAAATAAATGACACTGTGTGAAAAAGAAAATTCCCTAGACAAACGTTGTCTCTTATTGCACAACATCGCTAAAAATAGAAAATGCGCTTCAATTTTTTAACAATATTGTTGGGGGCACAATACTGTAATATATAATGTGTGTGTAGGTTTGTGGTAAATATTTTGTGTATGTTTGTAAAATTATGCAAGTTTTCGACAGAAGCAGTGCTCATGGGCGCCTATATGGGGAAAAGAGGGGGGCTCGAGCCCCTCCTAGCCGTTTAAAAATTTGATTCGCCCGAACCTGCTACGCATTTACTTTCAAAAGTTTTACAGTCACATTTTAAAATAAGGTACTTTTTAGCTCATTACTAATTGTCAAGCAGTATCAATTATTTTTGTAGCGTTTTGGTATCTTGTACATTCACAAAAATTCTCGACAGCTTTGTACATTCACTAAA
>QLNU02003225.1:67907628-67930776 GCA_006491805.2 Dysdera silvatica | reverse complement strand
TCCTATGGGCACCCATGGCAGTGTTCTAATATCCTCGTTAAGGTTATGTGTGCAAGAAATAATACATAACGGATAAGTTAATTTATACAGGGTATATATAAAACAACAAAACACGATATAAGCACGCTTTCGAGCCTAAAATCAATTTCTACTGCACTTGTTCCGTAAAATATTCAAAATCCGGCGAAAAGAAAAACCAGAATCTACTTTATTTGCCCTTTGTAGCAAAAAAACTTGATATTTTTTAGGCCTTGTTTTTCTTTCCGCCGTTCGAGTTAAAAAAAGAAGATTTTAAAGAAAGAAAATTCAGTACCAATTTTTGAATTCGACGGAATTAAAGAAGAAAAATGCGTGGCGTTAATCTTACAAAGTCTAATTTCACGGAGGAATTTCATTCTTGGCCATTTTTGCGCTACTCCTCTAAAGACCCCGGAATCGCAAAAATTTTCTAATACTTTGTTGGGATGTAGGGAAAATTAATAAAAAGCTTCTGGAAACTGAAAACAAGCTGAGCCAATTTCAATTTGAAATGCGTTACCAGCTTTTTCTAAGTTGTTTTCAAGTTAAATTTTATCGAATTCAAATTGATACAGTCAAAGGGTAGTTCAGCTAAAATTATTTGACTTAATTTCGCCGTATACGTGGTTCAAAATCCAATTTTTTTGCCAGTTTGGAAATTAGCTTAAAGAATACAGAGGGTAATCAGAGAGGATAGAATGAAAATAACTTTAAAAAAAAGGAAAAAGTGGCGGCTTGCTGAATGCCAGATATTTGAATTATGATTTGCTTTTAATTTATTGTAAAGAATTATAATTTTTCGGAATAGTTTTCGGAAGAAGGTATGAGTACGTCAAAAGTTATGATTTACTAAAGCTATTTGAACACGGGTTTATTTACTGAGCGCATTAGACACGTACTTTTGGGGAAAATTTATGCACCTATCTAAAATTTAATTCTAAAGTTTAACTGCGTCGTAAGCTTAAGATTATTAATAGTTCATTAGGATTTGAATAACACTTTTGCATAAGGATTTGTGTTACAGTATAACAACTATTTTGCCATGATTTATTTATTGATGATTATTTAATTGATTATTTAATGATTGATTTATTAAAATAGAGTTCACAAAAGCAACAAGGTTAAGGTTAAGTTTTGAAGGCGTCCTTAAACAGCGAAAGTGTCACTTCGTTTGTTTCATGTTAGATGCGTGATCTAATGTTGATTGCGTAATCTAATTATGAAATATCTTGTGCATTATAACAAAAGGCAGATGTCAAAAAGGCTCGAGGACGGATTCGAACACCAAATCATTAGGTTGCAAAAGGAATTCATTTATTAAATTAGGTGAGTTTGGTTTTTCATTGGGACATTTGCATTTAATTTTATTATGCCATTTTAAAAATCATTAATATGTGGTTAGGCCTTGGCCAACTTTTTTTTATAATCCTTATGCAGTTGAAAATAGATTATATATAATTGAAGTGTGGTACACAATTTTTTGTTTTATTTATTTCCATTATTTCGTGGTATGCTTTTGATTGTTATGTAATAATAATAAGAAACAATTGGTTTTACAACAGAAAACAAGCAAACAACAATGTCAAACAATCAACGTTTATTGGCGTAGTGATACCAACGCCGATGGTATGGCGTGATTAGATGGTGAAACGTTCGAAAGAAAATAAATATTTCTGCCTTCGGTGGGACCTGAACCCACGACCTTCCACTTGCCGGGCGGAGGCTCTACCCACTGAGCTACGAAGGACAATATATAATCTCTTTACGAACGTATATATATTGTTGCCAGTTATTTCGCAGAATGGTGTAGTACATAGACTACTATTTAAACCAAATTGCAAAGAGACTGGTATTAAATTGATCGAAATGCACGTTGCAGCATATGTATTTATTTTATATAAATCGAACACTACGCAGATTAAATCAAACAACAATGTCAATCAATCAACGTTTATTGGCGTAGTGATACCAACGCCGATGGTATGGCGTGATTAGATGGTGAAACGTTCGAAAGAAAATAAATATTTCTGCCTTCGGTGGGACCTGAACCCACGACCTTCCACTTGCCGGGCGGAGGCTCTACCTACTGAGCTACGAAAGAAAATAAGCAGTATATTTAATATTCGACATCCACGTGTAAGAAGCTCAATATACAGCTCGTTTGTTTAGGAGAAAAACTCTAGGTTAAGCTTCTTATACGTGGGTGTCGAATATTATTAAGTATAACGAATTCCCCCACGAAAACCCACAAAAATCTCGCCCCGGAGGCTTTGTGTGTTGACCATATTTGGCAATTGTGTTATCCCTGAGAAGGGTATATCTTACAATAAGTAAGCGTGTAAGTACCTGGTGATATATAAAAGAATTGAAAAGGAAGAATTAGGCGAAATTATCAAATATAAAGATTTGCTGATAGAAATAAAAAGCTTATGGAAGAACGGAAAAAGTTCTTTTCATGGTAATAGGAGTACAAAGTGTATGTAATCCCAAACATTTTGAGCATCGCTTCAAAGCAATTAGAATAGATAAAATGACACTTCCCCAAATATGGAATATTTTTCTTATTTTCAATGCTCCAATGATGGGTAGAAGACATCTAAAACCAACCAGTGGTGGCTACAGGAAAAGTCTATGTACCTATTCGGTTTTTTGCTTCCCAGTACCGCTCCCACCTTGAAGTTGAAATGAGCGTTGAATAGGGGAGTAGGTGGGCTAAGTTCATTCCTTCACAAAGATTACAGAGCATACAAAAAGGATTGGAAGAAAATGACAATGTGATGTAGGTTCTTCGCAAGGTATTGTGTTCATGGCGTGTAGCTAGGCGAGATTCTGCAACTGCCTTGTCTCTAGGCCATTCAAGAATATTAGCAATATTATGCACCATTCTTTATTTCAAGTTTTTACAGAACGTTGCACCAGAATGATAACTACTAAAACATTTTCTCACTATCGATTTTGGTATTGAGTGGGATTTTATAATTTTTCTGTCTTTCGTTTCTGTCCATCTTGCGGTGACCAGATTCCCGGTGTAGAATAATGTCGTTGTTGTTCTCAAATGAAGGATATAGGAGAGATTGATGTTTTCGGACATTTAAAGACTGCAAGATATTTTTAGAGTCAATAACAATTAAAACAGCTGTCGACTCAGAGAGAGCGACTACTGATTGAGGTGACACTGCAGTTGAAGAAAAGCTATTCGTATGGCCTCAAGCTCTCTATCATAGGCAGTTTTGTTTTTCCCAGCAGGAGCATAGAAAGTAAACAAAAAGTTGAAAAAAAAGAGAACCGGCTCCTGCATTGTCTCAGTCATATATTTGGGAACAGTCTGTATGTACTCAAAGCCACAAACTTAAAAAGAGTCAACTGTTTCGTAAGACAAATGATCTTAGAACATCTTCGTTTGTGTCCATTTTAAAAACCTATTAAATACGTATGGTGCAAGCTTAGAAACTTTTAACTTCAACTGAATTGGTAGCTAGGATTAACTGTTTGGGTATAACGTGAAAGTCAAGTTGCTCTTTCAGCTTTAATTCTTTCTGTAGAAATCTAAGCTCAGTGGTAAGATCACGCTTGCGTGCTAGAGAAACTTGTTCCCAAAGCGAAAGGCAGTACTATAAAATATAGCTTTACTAAGAAGTGAATACCTAATGAGAAAATACAACTTACGTGTCAGGTCTTTGAAAAGGAGCCGATGTTTAAGGACAAATGCGATCTTCAAAACAATATTTATTGTGCGTTTACATGATGGTAATACAAATATTAATAGGGCTTTAGTTAGATATTTTTATATAATAATGTTTCGCAACCCACGTATATTTAGCTCAAACTAGAGCTTTTTTTATATTTGGAGAAAAAGAGGCGCCGTCCTCATCCTGGATTCGAACCAGGGTCCCCGCGTTGAGCCCGCGGTGTCTTGACCTACTAGACGAATGAGGACAAGAACAAACGCATTTTTCTCCGTATATGAGGATGTAAGATATTATTACCCTTCACAGGGATAACACAATTGCCAAATAATGGTCAACACAGAAAAGCCTCCGGGGCGAGATTTTTGTGAGTTTTCGTGGGGGAATTTATTATACAATAATTTTTGCCACCCACGTATTAATTAGCTCAAACTAGAGCTTATGTAATTTTGGAGAAAAAGAGGCGCCGTCCTCATCCTGGACTCGAACCAGGGTCCTCACGTTGAGCCCGCGGTGTCTTGACCTACTAGACGAACGAGGACCTTGTGAAGGGTAATAATATCTTACATCCTTATATATTTTTACTTATTTTTCTGAGTTGATTTTTTGATAATTTCAAAAGTGTCTACAAAGCACAAACACGATAAAAACAAATGAAATACGAAGCGAAAGTTGACAATAGAACTTAACAGTTATTTTCCGTGAAACAAATGAGCGAAATCTAAAAGCTCGAGATTTATGCCGCGATTTTTCAAGATCTAATACGAAACAACAAACACAACATCGACTAGTAAATAAAATTTATGTATTTAATTAGAGAAAGAAAGACAGAGAGCAAAAGAGAGGAGATGAATGTATACATATTCTCATCGTTTGCGTGGTTTTCATAAAATGGGTTTATTTAATTTATTATTTATTGGAAAGAGTGATTTATTGAATTTCGTTCTAATAAATAGCAGAAGAACAAATTCATGACATTTTAGAACTCTCTAAAGTTTTAGTGATACGTTGAGGGAACTGGGTCATGTCAAAGTTACTAATTTCGTGAATCATATTGGAAGTCACAAGCACAATACCGTTGTTAAAATTAAATATTTGAGACATTTGGATTCGTGGTCTTTGTATTGGTTCAGAACGAGGTAAATAAAACGAGGTAAAATAAACCTTTCGTTTTAGGCAGGAATGATGACTTTTCATTTTACCATTGATTCCCAATCGTTTGACGCACTGGAGCAACGTATCAAAGATCTTTCAGCTGTCATTTAAGGTCCATGGTAGGATCAAGAAGAGGCTCATTTCCAAGCTTATTTTGATCACATACAAAGGATTGTTTGCTGGTCAGCAATCCTATCATCCGAAAAAAGGAGTTTTCCTGCTCGTTCGTGATCGATAATTTTTTCGTTACTTGAATACAAGATGCATGTTTGGTTTTCAGGTCGACGCCTTTCCTGTATTTTCTTTTGATTGCCGTACATTTCATTGCCGACAAAATCAAAATACGGCTGAAAAGATGCTTTAGGCTTTCAGTTTCTGAAAGCAACATGCAACAAAATTTGAACACAGGATAAAAGTAAACTCGTGTTTATCGAAGCATCGTCTCATATGTTGATATTTACAGACGATTAATTTGGTTGGATGCATAATATTAATTGACAAATATACATATGTGGCGCATTGATTGACCTAAAAACAGTTATTGAGAATATATCGTCATTGTAGTTTTGGCAGGGAAGGGAAAAAGATAGATAGAGGAAGAGAAAAAGAAAGCGAGGGAGAGAGAGAGAGAGAGATATTTTATTTGAAGTTGACTTATGATGTATATGATGTATTTAGTGATACATTTTTCGGCACAGCGAAAGAAAAATGTAGACTCTGAGTATACTTATATTATTTTGAGTCATTAGTTATTTAAAATAAAGTATAATTAAAAATATATTTAAAGAAAAGAAGGAATTAAAATTTCTTTATAGTTTATTAAAAATTGAAATCTAGTTGAAATATCAATATCTATGTAAAATGTCAATATTTATGTAAAATATCAATATTTATGTAAAATATCAATATTTATGTAAAACATCAATATTTATCAATATTTATCTAAAATATCAATATTTATGTAAAATATCAATATTTATGCAAAATATCAATATTTATGTAAAATATATTTATATTCTATATAAAATAACAATATGCATTTTTTATGAATATTTTATTATATTAAATTTATTTCAGTTGACGAAATTCTTAATTATTTCTGATGTTTTGGTGGGAGTATGTAGCCGTTTCAAGGAATTTTTTAGAATTTCAAAGAATATTTTAAGACAAAAAGAGGTGGGAGGTATGCTATATTGAGGAAACTGTTCGAAAGAATTGTATGATAGGTGGATTGTATATAAAAAGATAAAAGCCCACTATCCTTTAATTTTTGAATCCAATCGTTTTTTCATATATTTTGCAGTCAGCAGGCAAGGTAGGAATTGTATCTGAACACAAGACCGCTTAGTACATGGTGTAAATTTTCATTACCATGGTTCCTATCTTTTTGTCCTGATGACATTCAAGGACTTTTTAACGACTTTTCAAGGACCAAATAATTTTTTCCAAGGACCTTACATTGTTAATCGCAATATATATATAAAATTTAATAATTAAAAATGCAAGGTACTATAAGCATAACACTGAAATTAGAGTGTTTAATTATATTGTTCTTTTCAACTTAACACACTGCCATCAAAAGCTACCCTTTTTGCATCCCTTGTATCAGGGGTGCTCAGCGGGTGGGGAAGGAAGGAAGGAGGCGTGACCGAAGCACTACTGGCTTTGTTTCCGAAATAAGGAGAAATACCCTTTTTTTTTTTTCCTTTCTTTTGCCAAAATTTTAAAAAAGGCTTTGAGAAAAATTCAAGGACTTTTCAAAGACCAACCACATTTTTGGCAGTTTTCAATTACTTTTCAAGGGCCCTGACTTGGCAAAAAATTCAAGGACTTTTCAGGAACTTTCAAGCACCGTGGGAATTATAATCGCTTTATAACGGTATAGAAAGAATGAAATTGACGTCAATGAAATAATTTAGTAAATTTCTTTTTAAATTACATAATTCTATTATATATATATCCCTCTTGGCATTGTTTTCGCATTCAACTTATTTTAAAAGGAAAATATGGTATGTTGATATAAAATAATGGGTTTTTATTTGTGCAATCTATAAAAATTATGTACCTTCTTGTTTACTAAAATTACATATTCAGAACTTAAAACTTATTTTAGTTCTATACTGTGACCAATTAAAATTATACACAACATATTTAGTGCGCTGTAAAGCTTTAACTGAGGATCTATGCGATGGATTCAATTAATATTTCTCATTGCCAATTATCTAAAATTTTAAACGAAATTATTTTACGATGAAACAAAAATATATTTGATTTATGCTATTTTCAACCAGCTTATGAATATTATAAAAATTGCTAAAAAATTGCAAGTTAAAAAAATAGGATTAAACATTCGAAAAACAGAATTTTAACGATAAATTGAAAGCTTGCACAGAGAAAATCATCTGCTCTTTTACATAATTTTCGCATAATAACTGGTACTTGAAAATTTTGTATGATTCCTTCAGTTTAGCGATATTTAATTTAGAAAAGCTTAAAGAAAAAGAAAAATGATTAACAAAAAGCATTTTTAGATTAAAGCGTATGTTCAGATTATGCTTTAAATAAAAAAAAAAATTAATTTATTTTCTCCTAATGCCATCTATTTACTTCATTCATTAAGTTTTGACATAAATAATAAAAACAAAAAAAAAAAAAATCGGGTAAGAAAAATTCTGAAAATTTGCATTTAAATAACGGAAATAGGAAAATTTCCATTAAATCAGATAAAAGGGAGAGAAAAAATAATAAAATCTAATAGGAAGGGAAGGAGAGGCCGCTTCTTCATTTTTCTTTGAAGTTCTTACCTGGTTTTGACATTTTTAGTTGTAAGCTATAATTGATATTCAATATTTCATTAGATATTTTTACACCAAGAAAACTTATATGATTTATATAATTAGACAGAGCAAACACCATAAATAAAGGTATATGAAAGGGAAGGAAAGAGATCGAAAATAGAGAGAGAGAGAGAGAGATAGGGGGGAGAAAAAGCAACAGACGACGAAAGAGATTAAATAATGTGAAGTCCTTTTGACTAAAGCCAACTAAACGAAGAACCTCTGCATTTAGTGATGAAGCCATTGCTGTCTCCGCAGATAGATAGTCGTCAGTTTTCAATTGTTCATTTCAGTGATTTACAATCTTTTACATCTCGCGATACAACGCCATGAGATAATATTACACAATTTTCATAATTTTATTTGTACTAAGCTGGATTTATCGGCGGTCGTTTTGATAAAAACCGAGTATCGCGCGAAAATTATTGTGGAAAAGTAAATGAGGGTGGCTTTTTCCAGTTTGACTCTACGACCTGAGGAAGTATGCGGTGGTCAACGCAGTGTCGTAAATTCTTCAAAACGAGAACATACATATTATTAGAGTAAAATACTTGACTCATGGAATCAATTAGCAAACGAAGTTGCACAAATAAACATTAATTTATAAGATGTGAAAATCGTACATCAGCTAACATATTTACAATGCGTATTCGAAACATTTAAAATACATATATTAAGAATAACTTACCCTTCATTGTTAAATTTTGACGATAGTTTATTTGAAATTTTTTTAAAATGTGTTTCATAAAACGGAATTTAAATGAATGTTCAAAATGAAAAATAGTAAAAAGTTAAGGCTTTATACTTCAGCACTTAATATCTACTATCAATCGATATCTAAGCACAATATCATATCATATCAATATCTAAGCACAGTACTCAGTGCCGTGCTTAGGGGAGGTGCGAGCTGGGCGGCTAAAATTTAGGGCCATCAAAAATGTATTGCAAGTATCAGGAAATCAATTTTGTTTTGTCAAAGCGTTTTCCAGGGCCGCTAACACCGTAAGCTCAACCATGACAATATTTAAGAAATATTCACGGACAATATTTAAGGGAAGATAACTGGAAAAACGATATACTCGCCAGGTGGCGCAGCCGACAAGGTCCACGTAAAATTGAACACCTCGAAGTGAACAAGAATATGGAGTAATTTAAAGAAATTTATGATATTTATTATAGCTTATTTTATAAAAATATCGACCGTTGCAACTGTTGATTACTTGCAAGAAAGAAATTACCATCAAGGAATTTACGGAATTGGAATTTTTGACCACATTTTGATAACATCGTACTGAGTGATTGTGCTGAACTTCGGGGAAATATTCAACGACATAAATATCTAATCTGACTCATCGTACATGATTGCCAGCCCAATTAATCACAACGAATATCCAGGAACAGAAGTATCGTTGTGATAAATCATGATAGCACCCGTTGTGATAAATCATGATAGCACTCGTTGCTGCGTCAAACGTGCTTCTCAACCTGTGAGTAGACAAATGCATCCAGTTTTTCTAAGCTGGAGTATGTCCGCAATTCCAAAATTAACTTCGAAATATGAGTAATAAACGGAAGTAGGTCATCACCATCGTTAAAATATTTCTATACAAGGAAGATGGTAAGTGAAAATAATACTTATACCACGAAAAAAACGTCATTACACGGACTTGTTTACCTGGTAATCAATCGACCTTGCGCCATATAGAAATTTGACAAACTCACCGAACGTTTTATAACTTCATAGATAACTTTCCATCACAATCTACAGTTAAGTGTGATTTAACATTATACATATTAACACCTTTAATGTGATTTTAAGCTAATAAGCAACGTTCTTCTTCACGATGTCCTTGTGTATGGGGGTTACCAGTGTGAAGAAGCACTGAGCGGATCAATATGAAGAAATGACGAACTTTACGCTATTATAATTATTTAATAAATGAAATTAATTAAATAACTTCATCAACACATTTCCTTACGTAACGGGTTAGATTATCGAAACTTTCTGGTGTTACTCTAATTATGGATGGTTATTATCCAGCAAGTGAATAACTAAATAATCTGCATACAAAATAAAACAAAGCTTTTTCAAAGTGCTCTTAATATGTCAACTTGTATAGGATTTTTACTCGAATTTGAGGAATTTTTGAACTTGAGTTACAAAGGTGCATTATCAAACATTGCTCGATAATTGGGTTTTTACTTTTTATTGCGGATTGGATCAAAGGAGGAAAAGCTCAATTTTGAATTTCTGCTTGGAATTTTAGTTACACATTATTTTTATCATAATTTATTGTTCTGGAATTTTACTCTTATCAGTTGATTTTAATCGACGTGATTAAATCGTAATAGTTGTGTATAGTGTTCATGATTCATAAAGTGTTGATTCTGGATTATTGGAAATTTAGATATTTTTAACAATTTTCCATTTTAACAGAGTTTTAATTGATAAGGAAATATAGTATGGTGAAATTTATCCCAAACAAATTTAACTAAACTTAACAAACTACTTGATAAAACATATCAAAAATTATGTTTCAAAACAGGTAAGCATAAAGATAAACTGATTTACGAAAACAAAATATTAAACATAACTAATATAAATATTTTAAAAGTAGCATTATATATTTACGAAAGATTATACGAAAATAAACACCTAATTTTGATTAAAATAAGTGAAAATGAACATAATTATAAGAAACATGAAGGAATTAAATAAAACAAAAATAAGAATCAACATATGTAAAAATAATATTAATTATTATGGAATAGACATATGGAACAACATCCCGCCAACAATCAAAGAAATTAACCCAAAAAGTAAATTTAAAACCAAATTAAAAGAATATATTTTGGAGCGTCAATTAAACAAAGCGCCATGGTTGCAAGTGTTTTAAATAGTCTTATTTTTAACTTGTATCCAATGTATTTCATTTTTATAGATGTTATGCATAAATAAATTCTGATTGATTAATTGATTCGAATGAAAATGTTTATGCAAAGAAAATTTTCTAAAACATATTTAAATCGTCTGAAGGGGATATTCAAATACTATATACTGGTTAATGCATTGCATTTCATAGTAGCGCTCAATTTCGCTAATTAGAAAAAAGTGCATTCACTTCGATTCGTTCCTTATTTCTAGTCCTCGGCTTATATAGGACTCCATGTTTGCATTATGGCGCAAGGATATTTTACTCACTCGTTGAACAGATAAAGTAAGAAATAACAATGGGAATAATCGTTGTTATGGCTTCATAGTAATGTAGAAATAATCTGAGAAGTTTGTCAGTGATAACAATTATTTATTAAACATAATAAAATTAAATTTTTTACCTTGAAGGAAAAAAATGTAAATTACTCTCGTGAGTTCATACCGTCAAATTTTGCTCGTAACAATACGTCACAAAAAACAAAACGACATCTAAGTGCGTAATTCATACCGCAAATAAACTTAGCTGCCTAGAGAAGTATTACAGCGTAACAACTGTGCTATTAAAAAAAACATAACTAGCTAGTTGCCTAAAGTAAAGAGCTTTCACTTCCTTTTTGGTTTTACGGCTCAAAGACTACAGTGGTCATGCTGCGCCGGGACCTACTGTTTTCCGAGGAATCCGAACCTCTTAAGGCCTAGGGAACCAAACCCCGGACTACAGTGAGCAGTGCGATCTTTATGAGATCTCTGAGTAAGCGTTCTTTGCACTGCTGGGAGTCGAACCCGGATTAGCGGCGCACTAGGAGAACGCGTTACCACACTGCGCCACCGCAGGGCCTAAAGTAAAGAGAGAGAGAGTTGACTCCAAACTTGCTACAGATGTAGCAAAAATCTATGACGTCAAAATGACGTACGTTTATTGCCATACGACAAAAGAATAATACATGTAACCCGACATTGCACAAATATTTAAACCTTTTATTAAACTGATGGTTGATTCCACTCAACTTGTGTGCTTATAATAGTAGGCCAAAACTATATTTCAATGTAATATTTATTACGTTCTTCCATTTATCATATATTGTAGTTATATACGTATTATTATTATTTAATAAGAAGAATATATGAAATTTCCTTAGATAGATACTACGAGGAATGTAAAATTAAGATAAGTCAAAGAAAAAAGTAGCCCAGGTAATGGGAAAAAATATCCAGGCCTATATGAGGAGTTAAAGACAAACAAGTGGGACCCTCGAAAATAAAAATAGGTACGCACTTAAGTGTTTTTAATGTCAAGGCTACCCCTTTTCTAGGGGGTGATTCTGTTCCCACTATTCTTTATAGTCATTGAGTGGATTTCTAAATTGGCTGCCTGTTGCAAAAATATCAGCCTAACAGGGCGGCAACAAACGATCTTCTTTCCCCTGGAGTTACATGCGCCTCGACCTCGAAACTCACAAAGGCCCTTTATGCAATTGCCCTTTATGCTTCAATTTCAGTTTGGGGGCTATCAACATTTCATTGCCGATTAAATGTCACGTTATTTTTGTCGCGACAGGAAGAGGAAATCTATAGGATAGCTCGTTTTAGACATAAAGCAACGAAATATATCATGTGCGTTAAACAAATCAAAGAATATGATAACGAAATTTTAAGAAAGCCAAAAATCATAAAAATCAGATGGAAACAATATTTCAAGAAGCGTCTGAATTTAGAAAAAGATTTTATTTGGAAACCAGGTAACGAAACGAGGAAGTAACCTGAAGTATTTTTGGAGAAGTTGTGAGCGCTGTCATAAAGTCATAAAGACGAAGAATCGCAGGCATTTAGAGAGAAAGATGCTGACTTAATATGGGATTTCTTCAAATTTCCATAGAGTGATTCAGAAAAGATGTCACCCCATTTATCCTATTGTTATAATCATCGTGAACTAAGTTTCCATAACATTATCATTTCTAGATTTTTCGATGGAAATATGTAGACAAAGACGAAGTACCATTTTGGCTTCCCACGAAGAGATTTGACCTCGGCAACACGCTGACGGCGGTATCGGCCATACGTAACCCGTGGGGAATACACATCCAAGATTTTGCCTCGAAACGGAACGATCATGACACAAAAGATGCTGAAAATCTGCGTCCGGCCATAAGAAAGGAGAGAGGATTTCGCAGCTGAATACATAACGAGCGACCACCCAAAAAGGCCAATTAGATGGTTCTGGAAATGGTCGGGAAAACAAAGCTTTCTCCAGAACGTTCTTGAGGACAAGGAGAGAGTCGGTACTTTACAAGAGCCGGGGAGAGATGTTCACTCTGGTTGAGCGAGAGTTGGAGTTGGGACTTTGCCGTGAGCGCGAGCGGTCGACCTCTGAGTGTCTTGTGAGAGAAACGCTAGCAGTTTTTTCCGCAGATTAGGATGATCCGATCGCAGATTTGGATCCGTGGCATCCGCTGTCTTCTCATAATCCGTCGACATAAGTTTTAATGCTATAATTATTATTCTAATTATAACTATTATTTGTTGTAAGAGTGTCTGCATCTGACTACGAACGTCAGCCTTCTTCTACAATCATCCTCCCTACGCCGACAGTCTGGTGGTATGTTTCGGACTAGCCTGGACGACACACATTTCCGCAAGCCGTAAGTCCCTTTGATTGTCTTCCGTCATTTGTCATGCAAAACTAGATACTAATATATAATCAGATCGAAATGCCATGTTAAGTTAGGGTAATTTCTCGGAAGGAAGTAAGCTGGGGAGAAGGTTTAGCAGCGAGAGTCAAGGTTAAATTAGGAAATACTAGTAACTATGTGCTAGATCTAGAATAAATGTGTTTTAATTGTAAATCCGTTGTCATCTTATCTTATTGTTTTATATCTGTTTTTGTATTACTTTAACATGCAATGATCTGCGTTCTACAGAGGATTATTACACAATCAATCCTTAGTCATGAGAAGAACTTCCGAAGAAAAAAAGTTTTCCATTTATGTATGGACGTTGAGTATGCTATTTATTTATGGGGGGAGGTATATATATATAAGTGATGAAATTTAACTTTTAATAGCGCCAAAAATATTCTTCTCAGAAATATATGCTTTCCGTTATTTGGCTAATTTGATATAGCGCAATAATTGTTGATTGAATTTTTTTAATTGTGAGCCAGTATATAAGGAATTTAATTTTTATATTGGCTCACAATTAAAAAAATTCAATCAAAAATTATTGCTCTATATCAAATTAGCCAAATAACGGAAAGTATATATTTCTGAGAAGAATATTTGCGGCGTTATTAAAAGTTAAATTTCATCACTTATAAACTTTTTTCACTATTTTGTTAATTTTTTTGGCGAAATAATATTTGTCTTAGGGAAAAATTTTAAGAAAAATATGAAGCGTGCTCGCGAATTTTTTTTTAAATGACACACAAATTCAGAATTTCATCAAAGTGATATCCCTTTTTTTAATTAGTGGATAGTTCCTATTTATTTGACGATCTAATCCAGGATTTTAAATATTCAATATTTAATATATCTCACATTTTGAAATATTTCAGTATATCTCATATCTTTAAACATTTCAATGTATATAATATTTGAAACATGTGAATATGTCTCATATTTTGGAACATTTCAATATATATCATGTTTTCAAACATATCAGTATGTTTCATAATTCGAAGCAATTAAATATGTCTTATATTTTGAGATATTTAAATGTATCTCAGCGACTATTTAGCGTAGAAACATGGAATATATTTTATTTAACTAAATTGATATAGAGCAGTATGTTTTAAATTGGAATTTTTTTGGTAAAGAGGCTACTATATAAAAATTTAAACTCCTTATTTTTATACATATGCTGCACGCCGTAAAATAAATAAAATGTTCAAAATCTTTACATAATTTCAAAATTCCCCTCCCAAGTTTTTTTCTACGGTTAAAGATTAAAAATTTAATTGCGGTAACATCTATTCCGAAACGCTTTGTATATTTAAGAATAAGTTCAAGATGGTTGGAGAAAGAGCAAAATTATTCTAAGTTTTAAGAGAAAAGAACATGTCTAGGACTGTATGAATTACAAAAGAATAAAAAATCATATCGCACGCAATTAGAAATAATTTTGAATATGGAAGACCCAAATAAGATGGGGAAAATATCGTTGAAATGGGTAAAATATGCTTAACACCTCATATTGCTTTGAATTTATAATTAGCTGAGTCAATAGTACTCTATGCAGGCATATAACACTCCGTATCTATTAGGACAGTGTCTCTCAAAGTGTGGTCCGCGGCGGCTTATCACGTGGTCTTCAGGATCATCAGCAGATTTCAGGAAAAAAATGAAATAGAAATTGCTAAAATTAAAATCTCGTTTGGTTATCTCGATTTGAACTCCCAGAGATTAAAAAAAATAATAATAAAAAAGAGGAAAAAGCAAGGGACGTTGGTATAGCAAATTCCGAATTGTATCTGAAAGGGTGGCCATTTAAATTGATCACAAAGCAAATAGAAGAAATGACATATTTACGTGAACGAGTGCATCTGGAAAAGATGACTGTGTGACAGATGAAAATAGAAGCCGTAAAAGTGTCCCAGACTCCCCCTGCAGAAAGTGAGAGTTAGTGCACCAGTTTGAGATGTTTTGTGTTATAATCACAGGAATTGGAGTTGCTGTTTCACAGACTGCCCCCCATTCGCCCTGTAAAACCAGCAGCAAAATTAATGGCGAATATTATTCTCGGAGAAAAAACGGAACAGGTTATTGATAAAATCCCTTTATCAAATGACAGTGTTGCATGCCGCGTAACACCAATGGCATATAACGTGGAATAGCTACTACTATCACGTTTAAGTATCAGTAGATATTTTGCTTTGCAATTGGACGAAACGATTGATGTGCAGAATTTAAATCAACTATTGGCATATGTGCGGTATATATACGAGGGAAAGGTGTAAGACAATTTTTTATTTTGTTTATCACTGAAAGCACGTGCAACAGGGAAAGAGATTTTTAATTTAGTTAATGATTATTTTATAAGTCATGGTATTGACTGGAAAAGAATCGTTGGGGTCAGTACTGATGGAGCACCAGCTATGCATGCAGAATGAAAAGGTGTTGCTGCACGCATTAAAGAGGTTGCACCCGAATGCCAATCAACGCACTACTTTTTTCAACAGAAAACAATTGGTAGTCAAAAATATGCTTCCTACACTTGATTTAATATTAAAAGAGGTAGTGAAACTTGTGAATGTGATCAAATCGCGGCCACTAAGTTTACGTCTGTTCAACGTGCTGTGCGAAGAAATGGGGAGTAATTACAAGACTTCGAATTTTCACACTGAAGTACGCAGGTTGTCGAGAAGAAAGATGCTCACACGAGTTTTTGAATTGAGGGATGAAATAAAATGTTTCTCCATGACACCTCGATGATATCAGCAAAGTGGCTATCAGCACGATGGCAAGTGGCTTGCTCAAGTGGCGTATCTCAGCGATATTTTCTGCATCTTAAATACCCTGAATTCATCACTTCAGGGACAAAATATTGCGTTTTTAATGTTGAGGACAAAATATCATCATTTCTAAAGAAAACTGAACTTTACTGCAAACGGATCTATCGTCGTGAGTTTGACTGTTTCCCAACACTTGATGATTTTCAACAATCATCGGAGAAAAAAATTGATAAATTATTACTGAACATATTCAAAAATCACTTAAAAATGATGCAGGGGAACATGAGAAAATACTTTCCAAAACGGAATGTGGTGAAGGAAGGGATTAGAAATCCATTCGCCGCACTCTCCCTAGCTGAAACATTCAGCCTCCCAGCTTATGCATGCAATATGCTGGTCGACTCGGCATGTGACGGATTGCTGAGAGGCATATTTAATGAAAAATCCCTTCTTAATTTTTGGGTGTATGCTCGACATGCCTATCCAGAGCTATTTGATAGAGCATTTAAACATTTATTACCTTTCACGACGACTCACAACTGTGAGGCTGGATTTCCAAATTTAGTTGAAATTAAAAACAAGAAAAGAAATCGATTGGATGTGGAGTCTAGTTTACGACTGAAATTATCGGTCATTCAGCCCGATATAGACAGCTTGGTAAAAGATTGCAAACAGTACCATCCTTCTCACTGATGGTATGATCACTATATTAGATATTATTTTTGCTATTAATTGAATTTTTATATGGGAACTTTCAAAAACTACTAAAATTAAGAAAGAAAATCAAAGCATAATTGAACATATCATGTTTTGTATATATGATGTAGCTTTATTATACGAGTAATTGTTTGCTATATCTCATGGGCATAACTAGAATTTTGGTTTGGATGAGATTTACTGACTTCACATATCACTTTCATATCACTGGATTTTATAAATATTACTTGTTATAAAACTTATCTTTCGGCATTTCGTGAAAGGTTTAAATTCTCTGAATATGCCCATGCTGTTTATATTATTTATTATTATTTAATTAAATCATGTTTTTAATTTAATCTAATCATGTCATTTTCATTGTAAATTTGACAAAATAAGATCGTAACTTATACTCTCCTTATCAAATAGTGTTACTCTAAAAATTATTTTGTTTCAGGTGGGTTTCCAGGTGGGAACTTGTGTCTTAAGAACATAGTCTGGGATTTTAGCGATTTTCTGCCAAAAGCTGGTGGTTTCTTTTAAGTAAAAAAAATAACAACAAAAATATTTAAAATTTACTATTAAAAGATTTAAAATCAACTATAAATTATATTTCAAGGAGTGAACAAATCTCTCCCGCCGGAGCTCTTATGCACGTACATAAGCCTGCCAATAAATCACATAAATCGATTGTTACTTTGATTATGCCTTCCTACGGAAGAGGCAGGTCTGTCTGACGGTGACTAAGTAGGACTAAACATTATTAATCATAGTTAGCAACCTTAATTTTAGGCAATATATGTTTTAATGGCAGGGCCTGAACCCCTCCCCCACCGCGGTGGTTCGCGATAAATAAAAGAATGTTTAAATGGTCTGTGAGCGACGAAAATTTGAGAAACTCTGCACTAGGGCATCTAGTAGAGCTTAAGAAAGGCAAACTAGACGACGAGGAGATCCCTATTGGGTTCGTTGAGGGCAGGAATATGGCGGCGTTAACCACATCTAGTGACGTGTTAATCAAACCGTTTCAAATAAAAACGGTTTAATTCTACCAATGACTGTTTACAAGAAACCAGTCAACGTACAAGAAACCAGTCAACGTACAAGAAACCAGTCAACATTTGTTTACAGACTTGTCATCAGTGTGATTTCTCATGTAAAAGATAACCTTTTATTTCACTAGTATAAACAAATATGCAAAGTTCTTTATTGTTTAGCACCAGTTAGCATAGTGTGATGTGATGATGATAGGATGTTTGTATGATAAGGATATAGGTTGATATGATAATGATATAGATTTATATGATAATGATATAGGTTGACATGATAATAATATAGGTTGATATGATATATGACAGTAATAGATTTGATTCATTAGCAATATAAAATTATTGATATTTTATGAAACTTTGACAAAGTATAGTTAGAAAACGCTCAGTAATTTTAAAGGAATAAAAATATGTGAATATTTAAAGAAGACGGATAAAAATCCTTTACCTTCTTTTACAAAAACTGATTAATGAAGAGCTTTAAAAAGCAATCAAAATTCATTAATTATCTTTACAGTTGTCACATTAATTTAGGTGCCGATGAAAAGTACTTATAATTACAAGGCGCACAATGGATGGCGAAAACCATTTTTTGGTCAATTTTGGTTGCTAGGTGACCGTCGTTTCTTTATATGAATGTACGTTTAATTTCCACTTGAATGCTTAATTCGACAGACATCGAGTAAACAGAACCTTTTGTTTGTTTCTTTATTTAAACGAACTAAAACTCCGTTCTGAAACAGCTTAAGCTTCCACAACAGGCATTTTTCAGTGATCGTGTCTTCATACCTAGTGAAACCAAATTTACCATTATAGTACTAAAGCTTGTAGCAATTAAAGATTTGATTAATAATATCCTAGAAACCGAACATAGTTATAACATTATTGATAATACTTATATGAGACAAGTCGTTTTTCGGAGATAAAGTTAAAATTTTGGTCTCAGCTAAGTCATTAACTTGTCATGGTATATTAAAATTTGACAATAATTTCAGTCTGCTGCGCAATAAATCCACAACTTATATATACAAATTTGTGCGCATGATGATGATGATGATTTGATGCATTGTTTGAATATTTTACGTCCCAAGAAACGTCAGAGACGGAACTGATCGCTTAACCTGACCTATAACCCATGACACATTTGCAGACAGCCATGGTTACTTGGAGCTGAACATACATTTGTCCTGAAGATAATAATAATCACTGCACTACTGTCGCGATTTTAGTTTGGAGCGGGGGAGGACTGAGCCGCCGACCATCTGGCCCCCGGATCGGTGCGCCCTCATGGACGATAGGACTTGCACCTTCATGGGCAATAGGACTTGCGCCCTCCGATAATCCCAAACATGCGCCTTTTGAGAGGACCCAGTCCGCCCCTGGTTTGGAGAACGTAGATGTATCAATAACAGGAAAAAACACTACACAAATGGAGGCAACAAATGAGTGTATCCTTGTATAGGATACTATAATACCTTGTATAGGATATTATAGTATCTTATACCTTGTATAGGATATTATAAAACAATTATTATAAAAATGGCGTTGCATGAAAGTGTTTGCATGTGTAAATTGCCTACAAAAGTATATGGCGTGGATTAAAATATTAAAGTGCTATAAGTGCCGGGTGTTTATAATTAAAGTCCTCTTATTTAGAGTTCTCTATAACTATAATAGATTGGATGATACCGAAATTTTGGAAAAAAAAATTCCAAAATGGCAGAAAAAATAATAAATTGCCACAGAAATGACTTCAAATTTATTGTTTCCATGCTTAGGGGATTTAAAGACGTAGCTGATGTTGAAGTTGAGCTTTGGCATGAGCTTTTGGGTCAGAAATTGTGTTTTATATACAGTTTTCTTGATTGCAGAATACAGCATTTCTCAAAAAACGTTCGTTTATGTTGCATTAAGCTGTTCATTAAAACAGTCAGGTGATGGATACTTCCATGACATACAATATCTTTGAGTTGACCCCACAGTAGAAAGTCATAGATCTTTGGCTAGCTTGTTTGAGTTTCATTCTGGCTTTGAAAAAAGCAAAACTGAAAACTGAAACTCGAAAATTTTGTTTAAGATTCGTATTCGTTATTCTATTTTCCGTTGTACAGAGCTATATTTTCCACCTATCGGGGGATTTTGGAACTATGTATTCTCCTCGCTGAACATTTTATCTTACTAAACGTAATTCGTTATTAACATATTTGGATGGAGGGGGTCTCGATCTGCTAAACTGCATAGAGACCCGTAAATTCTGTCCTTGGACATACATTTAATACTTAAGTCGAATAAAAGTTATTGCTAGTAAACATATTCACTGATAAACGAGCGAAACATATTGATGAGATAAAAGATTACTACATCTTTTTTTTGTTGATGTTGAGTCGATTCAGATTTCACTCAGAAGTCATAAAGCTGTCCAAATAATAGCCCATTTTATAAGCCACGCCCAGAAATTAAGGTTCTTTATAAGCCCGTTGATGTAAAAACATAAATTTTTGATTTATTAAAACTATTCTCCAGATTTCTGAGATGGCTCTCAAAGCGCCGACGACAGTTACAAACAATGTTGGCTCTTTTGTAAAATTTCGTTCTGTTGAAAGCCTCCGACATTTTAGACCCTTTAACTACAATAATTCTACTATCTCCATGAATTATGATCTCCATTGAGGAAATAAATTGTTTGTCTATTTTGATGCTTGGTACGTTATATTTTGCAATCATTGACAAAAGTAATTACTTTATTCCTAGAATAACATTATTTTTCATTTTGTTAGACCTTCATATAAAAAGCATTGTTTTGAAAGTGTTGTTTAATAACGTCCCATGGGTTTAAACTAACAAGATCTAGATACGGATTTTAAACCATAAAATCAAGTGACACTATTTTTTTTTGTTAAAAGCTATCAAGCACCGAGGAGAAGGGAAAACCCACGTCCACTTCATTCTCCTCTTGTATTCCGCACAAAAAACTTTAGTTTTTATTCAAACTTCTTTTGTCGTCAAGCGAAAAAAAAAACATTTCAAGGAAAGAAAAATGCGGCACCAATTTTGAATTCGACGGAATTAAAGAAGAAAAATGCGTGGCGTTAATCTTACAAAGTCTAATTTCAAGGAGCAATTTCGTACTTCGGCCATTTTTTACGCCGCTTTAGAAAGGTTTCAGAATCGCAAAAAATTTCGAATACTTTGTTGAGATGTAAGGGAAATTAATAAAAGGCTTCTGCAACTGAAAACAAATTGAGCTATTTAAATTCGGAAAGCGTTATCAGTTTTTTTCTAGGCCGTTGTTGTTTCCTAGTTAAATTTTATCGAATTCAAATTGAGACCGTTAAAAGCTAGTTCGGCTACAATTATCTAGTTTCATTGTACGGTACGCGCGGTCCAAAATTCAATTTCTTCGCTAGCTTGTAAATCGATTTGAAGTTCACGAAAGGTAATAAAAAAGGTATAATAAATAGAGCGCAGGATTTAAAAAAAAAGGCTTTCCATTGGGTGTTCAATTTCCCAGTTATGCTTTCCTTATTATTTGTTGTAAAGAACTGCAAGAATCCACTGGATTTTTTATAGGACAGACAAGAATATTAAAAGCTTTTTAGGGATTTCCGAAACATTTCATAAGCATTTTAATATTTTATATGTACCCTACTAAATATTTATTTCCGCCGATTTCATGCATTTTTCTAATAATTAAATTTAAAAATTTAACTGTGTCACCAGATTAAGCTTAATATTATTCCAAATAATAAGGTTTGTATTATATTTTCCAATTTTAAACCAATACAGTAGATAGCACAAAACTTGGTAAAAAATACAATGGGCACAGTTTCTGAACTATATGCTTTAATATAGCTTTAAAACGTTTTTTCGAAGGCTTTTAGCCCTCTTCGAAGAAGGTTACATAATACTGGAACTATTAAGACTAAAATTTTAGTCTCAATGGTTCCATTATTACGTAAGCTTATTCGAAGAGTGTTAAAAGCCTTCGAGAGAACGTTTTAAAGCTATATTAAAACATATAGTTCAAAAACTGTGCCCATTGTGTTATTTTACCATTGTGATATATTCAGCACAGTGAGTCATTTTACTTCTAATATAGTAGAATCTAAATGTTCATGTAATTATTCGACGTATCTAATCTCCTGCTACTGTTCACAATAGATAATATTGTAGCAGATATTATAGGTTGAAAAATTATTATATATTATTAGTCCATTGTATATAATATTTTTACGTAAGGAATTCTATTGTAATTTATAAAAAAGTTGTTTTAATTTATTTTAACGAGGTTAGAGTTTTCATTTGGGAAGCTATCACGATGTAAAGTCGTAAAGTTGAGGATAAATAGGCGTGCAATACTCATACAGTAACACGAAATTACTCATTGCATATCAGATGAAACAAAGCGATTTTTGGGCAATTCAATTATAAAGTAACGCGTGCTTACAACGAAAGACAATAATAATAATACATTCTTTTTTGTATATGCACATAAAAAGAGTATGAAAATTTTCGGTAAGGGAACAGTGACAAAGAAAAAGTTACGGACTGTTTTCCTAGGTCGATAAACAGGCGATTACTTGTATTCTGTGTAAGGAAGACACAAAAAGTAATCCCGAGTATTATTTGGAATTATTTATAGAAGTCTTTTACATTGGGATACAGCATAATAGAGTCTTTGAGCACAACGTCTAACCTTAAAGATGTTACAATAAGAGTAGAAAGATTATACGTGGCAAACCGATGGTGCACTACAAAATATAGAGCGTAAGTGTTTTGATTGATTAGGCGAAAGATAGAGGCATAAATGTAGACACGATAGACGAGCTAGAAGTATTCGCAACGGATGCTTTTGTTGAAAAGATTAAAAGAGAGAAAAGGGGTGGAATGGGTGATCAGTGAGGGAAAAATAGATGGAAAATGTCAAACAGACTCGAAGTTGGATCCGGGCACTAGAACTTTAGGTTGTTAAAAATATTTATTATACAGGATTACACAGGGATTATACGTTTATTATACAGGACGAGAATACATTATTTTTATCGTATCATTCTAAATCTATTATTGTAATATATCTTCATCATCATCGAATTTTCAGGTTTATTAATAGATATTTAAGCTTTAGATAAATTTCTCATGGATTTCATACATGCATATATTAATTATACACAACTAAAAGAATACTGTTTGTTTTCTTTTTTCCACTTTGTATATGCCCTAGTTTATTATACTATTAGTAATAAAATAATAAGCGTTCAAATGGATGATACACGTATATAAGCAAAATCAAGTGGCAAAACAGTCCACCAGAAACTAATTATTAAGA
>QLNU02003225.1:67846619-67907528 GCA_006491805.2 Dysdera silvatica | reverse complement strand
AGTCTTTTAACGGCTAACGATTTATAGTTTTTCGCCTTAAAAGAAGATTTCTGGATTTGTTACGAGCTTTAGATACACGCTAACTTCTATTTTTAAAGTTTCAATATTTACTATACCAGCATCAAATTGCATTTTTAATTGAAAGCCTAAATTAAAGTATTTAAATAAAAGGCCAGGAGGAATTTTATTTAACGTATTTCAAAATTTTATCCACAGGACTTAACTTTTAAATTTAAACTATTATTATTTTGCGATATTTGAATTTGCAAGTGTCTTTTGATATCGTATATAAAATCTTCTTATAATTGCTTTGTTTTTATGTGAATAAATGGGAACACGTTTATATTAAAAACGTTAAACACTTATTCCAAACTCTTATTGCGTTGCATTCTTTAGAAAAATCGAATCCTATCAAAAGAAAAGAGTAATTCATTTTTTTTATTTTCCGGTGCAAACGCATTTTACGCTTTTGTTGACTTAATGGATGGTTTTACGTTTTTTAAAATTTAAGCGAAGATTGGGGCGTTGTCCCATGGATCCACCAATTTAAATGTACATACTGATCTCTAAAAAGAGTGGAGATAATGTCAGTGTGAGAGAAAAACACATATAATAAGTCTTGTAACGCAAAAGCCACGAAAAGTTTAAACGCGTATATTTGAAAAAAAAAAACTTGATCCTACACGCAATTCGCTCGTTTGCAAAGAAGCACCCAGATCAGCGAATATAGTCCAGGAAATATTACCTCCCTAAATTATTCTTCTACATAAGATACAAGATGCATTCACGTATCAAATATCCCTACATCGAAAAAAAAAAAGGGAATTCGAAGGTCTGTTGTGCATTTAGAATATTACAAAGGTTCCGCAGTATGAAAATGAAACCGAAGTTTAAACAGTTATAAAAAAAAAGCTTAACGCGTATAATCACGATTCAAATACAGCCTTTACTACGCACTTTTATAAAAAGAATAGTAGTATAAAGGACTCCCCAGTTCACGAATTCTTATGCATCTTAAAATAGTCCGTGAAATCGAAAGTTTATGAATGAGAACCGACATGAGTTCAATGGGATGCTTTTCGGAACAAACTCGATAGTCCGAACACCGCGTAGTTCGTAATATGCGAGTCTGCTGGATCTACGTATATGAATTAACATTACAAAACGTTCTGCGTCAGACATAAAACGACGTTTGAAGACGGATTTTTCGGAACGGCGTCAATGGCTCCACGTAACTTCCAAAAAAAAAAAAAGTGCTCTATTCATTATTTTGCATTTGACATAAAAAAAAGTTATTTTCAGTTCCCAAATTTTTTTACTAATTAAATAAGTTAAGGTAAATTAGCATTCAAATGGTTCCCGTATTGCTAATTAAAAGAAGAACGAAACTGAACACATAATGGATAGTAGCTAAGATTAAATCTAATTTCCAGTTCGCTGTGGTCAATTACTTATCAATCTTTCCGATTTTAATTATAATTATTGCAGTTTTATCCATTCCTAGCTTGTTATATACTAATATCTGATCCATATTGAGATAATCTATTCCACCCAGTGATAAATTTCAATTTATTATCGCTCTCTAGAATTGTTTGATCAAAAATAAAGAAACGTGATAATGTAGACTTTGTATTTCAATTATTTCTAATTTAATGTTTTTCGTTAAAAGATTAAAATACACTGCGCGTTACTTATAGCACATTCTGCCGCTATTTTAATAAGCTTTATTAATAAACATACCATGTATACAAGCGTATTTGGATATTTATTTCAAAAGAAAATACGGCATATATATTAGTTTCACTCTTCTCATCAAAATATGGTTTAGCGATCTGCGAATTCTTATATTTCGTTTAATTCTCAGGGTGATGTAGCATTAAAAAAAAATAATTTCACGTTCCTCAGTTTTTTGTGAGTTAACTTACTTTCTTCCAATGTTTTTCTATCCTCCTTAAGTTTATTATTTATATATCTATATATTCCTTGGCTTATCACTTCTTTTCCTTTCGGGATTCTTTTCTAGTGGTTTCTATTAGTTTTTATCATTATGTATATGATTACTTTCAGTTTCTTCCTGGGTGTACATCATATTTAATTATAGTCATTTTGCCTAATTATTTGTGACATAGAATTTTGGCCTTAAATATTTAATAGTTGTTCATTAGTTATCATTTTTTTGCCAGGACAGCTTTCAGTATTATGTATACATGTTATTATATATTGTGTATATTTATTGTAAAATATTATTACCCTTGTCAGGGTACACACAATTGCTAAATGGTCAATACACGAAGTCATCGGGCCTCGTTTTTTGAAAATTTTCTTTGGGAATTTTTACAATTAGTAATTTCCGACACCCACGATGGTGCTTAAACTGGAGCTTTCAATGTATAGGTAAAAAAAGACAAAGACCTTATATATGGAGAAAGAGAGCATTGTTCCTGGGTGTTGGTGGCCTAGGCGGTTAAGGCACTCCGAATCTAACGACGAGACTCTAGTTCGACTTCAGTGCAGGACGATATCCCTTTTGTTTTTTCATATACATTGAAAGCTCCAGTTTGAGCACAATCGTGGGTGTCGGAAATTACTAATTATAAAAATCCCCAAAGAAAATTTTCAAAAACGAGGCCCGATGGCTTTGTGTATTGACCATTTAATAATTGTGTGTACCCTGAGAAGGGTGATAATATTTTACAATAAATATACATAATAGACTCAAGCGTGTGTCGGAAATTAAAACATGCATAATTATACATCAGAGAGAGAGAGAGAGAACACTGAAAATTCAACCTGGTGGAAATCTTTTATTTTGGGATACGAGACCAATTTCTTTTTCACATACACCCTTTTACAAAAAACAAAAAACACCCGATTGTCTAGAATTTTCGCATGCAAATTCCTTTAAACCAAGTATGCAAATGATTAAATTTTCAAAGCCAATGAGTGTTAACTTCGATCATAGCGCGCATTTCTACTGCGCAACTGGCATCGTATAAAAGAGGTAAAAATTGCGGACGGTTTATTTTTTTTCGTTATCAGCGTTGCAGTTCCCTGGAGACGCCACCAGTAATGCCGTTAATACGTTGTTGAAGACCTTATAGCCAAGTGGACGACTTTGAACGTGGTCGCATAGTCGGGATGCTTGAAGCTGGCTGGTCCTACTGAGTAATATGCCGCCACCTGCACCGTACGGACACTATTGTGCAAATGTGTTGGCAGCAATGGTTGCTGCGAGGAACTCATCGGCTGAACAAAGGCTCTGGAAGGCCAAGGTGCACGAATGCGAGACAATATCGGTTAGTTATGCGACAGGCCCGAGCTGACCCAATCCAACGGCATCGTTGTCCGCCATTCAACGTGCTACAGTCTATTCCATACCACCCGTGGCACCTTCTACCATCTCACGACGCTTGGCTGAGGTGGGGTTACGCTCACAACTGCCTTTAAGACGTCTGCCTTTAACCCCACACCATCGACAGAGTCGTCTGGAGTGGTGTCGTAGCCGGTCATCATGGCTGCCAGCAGATTGGCATCGCATAGTGTTCAACGATGAATCCCGCTTCAGTCTTGGAGCAGATGACCATCAGATCCATGTGTGTAGGCGCCAGGGCCAGCGGTCCCAACCACCCTTTGTTTTACAAAGGCACACAGCCATTACCCCTAGTGTGATGGTGTAAGGTGCTATCTCATACGACAGCAGACCACCCCTAGTCATATTGCGTACAATTTTAATAACTCAACGACATGCTGATGACATCCTGTGGCCGTTTACGTTACCCTTCATGACACGACAGTTTGGAGTCATTTTCCAACAAGATAATGCCAGGCCCCATATGGTTCGCATATCTGTGAGCTACCCCAGTGCTGTTGATACTCTTCCTTGGCCAGCAGACCTTTCGCCAATTGAATATGTATGGGCCATGGTAGCCCGCCGGATTCGGGCACCACAAAATGTCGCAGACTTGGAGCAATAAGTGAGGAACGTCTGGGAGAATGTGTCGCAAGATGACATTAAGAATTTTTATCACTCCTTACCTAGACGTATGGAAATATGCATCACCGCCGTGGGGGAGGTGGTCAGCAACTATTGATTTGAGCATTCAATGTGAAATTCCTGGCCATTTATGGATCCTACGGATTTTGATTTTTTTATCATTTTCTTACCTGTGTATGTGCTGAACGTACTTTTAATTTCAATAAAAACAGGTTATTTCTTCATGGTGGTTTCGTATTTTTTGCAAAAGAGTGTATGTATGTAAGATTTGTAGCACTTCTGTTGTAGAGATCATTTGAGTGATATGCGAAACTTCGATATTCGCCCCAAATAATGGCTATTATATATTATTATTATTATACATGTTTTTACACATTACTAAATATCTCATTGTACATTATTAAGGATATTATAGATTATGTACAAAGATAGTTATCTATACACAAAAAATTGGACTTGGTTTGATATTGTTTAGTTACTTTCAAGCTGGCATACATAATGAAGCACTATATTTACGTTATTTCCAAAAACTCTTAATTTAATTTTTGTTATTTGTTGCTTTTTCCAAATGTTTCTTATTTCGTCAAAGTTGTCAATAGTCTTTAAATATTCTGTCTCACATTTGTCTTTGCCCTTTCCTCACTGAGCAGAGTACCTCCAAATTATTAAAATTGTTTCATTTTGTTATTAATTCTAACGCTTTTCTTGCAGCTCTCTTTATTACTACAGTTGATTTTAATTTCTTCGGTTTATGTATTAATTTTGGGTAATAAATACATTTAGTCGATATGATGTTACGCCTATTTAATTTATATGTTCTAATACTTTGTATACACAGTGTAATGTGTCACGTATAGAAATTTCTAAACTTCTCTGACTGCTACCATTTCATTACTTTTTTTGACATGGATAAATTACTCTATAGCAAATTAGTTGTGAAAAATGATTTATGCATATTTTCTGCGGGACAAATGTATTTCTAGTCAGCTCTATCACTTACTATTAAATTTCAGGAGAAAGTGGCGACTCCGTCGTCAATTATTTACACTGATATATATATATATATATATATATATATTTAATTTATTCACAAAATGTCCACGGCATGCAATGGAAATTAGGTCTATTAGGAATACCGCTGTGTTTGCGATACTATTACCAGAAAACGGCGTCGATTACTGCGTAACCTTGGATCACGATATCTAGAAAGGTAACAATTTGGGCAACCATGTGATATTAACTCTGCTGGGTTTCAGACGATATTGGAGGTGAAAAAAAACCAAACATAAAAAATCCAAAGCGTCGACAGTTTAAAAAACAATACTCGCAAAAGCCAATTAGAAATATTCATTCTTTATAAAAATAATTTCGGATAACTGTATATAATATCAGAGAGTTAATTACTGTTTCATCTAATAATTAGCAGTTATTAATGGATTTAACTAAGTTCTTCACAAACAACAGTTTCTTGTTAAAGTGATAGAGTGAGAATCAGAATTGGTTTAATTACTAAATTGAATATTAAACTTAACGTAATATTTAAAATACGAATCATACTAAATATTGTAAAAAAACATTTTTGTAGTCTACCCACCGAGGAATATCTAGTATAAGAAGACAATGAGTTGGTGGTGAACAGTTGAGACTCTTCCTAATTGCACAAACATGCAACGACTGTCCATGCACTTAATGCGGTGTTACGGTGTTAAGTGAAATTTTAGTGTCACTTTCATAAAAGTGTGAGTGGTTTATCTGAGATTATTAGAGAGAAAGTAAAAACTACAATGAGAAAGGCATAAGAAAGATCGGAGAGAAAGTGAAATAATAAAAACCTCAAATTATCGTAAGAAGATGGAGTTGGTTGTACAACTTGTACTTGTTGTATAAGATGATGGTGTTGGTTTGTTTCATCTCAACATATAAATACATTATATTCCTTTCATTAACTTTAACTAGTTTTTGGACACAAACTCACTGTAAAATTCGATTAAGTTTGCTAAGCTCTTGATTTAGAATTATCAAAATTTGACTTCAGTTTTGTTAAAAGCTAATTATACATTTTCGTCATAAAATTTTAAGTTTTGTCGGTGTTAAATCACTAATGCACCTTTTATATCCAGGTATTTGTTCAATAAAAATTTGTTATATTAAAAGAGTAGGACGATTTTTTTTTCAAGTCAGTTAAATGGCGAACTTAATTTAATTTTGAGCGGAGTGTATTATAAGCGGAATAAGCCTACCTTTCCAAGGCAAAGTTATTTGTTTTCGATTTATTGACAGGCGTAATTGTCAATAAACCGATAAATTGATTTAAGGTTCAAAACTAGACAAGGTTTAGTAAACTGCAGTCATTACGCATTTTGAATAAGTTAATTAATGCTGTTTTATTGGTTTATGAAGTTTATAATCATTTAATGAAGAAATCAATGGTTTGGCATAAACGTAAAGGCAATCATCATTGTCTAATTCGATCAGAGTGTTTCGTTGCTACAGAAAAGACGCAACAAAATCTTTTAGAAGGGATTTCCTTATCCTTATTGTATAGAAACACACGTATAGAAGTATTAAATGCTGAACATATAACTAAAATAATAAAATAATTAATACGTCTTTATATGTATATCATCACATAGTATAAAAAGACATATTGACTGTCTACAGTGGAACATGGCAAAGTGACTAATTTCGTAAATTGACCACCTGGCTATGGTGACCGATGTGGTCTAGTCCAAAAGGTGGTCACTTTAGATAGGTTCTGCTACACATTATATAAAAGTCAACCATTTTTTATACTGTGCAGGATGAAGGTCTCTCCATTTCGTATGTGCCCACTTTCAGCAACACGATTTCGTATAACCAACATGACAAAACATAATATTCAATTACACTTACGTATAATTGAATCGTTGTCAAATATTGTTTCTGCAAAATTTATATAATATTTTTACTAAGTGTAACATGAAATATATACCAGGTTTGAATAAACCCTTCTTATCACCCTATCTGTTGTTTTGGTTTCATCAATTCAGTTTGTATAAAGTCGTTTTATTTGTCTTAAATTATCTTTTGGAATCGAATTGAGAATTTCGAATACCTATAGTTCACAAGCCCTTTTATGATTGCCCAGTTCATTTCCGTTCCATTTTTTTTTTAAATTTTAATAATGATGTCCTCAACTATTGTTTGCTTTTCCATCCAAGTATTTTGCTTTCGACTCTATCTTGTTATTCCAAACATCTAGCTCTCCAGGTTCCTTTGGACCGTTTTAAAATTTCCGCTGGACTGTTTTAAAATTGGGCTGTTTTAAAATTTTCGATAAATCCTTCAAGAGAGAACTGGAAATACAATCTGGTTTTTATTTTTAAGGTTATTTATTTTTAAGATTATTTATTTTTAAGATAAAGAGAATAAGATAAAGAGAGATTAAGAGATATTAAGATAGAATAAGATAAAGAGAGTAAGATAAAAGAATAAGATAGAGATTTTTTAAGAATTTATTTTTAAGGTACGAGAGAAATTCCCCCTTCACTTACGTGTATAAGATTTGTCGCTATTACTTCTATGGAGATTGCTTGAGGGGTATATTAAATTTTGATAATTGTCAATTTTGTAAATTGGCAAATAATGATACTTGACTTAAAAAGCTGTTTTAAATTTACACCGTCAGTGAATATTTTTGTCTACTTGCAATAGATGGTCAGGATCATTTACTAATTAGGTAAGTACTCAGATAGCACAAAAACGTCCCGAGGACGTCCCATGGACGTCCGGCGTGGACATCCCAACGTCCCCAGGATATTCAAAATACACCTTCGGGCGTCCGTATGGCGTCCTAAGGTAATCCATATGCACGTTTGAAGTACGTCTTTTGAAGGTTTGAAGTGCGTCTTTTGAAGGTTTGAAGTGCGTCTTTTGAAGGTCCGAAGGATGTCTGCTCGAACGTATTTCGGATATGTTACGGCGGATCTTAGGACAAGAGTAGGATCTTTATTTAGGACGTATTAAAGGCATTATTCGGATATTTTCAGGAAGTGTTACGACAATTCTTTGGACAAAAGTAGGATTTCATTTTGGGACGTTTTAAAGAAATTATTCAGATATTCCCAAGACGTGTTACGGCGGTGTTCAGGACAAAACTTGGATCTCCTTTTATTACATCTTAGAGACATTATTCGGATATTTTCAGGAGCATGTTACGGAAATCCACTTGATTATATATATAGTCCCATGGACGTCCGAAACAAACATCTTACGGACATCCGAATATGAATGCCCTACGGATGTTCGAAATATATCTGCATTGTGTCAGGACCAAGTATGGACGTGTTGTGCTATCTGGGTAAACACAGTTTTGCGTGGTTATAATTTGCATATTATTGAAATTGTTGTACGTAGTCGGGAAGTAAGTTCTCTGGGCTTTACGAAGTTCGGATTCCTCGGAAAAATATAGGTGCATTTCTCTACGGTGACGTGAATAGCGTTCGTCTGTTGTACAATTTACCGGAGATCGATTTCCAATGGTACCGTAGAACGCATGCTCATTTTCCTGCCCACAATAGTCCGGGGTTTTATTTCTGTGAAAATAGAGGTTTGGGTTCTTCAGAAATCTGTAGATCCAGGCGCAGCGTGATCCTTGCTGTTTTTGTGCCATCCAAACACGCAGAAATCATTCTAATAGTTGACATACGTTGAACCAGAATGATTGTTATTTCATTTGGCCGCCTCAAAACTTCACTAAAACTTATTTTGATCTGCATGTTCTATTTACTCCTTTTCTTTGTACGCTCTTAAAGCTCTGGTTTTACTCCACAAACTTGTGAATCAAATCTGGGATATATTGAAGGGAGGGCTTGCATTTCTATTAGAAACTCGAATTTCGTATCGATTTGTTCTGCCCAGTGAGTGGCACTTTGGACTAATAGATAGTAAACTCATGTCCAAAATTAAGATTATATTCAATGTTATTTCAATGGGAGAGGTACATATTTTGCTCTTGAACTCTCAATGTGCTTTATTTATAAAAAATCATTTTGCAGAAATGAAAGAGTTATAAACACTTCACAGAACCACAGCAACTTATTTTTTTTTCAAGCACCCTATGAGAGAGAACCCACGATTAAAATTGGTGCAAACATTGAAAGTTGGAAAGTAAAATCGTAAAAACTGATTCAGAATAAAAAAATTTCTTGAATAAATATGCAGAATTGCTAGAAAATAATTGTTGATGTTTACGTAAACAAATTTGTTATCCTAAATCGATTTTTTACGAATTTTTGTTTTCTACCTTTAATTTATGTACCATTTTTGATCGTGGATTCATCTTCGTAGGTTATCTGAAAGCATTTGATTTGTTGCAATTCAGTAAAGTGTTTACGGGTCTTCAATTTTCTGTAAAATGACTTTTTTATAAATGAAGCACATCGAGACATAAAAAGCAAAAAATATACTTCTCCCGTTGAAATAATATTGAGTGTAACTTTAATTTTGAACACGAGTTTACAAAAATCGTCTGGTCGTTCTACCGCCGTAATGGAATCAAAAACTCTATTTATATGATGTGGCTACATTTTACAGTTATCCCTGTCGCCAAAGGCTTTAACTTCCTACTCTGGTAACCGTTCTGGGATGACGTCATCATGGATTGACGTTTTGCGAGTTGCGAATTTTTCTAAATAGCTAAAAAAAAACAAAAAAAAACCCTCACCGATGTTGTGGCATGAAGTTTGCTGAAGTCGGAATATGGCTGTTGGGGTTTCGTTTTTTTTTTCGTAAATATATCCTGCTTCCTTTTCATCAACGTTAACGACCTCTGCATGCACAGAAGTGAGTTTTTTTTATTACTATTGCCAGCTTTTAAATTGCGGGAGATTGTGGTTCTGTGCTTTACTATTTTCTTGGGGCAGGTGGCGTAGGCGCACCCTCCCGTTAGACTTTCACTGATTCAGGAAAAGTGCCGATTCGCAAAAAATCCCCTTGTGTCCAAAATAAACATGGCCGTCGCGCACAGCTTGTTTTGACAACGTTCCAAGATGCAAACCAGACTTTGCGTGCGCTGCGAATCACGCGCAGGTGCGGTTCTTAGAGCTCTCGAATTCAATTTTAAGAGTGTAGCATGAGTTTTGGCAACCGGGATAAAAGTAAAATTGAGCTTCCACTGTATATAAGTACTAATTGTTTTAATTTGTTCTAAATTATTCCGGAGTATTCGTTCATAATACCCTATTTAGTAATTTATTAATTTACGTAACTACATTACTATATAAGTATATCTAGTGTAACTATATAGTGCAACTGCAATACTATATAAGTTACTGCTGAATAGCTTGAAGTTTTAGCTACTGAAATTTTCCCCTTTGCTTAATACGGACTTCCGTTTGTACGGATAATCGGTGGCCCCTGACCATCCGCATTAACGCGATTTTAGATATTTTACTGTATTCTTAATATATTTTGTGGCGTCTTTTTTTGTACGTCGATTTTACATTTATCATACTCTTTAATTGCAACGTTGTGCCTTACGGATCAGGTATCGTTTTAGATAGCTTTCTTTCGACTTTTTTAGTCGTCTGTCAACTCTTTCTTTTCTCTCTGTCCAGTTTTTATTGAAGACTTAATTACTTGGCTAAAAACTTACGCCGCTAGGAGTCGCAGCTCCCGTGTTTTGCAAGCTAATGAGGCGGATTGATGGTTAGCCAGGATATTGTCTTGTTGGGGGTGCATTTAATGGCAAAAGAAAAATCCGACTACAAGGAGAATGCAAAGACTAGGGATTTAAGTTCCTCCTTGCGATCCCCACTGACGCATTTGTCAAGCTGGGAAGGACCTTAATAAAAATAAAATAGTTTAAGTAATTCCATTTACATGGCTCAGTGAGCGCCAATTCTAGACATGTGCCTACATAATAAATCTTGGATGAAAAAGTTATGCGGCGCAATTCTATTTTTATTGTTCATAATATATTTCACGAGAAGAGAAATCCTTTGTATTAACAAAATTTTGACAATATTTTAAACAATATAATAAACAAATATTGTAATATACAAATATTATAATAAACAAATATTGTAATAAACAAATATTATAATAAACAAATATTGTAATAAACAAATATTGTAATAAACAAATATTATAATAAACAAATATTGTAATAAACAAATTATAATAAACAAATATTATAAACAATATTGTAATAAACAAATATAATAAACAAATATTGTAATAAACAAATATTATAAACAATAATATTTTAAACAATTTTAAACAATACACTGCATTAAAAATAAAAGGTTCACCTATATGACGTAGAAGGTCCCGGGAAAATACTGCAGTATAACGTGCCCAGTACCTGAAAAAATAAGGAAGAATAAAAGATCTTATAACTTAAAAAAATTGTAAATTTGTTATTGTTTTAGAATATTTCTTTTCTTCATAGCAGAGCCGTAGCTAGGCTGGGAATAAAATCCTGAACTCACCTGAAAATGTAAAAAAACAAACAAAAAAAACCCAAAAAACAAAAAAACCAGCCCCTATGGAAAATATATATTTTTTTGAATAAATTATTTTAGAATTTTAGTTAAAATTTTTTTTATTTTGCTTTGAAACTGTACATAAGTGGTGCTGTTCCTAAAAAGTGGCCTAGCTCTTCCAAATCTGGTGAATCCGGCGTGAGGGAATGAGGACAGAGGCAGATTTAAGGAGACAGGGGTTCGCCCCCTTGAATAAAAAATTTAATGTTGAAAAAAGATAGAGGTAAAAGTCAATGAGGTATCATTTCCAAAAATTAAATCATTGAGTACCACCCCTCGAATGACCTCTAAATCCGCCCCTGATCAGGGAACGCCCTCAGCTCAAGTCTATAGCCCCGATACAATCTGATAGGGGCAAGAGTATCATTAACTATGCATGGACGAGCCGGGACACGAGACCTCTCCTCTCATATGCTCCTCTGGATCCGACACTGCCTACAGCATATAGCTTCGGGTCATATAAGCATAAAATAATAGTGTGATACAAGCACAAATGCCTAAACCGAATTAAACCTGAGATGCACTTCTGAAGTGAACTAATAAAATGAAAAAAAACAAAAAAAACCAACAGATATTGTACTAAAATAGAAATTTGTCAAAGCCCCCGTGTGGCTATTCTGCTCGGGGACGGTATTTTCCAGACCGCTAATTTAATTTATTTATAGGTACTATTAACAATGGTTTCATTCCCGTATCCAGATGGGCGGTCTTAGGGATCAAGAAACTAAATTTGTGATAAGCCTTCAAATATACTTAAATGTACTTACTTGCCAAACTTGTGAAAAAGGGGAGAGAAAAAAAATGACTCAACCCTTGCCTAATTATGAAAATTATGACCTCAAGATGTCGTTTTGCAGACCACTAATTTGAAAATCTTTTAAGGAAAAAAAAATAGAACCATTTTCTTTAAAGGGGAGGACATTACAAAAAATTAAATTTTGATGGTAAAATTACAAGATGATGCCTGAAGGCAAAATGGATATTTTCTCATTTATTTCTTGTATTATGTATTTATATTTCGTAGTTCCAATAAAGGTGATACATCTTTATTCATCGTTATTTTTGTATTTTATTTTATAATTTATTGCAATTTATAGAGCTATTGCAAAAACATAAAAACCTGTTAGTGAATATAAAACGTGTTTTTTCTAATTAATAACTGCCAAATATAAATTTAAAATAAATATCAATGCTGAAGAAAAACAAGAATTACACATTTTCCATGCTTAGTGTCCGTAATCGATGAAAATTCTATGTTAATAACAGGGTGTCTACCCAAATTCTATTTCAAACTTACCTGATTTTTCCAGGTTTCCAGACCAAATGTTAATCGATTTCCTGTCGCTAATTACAGTAAACAACACACAATGCACTAAAATTTGCCCAATCAAAGCAAGTTTCAAGGCCATGAAATCGATTAATGCAAACCCCAAAGCCATTTATAACTCAATTATAGTGAATTTACAAATTCAAAAGCTGTATTAAAAAGTGTATTTCTTTACACTAAAAACTTGCACTAATTAAATATTTACAGCAACATTTCCATTTGGCCCTTCTTGAGTTCATTATAAAAGAGTTTAACTATATAATCGCAAAGCTGATGCTTCATCTTCTATTTCATTTAAAAGGTGTATGACTATATATAACAAAAAGGAGATTGGTATGATCAAAATTCCTTACAGATTAAATAATTTAGCTAAAAACACTTTTTTTTAAAGTTTTAGTTATATATTTGGCAAACATTTTCTCCTGAGAAATATATAGGCTTAATAATTTTATATAAATTATATTAGTTTTGGTGCAAAATGGTAACTTTTGGAAGAAGTTTAGTCAAAAGTACAAGTTTTTCAAATTTTTCAGTAGGTAATGTGGTATGAAAAGCACAGTTCAGGAAAATTATTTTAATAAGTTATTTATTATAACAATGAATTTCAAATTTCCCTGACTTTTCCAGTCAGAAAAAACTTCCTGACTTTTCCAGGTATTCCAGATGTGTAGAGACCCTGTAATAAACGATACAGCTGATCATAGAGCTATTTTTCGAGAACTTTGATTTACTTTCATAACAGCTGAATATTCTGTTTGGAGAGTAAGCATATGCAGAAAGTTCGTAAGTAGGATTATAGGCTCAATGGGAGTTACAGAGCTACAACTCACATGTTCCTATGTTAAATATACAAAATTTCATTCCAATAGAGGTTACAACCCCCATCAACACCCCCTGCGTACGCCAATGGTTTGGAGGAAAAATTGGATCAAAACAGATGTTACTTCCAGACCTGCTAACGCAATGGAAGCACTTATAAATACAATGTGACTAATCTTTTTCCAAAAGCATACATGTTATTAAAGGTTATTGCCACAATTCCGATTTCTACTGCAACGGTAGAAACAACATTTTCATCATTTAAAAGATCGAAAACATATTTAAAAAAACTTAGTAGGAGAAAATAACCTAAATGGATTAGCACCTTTAGCTACTCATCCCAATATTGATGTATAACTGGAAGGAATTTTAAATCAGTTTATTAAATCTTCAAGGCGGTCTAATTTCCGATAAGGTGCGTATGAGCCGAATTACACTTTTTCTGTATAATATAATAAATATATAAATAAATTCTGTATAATAAATAAATATAATAAATATAAAAAAGCGTGATTTTATTCTACGCTTTCTTTTTTTCTTTCAAGTTTGAGCTTCCACTGCTTTACAAATGCCATGTCATCTACTGAAGAATTTCTTGGATTTGCTTATTTTTATAAATATGTCTAATGTTTGCGTTGAAATCAAAAAAATTATACCGATATACGTTGCAATTATACTGATACATGTTACATCCATATATTCTTTAATTCAAACGGTAGGTAAATGCTGTGTTTGTATCGATGGATAGCGTAAAAATTTTATTCTCCCCTCCCTCATTCAGGACCGTAGATAGATGCTAGTTACGGGAGAACTCTGGAAGTTACAGAGGGTGTACAGGAGGCTTAAAGTTCTTTAATATTTTAATGTATTTTATTAATATATTTAATAACATAAATATCTAAGTAGGCTAATATATTTAACATTAATGAATAAATTTCTTAACTTAAATTTTGCATTGAAAACTTATAAAGGTATAGCAAAATTTACAATTTCCCTTATCCTTATTATAGAGTAGGTGAATCTTTTTGTAAGAAACATACTAGATCTACTGCAGAAATATATTTTAAATATATTTTTAACGTCAAAGAACAATTTCCATTGTTATGTACAGTTTTATTGATTTTTTTTAATAAAATTCTAAAATAATTTATTTTGAAAGAACTATTTTACAGATGGGCCCAGCCCTTCTTACTACGGCCCTGTCCTCCTCTCAAAAAAAAAGCCACTGCTACGGCCTTGCATACTGCGATTGTATCGATACGTGCCGCACAAATTTTTGAACCCCCGAAATTAAAGCCTGACTACGGCCTTGACTGGTTCCTAACCTTCTGCCAGTCGTGCCCCACTTTTATGGCAGCCAAGTATTCCGTAACACCCTCTCTGTCCACCGCCGGCATATTTGCATGATAAAAGCATTTTTAACAGAGTAAGGAAAACACATTAAATATAAAAATATATTACTAAATATTTTATATATATATATTATAGATATAAAATTAACAACCGTTAGTAGAATATTGCAGTTAGCCATGTTGAAATATAAAAGCGTTGGAAACATTTGGTATAAAATTCCTTACAAAAATAATTGCAACTAAAAATAGTTGTGGCGACTCTTCAGAAACTAGCTCTCGATCTCCTGGTTGGGAACCACTGCATTATAATTTATTATAACACGAATTCAGGAATGTTAACATAACCACAATGAACAAGGTTTAGGAAATTTCACAAAGCGATAGTTATAAAATAGTATCATTGATATATATATATTCGTTTTATAGACGAAATAGCATGATAATTTAATTGACCGTGGAAAACATTTGAAAATGAAAAAAAATTAATAAATATATAAATTTTGTTGAAACAGATATAATTCCTAACGTCACAAAATATTTTATTTCCAATTTTCACGCTTAACGCTAATAGTCAGAAATCTAATTGACCCACCCTTAAATCGGCATGTTTTATTTTCATCAGATTAAGAATTTAATTAATTGGGAGAATAGCTTTAAACTTTGAAAAGAATTAGCAATCATGCATTTTGTCATTTATCTTATTTAAAATAACGACCATAGTTCCCTTTTCCCATCTTCAGGAATCTCAGCTTTCGAGTTCACGTGCCTTGATTTCGTCTCATTTGAAGAACTGTGATACCTTAACCATGTTTTAACATACGGGTGAGGATTCTAATCCTTTAGAGGTGGTCCGTTTAAGCAAATAAACATGAGTGAAAAAACGCTTGATATTACAAGTCTGTTTCTTGCTGGCTATATGATATGGTTCACGGTACTAAACGCTCTTTCACATTCTTCAGAACTGCATGGTAAAATGTTCACCGTTTTTAATAAGCATTGCAAATTTGTCGGTGCTCTTCACTCGCCGTTGTCAATGTAGTCGCCAAATCCACTTAAAATGCTCATTTCATCTGATAACTGAAATTTTCGACACAGTCTTAAAATTTATTCTTAGCCAAACGTAACATCAATATTTACTGGCCAATTATCTGGATTTGAAATATTAATATCATGTATTTATTTTATATAAATCGAACACTACGCAGATTAAATCAAACAACAATGTCAATCAATCAACGTTTATTGGCGTAGTGATACCATCGGCGTTGGTATCACTACGCCAATAAACGTTGATTGATTGACATTGTTGTTTGATTTAATACCATCCAGGAATTGTCCATATTGCTTTTTTTTAAGTCCGTTTCCGATTTACTAACGTGGGATGATTGAAACGTAAAACATCTCTGTTCCAAACAATTTCCTATACTTGTCAAAAACTGCGTTCTGTTAATTTCCGTCAATTTGGAATTCAAGCTAATAGAAATAGTTTTAAATTCCCCACTCTCAATAGCTGACTTGGCTTCTTTAGACTTTTCTCCCAACTTTTCTCTCATGGCTTTAATGATGTGAATTGTCCGTCTTATTAGTTTATCAGCTCGTGATAAATTACATTCCGTTCCCTGTAATTGCTCTGATAACATAGATAATTCCTCAAGTACATCATAGAAAAGTGCCAGTGCCTTCAAAAATTCCTCCGACTTTAATCTATTTAGCAATCCATGATATTTTTCTTTTTCGGACTATGGTCTTTCGGGATCTAGTGTTGCATTTTAAAAATGCATTGCAAGTGCAGGATAAGAATACCAAATAGTCCTCACGGTCATGTAACTACTGGCAACCCATCTTATTTTAAACACTTGTCTAATTTTATTTAACTGAATACCGAGATCTGAAGCAATTTTTTCAAGTTCGCGACAACTTTTAGGAGATCGACTATACAGGGAATGCAGTATTTCAATAAATGCCTGAAAATGGTTAGTAGAATTTTGGTGTCTCATCGCATCGTGAACAGAGGTCGATCCAAACGATAGTTAAGACAATGCCAAACCAAAATATGCGGATACTGATTTCGAAGCAATTTTCCAACTCCCGATGTTGCTCCCAACATAACGCTAGCTCCGTCGCACGCGAAACATACCATTTTTTTTTTTTTTGCAATAACTATCATCAACTCCATATGATTTTAAACAAAGCAGTAATGTGTTGCAAATCGTTACTGCTTTTTGACCAAGTTCAAGGAGGTCTAAAAATATGGTTGTGTCTACAGAATTCAGCATTCTACGAATGTAAACTATCAAAACCGTACGATTACTAAGGGATGTAGACTCGTCGATAATGACGGAAAATTTTGTTTCATTTTTCTTTAACGTCTCTCCTAATTTTTTTTTTAATTCATTTGCAATCTGATTTATTATCTCTTTTGAACCAGCTCATGAATGCAGAGTTATGTCCAAATTTATTCCACTTTTTGCTTGTAATTCAATCAAATTTGAATGATTGCTGTAAGGGCAATTAGATTTTGTTATATAATAAGCAGTATTGAACACTTTTACAGTAGTTTCTTTTTTATCGCTATTTGCCGAATCCAGTCTTTTTTCGAAAACTTCTTCATTACAATATTTTAAAATTTGTTCAACTTTTTTATGCGTTTCTGAAGATCGATAGAGGGAAATTTTAGTTTTTAAGGATTTCCATCGTTTATCACACGCATTACCACTGTATGATACTTTAAATGCGCTCCATTCGGCGGTAATGTACATACCTTGCTCTGCACTTGGACCCAGACTCCTCACTTTTTCACATGATCTGCAACCAAGGAAGCCGTTTTTCGCATCCAGCCAAGGTGTCTTCTCCCGTTGCTCCTTCTACTGACCGCATGTCCAAATGTCAGGAAAATGGTGCTTTGGGAAATTTCTTCATTGTTTTCCACTGATTTTGCGTTTAGCCCATCGACATGGAACGATTTGGTATTCACCGTCTGACTATCCATTCGGTCCACATCGTGGCTTTGTTGAACTGCATCGCTGTTTTCTCATTTTGCATTTTAAATCGTTTCGAAAATACTAACTTGGCGAGATAATGAAGCATTTTCCTTTTCTCGAGCACGCTTCATTTCAAAAAGTTGAAATACAAAACGGAATTAAAACAGATAACTGCGAAACTATTTTTTAGAACTCAACTTTACTTGATACGAGGACACTGTGTGAAGGAAGGCAGTTGTAAGCTTCCCAAGGAAACCCTTTACCCTCTGTTTCTGAAACGCCCGGGCTAATTGATTCCTACGGCCGTTTTGGCCGTAAGACCGGAGGTGAGGCATGTGGAGGGGCTTGACCCTCGTCTTCAAATTCCCTGTCTCCGGAGGCGTTAACTATTTGCGGTTGATTTTTATGGGTGTGCCCTTCGATGAATTAAGATGCCAAATGGTTGCAATTAAAATCTAGCTAGCCCTATTCAACTACAATCTCGCCAAACTTTTTTATTTTGGGAATTCGTTCTGCATTTTTTGAGTCTTATTTTCTTTCGTTTGTTTAATTAATTTAATTATTTGTTTGTGCCCCCCCCCCCACAATATGTGGTGTCACTTTGTCGTGGTGGACAGGCTTTAAACTAATACCACTTAAAAAACGATTTAATTAGAACAAATACATAAATAGAAAAAGTAAATAAACATGTATAATCAACCAGGAACTTTTCACGAAGTAAGCCCGTAAAATTTCATCATTTTTGACCCACCTTGGTCGCTTTCATTGCCCCCCCCCCTTACGGACATCCAACAGAGATTGCGGGTCCTTTTGTTATATTTGCGGGTATTTATGGTACTAATAAATTGCAAAAGGGGGGCAATTGCCCATGATTTAATAACTTATAATATGCACCATATGCTTAAAATGTAACCTAACATGCTGCTGACTAAAGCAAATTGATTTTTCTGGAAAATTATCCTTTTAACCGATATCGAAACATTGCTACTTAGTGGACTCTCGGTGCACATAAAAGTTTTAAATTTGGTTTAGTTTGTTGGTTTTACGTCCCAAAGCTACACTTTGGGCTGTCTCAGATGGGACCGCTGGCTTTACGTAACCTCCGAACCTCGATATGTTCTCAAAGAAACAACCAGCACACAGGGATTCGAACTCCCGTCCAGTAAGATGTCAGGCAAACGCCTTAACCAACTACGCCACTAGATACCCCAACAGATTAAAAAAAATTCTGAAAGAAATTAACTACAATTTACTTATTCGTTTATTTACTTAAATTAAACTATTCGCATATTAAAATACTGCATGCAACTGAAAAAAGAAGTAGAAACTGCAACTGTTACTTTTGCAATGTTCGAATAACGAAACCTTCGGAAAACAGAAACCTCTGAATAACGGCTGTACACTGTAAGTTCTAAATAATTCATCGCTTATTTTTTATTTGGACTTCCCCGCATTGTGGGGTTTTGTGGACCATCGATCCGGCCCTGAATGTATAATACAAATAAATGTTCTTGAAAACCTTTAAATCTATACTTACATTGCATGGAGTACTTTCATAATAGATGCATAAGCAATAAACTACACTCTGGTACATATCTGAGCAATAAACTACGCTCTATATTCATATTCTGCTGGATTGTATTTCCAACATTTTATTATTCCGATCACTAAACCTATTTCTAATAAATTTACATTATACAATTAATAATATTATTTTCAAAATAATACTTAATATCTCCTCATTGTAAATTTAAAATAACGTTTGTTTCAAACATTGGTGTACGCAGGGGGGTGTTGACGGGGTTTGTAACCCCCCCATTACGATGAAGGGTTAGGATTACGTGAATTGCAGCTCTGTAATCCCCCATTGAGCCCATATCCCCCCTTACGAACAATCTGCGTATGCCTATGGTTTCAAATACCAATTATTAGTTCCACTGATGTTTCCAAAAGAGAATAACGGTTTACGATGTGAAGACCACTGGAAAATGTTAGTGTTTTCCCGTGTTTTGAAAGTTTCCCGCCTTTTTAGTCCCCCCCCCCTCCAATTCTGGAGTGGAGAGGAGAGGAGATGGAAAAACTCAGATAAGAATGGGGATAGTGGCAATAAAACTTCGGATGATTCCAGTTCAAACGTTGGCTGGTCCCGGGTGTAGGGATCATGTTTACAAAAAGCCATCAGAAAGCAGAGGGCTAAATCGCATCTGGGAGGAAGGGGGAGCTATATAATTTATATTATTATACTTTCCCATTCCTAAATGCGTCGGAGAGGATGAAGACGAATTGGGACGTGGGGAAGGGATTGGGTAGGGTTGCCGAAGGCGTCGGAGTGGAAATATAGTGGGAGGGAAGATTTTGACCACTCAACTCCTCCAATGTCCGCCTTTTCATCCTTGTCGCACTCGATGTGTCAAACAAAGTATTGTGGCTTATTCTGTTTTCGGAATATAGTTTAAGACACTTGTTTCAAGCTGTAATTTCGTTTAAATACCCACGATTTATTTTATGATCATTGCTCTAAGAATTTTTTTTTCTTAACAGAATTGTAGAATTCACATATTTTTTATTTACAACTTGAACAGAATTTTTTTTGTAAAATGTATGATTTCCAAAAACCTTGCCCTAGTGCCGCTAGGCCTCGACTGCACCACTGCTGTACAAGACAATGGAAACTGTTTTTTTGAAGTTAAAAAGATACTCAGAATAGATTTCTACGATAGATCTTGTATGCATCATATTTGTTTACAGAGGTTTGACTCTTTATCTACTCCATAATAAGGATAAGGGAAATTATAAATTTTAGTATACCTCTATAAGTTTCAATGAAAACTTTATGTTAAGAAATTTAATTTATTAATTATTGTGAAATATACTAGTCTACTTAGATATTTAGTATTATTAAATATATTGTTAAAATACATCAAAACATCAACGGATGTTAATCTTCCCCCCCTCGTAACAAGCACCTTGCTACGGGCCTGCTTTTTTAGCAGCAGTATCAAACCATCGTGCATCGTCTGTGGCGTATCGAAAATGAAACTCTAACGTAGTAACTTTATTTCCACATTTAAGAAAATATAAGTTCATACTAAAGTGTTCCAAAAGAGGAAAAATAAAAATATATTAAAACGAACACGTTACATTAAAGCACGAGTATCTAGATTAATTCATTTATTGAGAAGAAACTAACATCCTCCCCAACCTGGTCAATTTCCAGGGAGATGACCAGTTGTATCGGCCTCGTTATGTCCTTCCCGTCAACACGTAACACGCATGATCGGATTCTCCCATCACAGCCTTCGATTCATTTTTCTACAAGGGCTTTCTTCCACATATGTTGCGGCCTTACGTCCTCTTGCAGCACAACGAGATACGAATGTTCAGATACTTGTGGGTATTGCTTATCTGACGATGGGTACGCAGTTGCAACATATATTCTTTGGACCATCTCTTCCAAAATGTGTTCAGCAAGTCTTGTTGCTGCTTGTATACTTCATCTGTGAGAAACTGTAATAGCTTGGTAATGTCACCTTCTAAAATTTTGTTCCGTTTGGCGTAAATAATCCATCGACGACAAATATCTTCTGGAAAATCACGCAAAATTTTTGGCACTGATACACGAACATAAGCGTTAGTATCTTCTCCTAAAGCACTTAAAGCTTGCAGCCTTCCATTACACTCGATATATACATCATTTAGTGCCACAGATGTTGGCTTTCCTATTGGTGTAATATTTTCCAAAATATCTAAGTGAGTTTGAATAATTCTGTTTTTATCGCCGTAATGATTAATAAGAATACTTCTAGTAATTTCATACGTATCAGCAATAATACTTATTCCGTCGACTAATCGTTTCGGTTCATCATCTAAATAGCTTCTCAAAAATACATGTTTATCAATAACTGAGATATTTGGATTATCAAATATAGAGGATTAAAATTGTTCCCCAAAACTTTGCTTTTGTTCTACATCTCCTCGGAACGGCTCAAGTCAAATAGCCGGTAACTTTAGAGCATAGGAATGGGATATTGGTACAATAGCCGTCGAATTGACATTAGAGTCATGGGTATAATTAATAGTTTTCGACGATGCAGGTTGTATCTTTTTCTGAGCCTTAAAAATAGCCAGTTTAGCATTGTCCGTATATTCTTCGCATTGGATTGTATCTAATTCATAATCGCTATCGGAAAGTAGACTATGAATACTGTTCGTTGTCTCGTATCTTCATTTCGAGCAAGGTATTCCAAAGGCGATCACAAATATACTCAATATTATAGCTTGAAGTTGTCATCATCAGTAGTAGCTAATTGTGTTACAAAACGAGTGATGTTTCCTCTTACAGTTTTGCGTTTTCGTTTGAGTAGAGTAATGTTTTCTAAATCTTCGCTATTTTGTGACATTCTAAAACATTTGTATAAGAACTGTTTGACTTTAAAAAATCCTACTTCACATTAATATTGGTTTCAGGAGCGTAAATGTTCTCAGTCCTGGAACAACTGTATTTTCTGGAACAAGCGTATTTCCTGGAACAAGCGTATTCTGAAACAAGCGTGTTTTCGTATTTCCAAGAACAAGCGTATTTTCGTATTTCCAGGAACAAGGTAGTTTTCGTATTTCCAGGAACAAGCGTATTTTCGTATTTCCAGGAACAAGCGTATTTTCGTATTTCCAGGAACAAGCGTATTTTCGTATTTCCAGGAACAATCGGGCAGTTTCGGCACCAAAATGTGGTGTATCGGAGGTAAAACTTTAATGTAGTAAATTATTTCCACATTTAAGACAATATATGTGTATACTAAAGCGCTCCAAAAGAGAAAAAGTAAAAATATATTAAAATGAACACGCGACATTAAAGCACGAGCATTTAGATTAGTTCATCTATGGAGAAGAAACCGTAACACCGTCTCAGGAGTATAAGACCTGTATAAGTGGTTTTATCTTGTCTATATACATATTTTAAAGTATTTTCTAATGCCGTCGCTTTTTCACTATGTGTGCTATTTTTGATTGGCGAAGAGGAAACTTGTTTACTGTCATCGCATCTACTTTCGTCTTTTATGATTTGCACAATCACGGATTCAATGATTTTAAAATTTTCATCACTGTTTACAATCACTTCTTGTATTCCATATTTATTAGATTTTTTACAACATAGCAATTTTGTGAGAAGTTCTAGTAAAAGTCCACCTTTTTCGTGATTTCCATTATCTTTTTTTTTCTGTGAGCCTTATTAAGTTGGATAAAAATTTAGTACAGACATTGTCAGTTTATCATTATAGGACTTAGGCTGTCAGATCTTTTTCAAGCTGAAATTTCTCGAATTTTTCTTAAAAAAATTTGCCGGGACAGAGATTTGAAATGGAAATTCTAAAAATTCCATCGCCTCGAATTTAACGGAACCTCCAGCTTTTAAGGCCCTTCTGTATAGGCTTCTCATTGACCTCTTCGATGATTTTGTTTAATCTTTACATATCAAAATAGAGTTACAGAAAAACACTGTGAAAGTTATGACAAAACCGCGAGGGAAGTTTTTGTGCTTGAAGCAAAAATTTTCAAAACGAGATGACTCCAAACTCCAAGAAGGAATAGTTTTTAGTCCTCAGATCATGAAGTTGCTGGAAGATAATATGCTGGAAGAAAACTGAATATGAAAGAGGGCGCTGAATGGCAATCATTTACATTTGTGGCCAGGAAAATGACAAACATGGGAATTACTTTTAGTTTATTCAAGATCTTCTGAATAACTATGAAAATCTTAGCTGCCAGGTGCCTTTAAAGATTCATTTCTCGCATTTGTATCTGAACGTCTTTCTTGAAAATTTGGTAACGCACAAGCTATAAGCCAGCTCGTAAAAGATTTCACCAGAACAACTAAATTGAACCAAGGAAGGGAGCTGCGAAGGCAGCAGGAATCCAGAAATGATGACAGATTATTGCCAGTTTTTATGAAAGGAAGTTGCTTCAATATATAAAAGAAAAAATGAACTTCTTGTAAATGTATTAAAGAACTGTTTTTAATATTTTGTTTCATCTGTTATTTTATATTGAATGTCCTATATAACTCTGATGTTTATAATATTTAAACTAAAATATTGTTATTCGTAAGTTTTAAAGTCAGATTTTTAAAAAGATTATATTTATTTGTATTCTTTCATTTCCCGGGTAGGGATATTTAAAAAAAGTTACTGTAAATCCGTCAGCAATTTAAAATCATAGGTCTATTAAATTTTTACAGTCATGCTTGAAATCAACACTCCAAAGTTTGTAAACAATATCCTATTTGACAAGTGAGATAAAATTTATGGTGTAATTATTTATAAAAGGTTTTGTCAGAAAATTGGTTCTACACATTTAGAACAAGGCGCAGTAGAGCTGCAAAATTAATGTAGAAAAGTCAATGTCGTAAAGATACAGATTAATCATCTTAACGAAAGAATAGAAATTAAAAATTTTATCTTAGAATATGTAATAAGTTGACAGATAACCGGCTAATGTAAAAAAACCTAATATTTAACTTATTCTCAATCCTTTTAAAGAAATTGATGATACTGAAACAATGTCCATATTTAACTTGCCTGTGATGAATACAGATCCAAATTGTGACAAAACTTTCCTGGTTATTTCAGGGCCGATTCTGGTGGGAATGCAAAAGGCGCCCCCTAACATGGATGGTCAGTAGCAGACAGTTTATCATACTGTATTTGATCTTAGGATTAAAGAAAATATCAAGGATCTATGTTCAATCTTATGCAAATAAACAATGAATTTTTTTGCATGGCAATTGTTTAAAGTAATGCATATCCAATTTTTAATTAAATAATATTAAATTAATGAAGGCGGTGATATTTTTCCTGCATTTGGGCATCCACATTGTTTTTGCACTTGGGCGGTCATGTTGTTTTTACATCTGGGCATTCCAGGAACGACCCTAAGCTACACACTACTACATGTGAACCAGACCTCTGAAGCGTTGTTCACTGGACAAATAAGTGAGCGATTGATTCTTTCTGTCTTAGGAATCGGTCACTGGTTCAACACGCTTTTACTGTGTACAAATGAGGTTTAAAAAGTTCACGATTTTTTTCGCTGTGGTTTAGGGATGAGGATCAGAGTTCAGGGATTAATAGTTCTGATTTCTAATTAATTAATTATGTATAACATTAAACAGAACTTTGAAATTTTAATAAATGAAAATAAACGAGAACACCGCCCATAAAGCTCCGAGTTATGGTATTTATTCACCAAATTCATTGTCTTTTATGATAGTTATGCACACTTGCGTAAGTTGTTGGAATTTGCATACAAGATTTCATGGAATTTGCAAGTGTATATTGCAAATTGTGAACCCATTATCGACGGAAAGCTGCTGTACCGTTGAAGGACTAAAATTTACTTGCAACCCAGTTATAGAATTATAAATTCTTTATTCGAATCTGCGTTACAAATAGATGTCATAACTGATAAAACTACCAAGTCTTGCTTAGTTAAAGGAGCTGTATATTAGCAAGTTTCCTCCACTGTTATTTCATTTTTATTCAGTTAATTTCTTTTAAAACTGTAAAGTTTCAAAGGAAATATAATTAATTCTTTCAACACCCATTTTCAAATTTCATCATATAAAATCCCATTTCGTTATCAAGTCATTTACAGTATCAGAGAAACTGGATACAAAAAAATCCCTCGAGGGAAAAAAATTATAAAATCATAATTGAATTAAAAAACTCGGAATCGCAAAATCAGAAAGAGATAAGATTTTAGTCAATTAATTTTTCTGTGCTCCTATCTTCCATATAAAAATTCTTTTATAAGCGATATACAATTTTAATTATTTAAATTGGTAGTGGAATGAAACTGATCAAAGTTCCGTCACTACAATAAATAACATGAAAGGTAAGAAATAACAATCATAGCACAGTAGCCAATCGGTGCTATATCAACAGGATAGACTTAAAAAAAAACCCCAAAGAAATTTTATATCTGTACAGAGATATACTTGTGATGAATTTGTTGCAAATGTCGTACTGAGAGTTGATGCCGCTTAAAATTCGGTGCTGTAATTCGGGTTTTTATTTGTTGAATTCTAATGGCATTCTAACTTTTATATCAGTTGTAATATCGTTTTAATTTATCGTGTTAGTAAATTGTTTGTTTTTTTAAATTTAAGTTTAAAGGTCACGCTGTCAATCATGTGGGACGTGACCAACGGCTTAACGCTATATCTGAGAGTCGAACCCGGCTCTGTAAGCCCGAAGTGGCCCACTAATATAATGCAATCATTTTGACTTCTAACAGTGTAAGATGTCAGACAATGCTAAGGTGACGGAATTAAAAAAAATACGTTTGAAATTGATTAGCAGTCTATTGACTCCTAATCAAATATCGATGAACTACAAATTGAATTAACTGGAAATTATGAAATAGAACCGTAAATCCCAGGACGGAATAAAAAGGCACGTTTCAATCTGTGTGGTAAACTTAATTTGCCGATAGCCAATCACCATCTTTAATGGCGAATTTCATTACTTTTATTGCTTATGGTTTTTTATCGTTGAATTGTGTTGGTGAACACATTAACCCGAGATTACAAACAGTGTCGGCTTCCAATTTTTATAGATTTTTAGAGATTACTTTTAGAATTGTACACCTCTTCCTGTCTATACTACTAAGGGGATTTAAGAGCGTATCCTGTAATAAGAATGGCAAAATTATTTCATAAAAATTCCCTTTATTGCAAAATTATTAGCCTATTTCGTATAAAAAATGTTCTCTTCGACTGTTTCCTAAATTGATTACAGAAAGAGGCAATTTAAGAACACTGTCTATTTGTTTCCTCACTGATGAAAGGGGTTATCAGAATTGGGAGTTTGCGCTTTTTGTCATTTCGAATTAATGCGATCACCAATACAATGCAGCGACAAAAAACTATAAGCAATAAAAATAATAGAATTTGCCATTAAAAATAGTGATAGGCTATCGGCAAATTAAGTTTGCTACAGCTAGAAATGTGCTTTTTTATTTCATATTAGGGTTTGCGATTATGTTCCATTTCATCATTTCCAGTTAATTCGATTTGGAATTCATCGATATTTGATTAGGACCCAATCGATTACTAATCAATTTCAAAGTTATTTTTTTTAACTCCTTTACCTTAGTATCGTCTGACATCTTAGAAGTTATAATGCTTGAATTTTATTAGTACACCACTTCAGGCTTAGAGAGCAGGGCTCAACTGCCACTAAATTTAATTTCGCTTAAATGTATCGTGACTAGGATATGGCGTTAAGCCGTCGGTCACGTCCCACATGACCCACAGCGTGACCTTTGAACATAATTATAAAAAAAAACCAGTTCATTAACACCATAAATTAAAACAATATTGCAACCGATGTAAAAGTTAGAATGCCATTAGAAATCAACAAATAGAAACCAAAATTTCGGCTCAGAAATTTTCAGCAGTATAAACTTCTACGAGTGCACGTAAAACAAATTCATCACACGTACATCTTTATACAGATGTAGTCTTTTTCCGGTCTTTTTTTAAGACTATCCTCTTGATATACCGCCGATTGGCTGCTATGGTATGATTGCTATTTCTCACTTTTCATATTATGTATTGTACTGATGGAACTTTGACATATTTTATTGTATCACTGACTCAAATAATAAAGTTTGTGTATCGCTTATAAAATAATTTTCATATGAAAGATAGGAGCATAGAAAAACGAATTAATTAAAATCTTACCTCTTTCTGATTTTGCGATTTCGAGTCTTTTATTTCAGTAATGATTTTATAAAGTTTTTTCCTTCGAGAAATTTTTTCCGTATCCGGTTTCTCTGATTCTGTAAGTGGCTTGATAACGAAATGGGACTTCATGTGATGAAATATCGAAATGGGACTTCATGTGATGAAATATCGAAATGGGATTTCATGTGATGAAATATCAAAATGGGTATGGAGTGAAATAATTTTACTTTCTTTTGAAACTTTACAGTTTGAATTGCAACTAACTGAATAAATAATGAAGTAACAGTGGAGGAAACTTACTAGTATACAGCTCCTTTAACTAAGCAAGACTTCGTAGTGTTATCAGTTATTACATCTATTCCTAACGCAGATTCGAATATTGAATTTAATTCTATAACCTAGTTCCGAAACAAATTCTAATTCTACAACGATGTAACAGCTTTCCATCGATAATGAGTTCAAAATTCGCAATATATACTTGCGAATTCTGTGAAGTCTTTTATGCAAATTCTAACAGATTACGCAAGTTTGCATAATTATTAGAAAAGACGATGAATTTGGTGAACAAATACTGACAGTTAGGCTAATTCGAATCTTTATGAGCGCTGCTCTCCCATTTATTGTCATTCATTAAAATTTCAAAGTTCTGTTTAATATTATACATAATTAATCAATTAGGAATGAAAATTATTAATCACACGACTCCGATCCTCATCCCTAATCCAAAGGGCAAACGGAAAAATGGAATCGTGAACTTTTAAACCTAATTTGTTTATTCTAAAGGTGTGTTGAACCAGTGACCGATTCCTAAGAAGAAATGAATCAATCGTTCATTCATTGACCAGTGAACGACGATTTAGAGACCTGGTTCATACAAAGTAGTGTTTTGCACATGGTCATTCCTGGTTCGTTGGTCGCCTAGATGCAAGAATAGTATCGCCTACCTAATTAATTTAATATTATTTAATTAAGAATTGGATATGTATTACTTTAAACAATTGTCATGAAAAAAAAACAATATTTTTTCAATTTTTATTTGCTTGAGATGGAACACAGATCCTTGGTTTTGTCTTTGATTCAAAGCTCAAATATATCATAATAAACGGTCTGCAACTTCCCATAGATTTAGCACTCCTGCCGTTACGATACACTTAAGCTAAATTAAACTTACTGGGAGTCGAACCCAGCTCTGTAGGCCCGAAGTGGTGAACTAATAAATTCAAGCATTATAACTTCTATGATGCCAGACAATGCCAAGATGACGGAATTAAAAGAATACCTTTGAAATTGATTAGTAATCGATTGGGTCCTAATCAAATATCGATGAATTCCAAATCGAATTAACTGGAAATAATGAAATGGAACAGAATCGAAAATCCCAGGACAAAATGAAAAGGTACGTTTCTAGCTGTGGCAAACTTAATTTACCGATAGCCTATCGTCATCTTTAATGGCGAATTTCATTATTTTTATTGCTTATAGTTTGATGTCGTTGCATTATATTGGTGATCGCATTAACTCGAGATTACAAGAAGCGTCGACTTCCAATTTTGATAATCATTTTCATCAGTGCAGAAACAAATAGATCGTGTCCTTAAATTGCCTCTTTCTGTAATCAATTTCGGCAACAATTGAAGAGAACATTTCTTATACGAAATATGCTACTAATTTCGCAATCCATGGCAGCTCGATTAACTAATGTTTTCATAATTTTCATAAGGTGTATTCCTGCATTCTTGAAGTCCTATAGACTAGAGATAGGAGGAGGAAATTTGCAAGTCTTTTTTGTTTCTGTATGCATGGTTTATCGGGGGATATGTGTACAATTTTTTGCATTAGTATCATCATTATTATTATTATTATCATGAAATGAAGTAATAATGAATCGACTCTTTAAGTTTTATGGCCCAAGGATAGGGGAGGTAATGCTGCGCCGGAACTTAACGTTTTGTCTAGGAATTCAAACCCCCCTTCAGGCTCAGTGAATCGACAAGCGGATTACAGTGAGCTGTTAGTCCGTAAGCGGTTTTTTTTTGGATACCGTTGGAAGTTGAATCAGGGTTAACGGTAAGGTAGTCGAACGCGTTACCACCCGTTACCAAATTTTCCGTGAGGCCAATGGTAAACTGTGAACAAAGAACGCTTTTGTAGAATTATAATTATTTTTGGGATAAACACACACTGGAGCAAGGTTCTTTTATTATTTCCTTTATTTTTAGCTCCGTTATTTCCACATTTGAAGCTAATGTTATGACGTCAATTTCTACTGTTTTGTGTTTTAGGCGTCATGGAATGTTAGACAATGGTTTTCTGTATACCACAGGGCAGACTTCCCATAACATTGGTAAAACTTTGGCCTTTTTTAATTATATCACTTGTTCGTTTTCTCCATCGAAATCTTTAAAGCAGATTGTCTTCTTCCTTTCTCAAAACCTGTCCTCATCCCATCAAATCATTTATTTTTCTTACTCTTTCTGTTGCTTTCGTTGTATTCGTTTTTACGTGTGTTTCTCCTAAGTGTTGCACAAAGGGCATTTCTGAGCATATGTAACTCAGCTCTCTTTGTGTGCAAAGTCTCTTCTCTTCTCGCCTAAATGTTTAACACTCGCATTAATATGCCGCATATTAATGCGAGTGTTATGCCGCATATTATATATCGGTGGTTGAAAGTTTTTCAAACAGCTAAAGATGCATAGGTAATTATCAGTGGTTTGGACTTAAGGGGGGGCATCATGGTACGCAACTGACACCACCCTACGATACATTTAAAACCAACCAACCGCAAGTGTGAATCGAACCCAAATCCACAGAATCCCAGAACCATATCCAGGCTGGAGCTATAAGGACCAATGAAAATGTAGTCAGCCCCTGAAAATTTTTTTTTCTCAAAATAAAATATTGTAGAATTTTATTCTAAATTTTTTGTTTTGTATGAAATTGTACATAAGAGTGGAAAAAAGTGTTATTTTACGTTAAAAATGTATTCAAAATAGCTTTCTACGGCAGACCTTGAGCACATTATGTTTTTACTGAGGACTGAGTCTTCATATACTTAATATTATATAATAAGTATACTTAATATTATATAATAAGTATACTTAACATTACATAATAAGTATACTTAATATTATATAATAAGTATACTTAATATTATATAATAAGCATACTTAATATTATATAATAAGTATAAGGGAAATTCTACTGATGTATGCTAAACTTTATACATTTTCGATGCAAAATTTACGTTAAGAAATTTATTTAACGTTAAATATATTAGTCTGCTTATATTTAGTATTATTAAATATATTAATGAAATATATCAAAACATTTACGAATTGTAAACCCCTCGTAGCTTTCTGAGTCCATCACCCTGTAACTTTCAGAGTCCACCCTGTAACAAGCGTCTAGCTACGAGCCTGTAGGATCCCAAGGCGTCTGGGTTATTTTCATACGTTTGAATAATACTATACATTTGATCCTGATTATAATGTGACAGTCCTGTAGCCAGGATGAAGTAGCAACTAGGGCAAGGCAAAGGGCATATGGGGCACGGGATACCCCTGGATTGTCCTTTGTAACTCGATGTAGTCTAGTTAGATGTTTTTGTAGCTCGATGGGACAACTGGGGCATAAGCATGGGGCAACTGGAGCCACGCCCCTTCTGGTCCTGGCTTGGTTATATGCCTGTGAGAAGAGGAGATAAAACATTTATGTGGGTGCATTTAAAATACACAGGATAAAAATCCCTTATTGCAAGAAGAAACCTGTCAAAGCAATCCAATAATTTTTCCTATAAATTTCTTAATGTCAAGTTCAAAAATAGGTTTGTTTCCTTTTTTTATAAAGAAAAAGGAAGGAGCCGTGAAACCAAAAAGGAAGAAGTGCCATTTTTTTTGGAAGTTATGGAATTCCGTATTCCTACTTTTGAAGATATTTTCTTTTGGATACAAGTTGCAAACGTGGATCGAACAATAATGATGATAAGATCATACCATCACCCACCGTCCACCCACCATCAACTTATATAATGACATTAGCGTTTGGAAAAAATATAAAAAATTTTGATATTTAAATAAGTATATTATATACAGGGCTGTCCCCAAAGGGTACGCACTGTATGCGCCGCATACTCACAAGAAATTTTAAAAAATATCGAGTACGCGCTGTATACTCTCAAGAAAATTTTGAAAAATACCGAGTACGAGCTGTATACTCTCAAGAAAATTTTAGAAAATACAGAGTACGCGGCGCGTACTCTCAAGGTCTCAAAAAAGTTTTCGTATTTGCTGGTTTTTGGACAACTTTCAACAAAGTTCAGCCTTTTTTTTTTCTAGTCATTTACAAACTTGAAGGGAAACAAATGAGGAAAGGAAAACCCCCTGAACTCCCCCAAGCCTCAAAATAATATCCTGCGTACGGCTAGGTGAGGAATGAAAAACTGATGACAGTGGTAACTGCCACCTTGGGCTTGGATAGACGATAGACGACCAGTCAAATGCAAGTCAGCATGGCACAGTGAAGTCAACAAGTCCAGTAATCCTGAAATTACAACACTCTTTAGTTAAGATAGCACAGCATTCAATAATTTTTTTCAGAATAGCCCTGGTGATATATAATTTGCTTATATGATGATTTTGTTTTCAGTTTTCTATCAGTTTTATTATATCTTATTTTAACCTACCTAACAAGAATCCGAATAAAATTTGCGAAAATGTCGGTCCCTTTATGCTCGTTGTAAACGAATTGGACTGAAATCGTATTGGTAATTATAATCGGTTAGTACATTTTTGTTTATTTTAAAAGTTGAAATATTTCGTTGTTGTTTATACGATTTATTTATTTTATAATGGGGAGTAGTATAAAAGGGCCGTTTCTGGGACAATCCGTAATGGCCGCCGTTTCCGGTTTCCTAGTGCCCACCCCGTCAAATCACTTTTGGGCATGGTCTAAATCCTTCACCCCCATCAAACCACTTTTATTTTATTAATTAACAATTGTTTTGCTACGTGAATCATCTGTTTTTTATATCAGTTCCCCACCTTGTCAAACCACTTTTGCCGCTTGACCTATATCCCTCACCCCGTCTTTTAACACTGTCTTGATTATGAATACGAGATTTCCGTAATTCTTATTTTTTGTTTAGTCTTATTTAACAAATGATTCCATTTCCACAGAGTCAGGAGGCGGGATTCAAATTGCGCATTTTTTTTTTAATGAAGTGTTCCCTAATAGGTCTAATTTTAGTTTGTTTTTTTAATAACCTTTCAATACATTTTATTTTTATTGGTCTAATGCTTTATTTGTTTTTAACATCACAGTGATATATTTATTTTCATTTAATCCATTTCAACACGATTTTAGTTATCCCTTCAGTTTTTTTTCCCGAACTGTTTTCAATTTTGATGCCTTTTTCGGGAACATTTCGGAATTTTACACAACCATAGGATTTTTACCAATAAATTGGGATTTTATATTGGGAGCTAGTTGTACATAAATCGTAATATTATTTAAGATATGTTGAAATACAAACGATACGTTGAAAACAAACGACGAAAGATCATACAAACTATACACCTATTTTTAAAAGATATAAATACAAGAAAATGAACGAAAATCGGCATGGTATTAAAAAAAAATAAAATAGCAAATAAAAGTGCAATTAGAAATATATTAGCTCACCAACACACAACATGTTAAAAAATGAACTTTCGATATATTAAACCTGGAAACTCTCAAAATCCTACTACAATACATCTCAAAATGCTAGATAAAAAAACAAATAAACCTACCTGAGGCGACTTCGGAAATAGAAGAAGGTTACATAGTCAGATCGCCCCCTCGAAATTTCCTCGAGGGGTGAAGTGAACTCTTGACCACCTATGAATACACCTCTCTATGGGGAAAAAAACACATCCCAGACGGTACACTCCATCAGTGTCTGAGAAAAGAGGAAAATCCCCATTTGCAGAACTTGGGTCGTTTGTAAACAAGAAGTGCAAGGTTTCAGAAACATTATCTCCACTAAGGATAATAAACAATTCATAGCAAACAGACAGATTATAATTTAGATTGCGACGGGAATGGAAACCCAGTAGAGGAAGAAACATAAATAGCGGCAGGGTTGATAAAACGTTTGATCCTACTTCAGGTTCACCGAACACATAATATTAATAGTCTTCTATATAAAACGGAACACAGCCCTCAAAAAAAAAAATCACGTAAGTGCATTTGAAAATCTTTTTATGCGATTTAATTATTGAGTACAAAAAAATCCTAACACCTTTTGGTCATTAGGTAAATATATATTTTCCTTTTTTCATATTGTTTATTTTATTTCTTTAGCGAAAATATATTAATATCAATTAAACAGGACTAATTACAACTGATTTTTTTTTACATCTGTGAAAAAAAAAAGTTGAGTAGTGGTGCCTCTCGAATCCCCGCGCTTGCATTATATAATCCTTGTGTACTAAGCTGGCATATTAAAACTATATCTAAGATATGCATAAAATATGATATAAGATATGATATTTAATATACGTCTAAGAAATCATGTCTAAGACATGACATCTAAGATATATTTAAGATATGATATCTAAGATATATTTAAGATATGATATCTAAGATATATTTAAGATATATCTAGATATATTTTAAGATATGATATCTAAGAAATTACACGTTTAAAAGATATGCATAAAATATGATATAAGATGATATCTAAGATATTATATTTAAATCATGATATCTAAGATATTATATTTAAATCATGATATTTAAGATATTATATTTAAAACGCTGTCTAAGATTTATATTAAATATGATATGTAAGATATATCTTAAATATGATAACTTAGATATATCTTAAATATGATATCTTAGATATATCTTAAATATGATATCATAGATATATCTTAAATATGATATCTTGAATATATCTTAAAACCTGGATATCTTAGATATATCTTAAATGATATCTTAGATATATCTTAAAATATGATATCTAAGATAAATCATAAATATAATATCTAAGACATATCTTAAATTTAATATCTAAGATATATGTAAATATAGATATCTAAGCTATGATAATAATAGCAGAAAGTATACTAAGATTGTAGCTAAAAGGTGGTATACTAAAAATTTATGGCAACGAGGAGGGGTTCGAGGCACCGCTCCCCAACGTTTTCACAGATCTTCAAAAAATCGGTTATAGTGAAATCTGATTGGCAGTATTATGCAGGCGCTTTAAAAATAATATTGAAAAACGGAAAATGCGTTTACTAATGACAAAAATAGGATACTATAATATTAAATAAACATAAGATTACTAGAAATCCACGATAATTTACAGGAAGCTGTGTTCCGTTTTATATAGAAGGCTATTAATATTATGTGTTCGGTGAACCTGAAGTAGGATCAAACGTTTTATCAACCCTGCCGCTATTTATGTTTCTCCCTCTACTGAGTTTCCATTCCCGTCGCAATCTAAATTATAATTTGTCTGTCTGCTATGAATTGTTTATTATCCTTAGTGGAGATAATATTTCTGAAACCTTGCACTTCTTGTTTACAAACGACCCAAGTTCTGCAAATGGAGATTTTCCTCTTTTCTCAGACACTGATGGGGTGTACCACCTGGGATGTGTTTTTTTCCCCATAGAGAGGTGTATTCATAGGTGGTCAAGAGTTCACCTCACCCCTCAATGCAATTTCCAGGGGGTGATCTGGCTATATAACCACCTTCTATTTCCGAAGTCTCCTCAGGTAGTTTTTCTTCCTTTCTTTTTTTCCTTTTTTTTTTGTCTAGCATTTTGAGATGTATTGCGGTAGGATTTCGTGAGTTTCCAACTTTAATATATCGAAAGACCATTTCTTCAATATGGTGTGTGTGTTGGTAAGCTAATATATTTCTAATTGCACTTTTTATTTGCTGTTTCATTTTTTTTAATAACATGCCGATTTTCATTCATTTTTTTTCTACTGACATCGTTTGAAAGGGGGTGTATAGTTTGTACGACCTTTCGTCGTTTGTAGAATAACTTCAACATATCTTAAGTAATATTACGATTCATGTACAACTAGCACTTTTCCAAAGATTTACCAGGGAAGAATTTTAGAAAAAACTTCCTTTTCATACTACGACTGGGAACAATTTTTAAAAGAAGGGTGGTCGGTGGAGTATCAATAAGCTTCGAAAATTTGATTGAATGTCTGGAATGAAGGTGCGCGGAAATAACCAAACATTTTTCAAAGCTTTTCTGATCAAAAGAATTAAAATTAGATACACCTGCAGACAGTTTGAGATGGAGCGGGTACAGTTCTTCTTCGATGCGAGCCAAATTTGCCCGGACTTGCTTGATAATGTTACACAGAATGCTTAGTTTGCAAGAAAATAGAGTCTTATTCAAACGAGAATTAGGAATTAAATTGCATTTCAGCGATATAAACTGAGGAATGACCTTATGGTTGCGACAATTTTTAAGAAATTTAAGATGTTGAAGTTGTTTACATCTTCGAATTCGGAGTTTAGAAAATCTGTTTAGATCCTGTAACCACGATGAAACGGAGAGCGACATGATAAAGGCAGTGAAAAATAATTGTAAATTACTGACCGTGCTGAAGAAATATCTTGAAAGGTCAACCAGGTTACAGGCAACACGTTTGAGTCCGGCACCGCGTAGAAAACGTGGAAAGCGTAATCCGTCAGCAGCAGCGACGAAAAGAGAATTAAACTTATTAAAACACGGCGAACAGAGTCATATCCGGCGACGAATGAATATTACCGATCTCATTATTTAAACTTGCATGGCTGGGCGTACGAAAAGGCGAAAATACTTTCAAACACGTGGTGACAGCAGCAGAGACGAAAAGAGAAATAAACTTATTAAGACCCGACGAACAGAGTCATATCCGGCGACAAACGAATATTACCGATCTCATTAGTTAAACTTGCATGGCTGGGCATACAAAAAGGCGAAAATACTTTTAAACACGTGGTGACTTCACAAATGTCGTATAGCGTGTAATGGCGAATTTATAGTAAAGATGAAACGACACACTGCGCAAAATATTAAATAAAATAAAACACATTAACACAGTTTAAATAAATACAATGGTTTATAGCTATTTCGGAAGCGCATTTAGGCTTCCTTCTTCAACGAATTTCTTCAAAAATTGCTTCCATTCTACTTAAATTTAATTTCAAGGTCACTTTTACTCCAATCAATAAACTCGGTTATTCCAAACTCAAGGATATTATTCCTGATTGCAATTATTTTGGAATTTACTCCATTCCATGCCAGTGTAATCGTGTTTATATTGGTCAAACACGTCGGGCCCTTCGATTTCGGCTTAAAGAGCATGAAGCCTACGTGCGTAAACAACAACTGGAAAAATCTGCTTTGGCCAAACACGCCTGGGAAGCTGGCCACAAATTTTCTTTCGACAAGGCCCATCTAATAGAGAAAGTTTCTTCACCAGCCGACCTCAATTTCTTTGAAGCCTTCCATATTCTTTCGCATTCCTCTTCTACTGTTAACGATCAGCTTCCGTTCAATTCCATGTCCTCTATTTGGAGAAACTTCATTCGTCCCATAGCAAAAGACGCGGCTACGGACCCACAACTGGTTTACCCGAACTAATTTTGGACTAGCAATTTGGCATCGATAGTTTTTCTAGCACGTGTGTCACATTAGTGTAACTAGGGTTCTGAAGAAGGAAGCCTAAACGCGCTTCCGAAATAGCTATAAACCATCGTATTTATTTTAACTGTGTTAATGTGTTTAATTTTATTTAATATTTTGCGCGGTGTATCGTTTCATCTTTGCTACAAATAAGCTCTAGTTTGAGCTAATTAATACGTGGGTGGCAAAAAAAAAATTATTGTATAGTAATTTCTTATAATTTAAACTTTTTAAAAGACATATATCTCTTTTCAAATCTTATTTGATTTTTTGGTCTGTAATTCTTTTTGACATGTTTTAGAATTTGTTTTGCAGTTTTTTCTTACTTTTTAGTTTAAAACTTACATTTTTTTTAAAACTTATAACTTTTCATTTTTTCGAATTTCTTTTGTATTTTTTCTTACTTTTTATTTTAAACTTACACTATTTTGAAAATTTATAATTTTTTAATTTCTTGCGTTTCTTTTTTCTAAATTTATATTTTTTAGGTTTATCATATTTTAGAATTTTTCGATTTTCTTTTGCATCTTTTTTTTAAACTTACGTTTTCTTTTTCTATGTTTTTAGAACTCTTCCTTTTTTTCTAAAAACTTGATTTTTTTTAAATCCTTGCATTTCTTTTTCAAAACTTGCATAACATTTTGTATTTTACTTTTAATATTTTTTCAAATTTGTTTATACTCTGAATGCATAAAAGAGATGGGATTGATCTTCGTACGCATATAAGTATATGGACTGACCTTGCTCCATAATCGATTCTGGGTTAACGGAGTAAATATATTATTCGTTAAACTTAAAAATTGCAAATAGGAAAAATATAGCTCTAAAACACTATTTGCTGACTACTTTCTGAACTCTTTCGTAAAAAATAATTACGTGGTAAACTGAGATGCTTTTAAGAAAGAAAAATACATGTACAATGCCTCAATGAAAGTACTTTTTTATTTCGAAATTTTTTTTAGTAGGTGAAGGAACAGGTTGATAATGAAATCAATAAAACTTATTTCAAACATAGAAAAAAAATCTTTCAATATACAGTTACATTTTCCGCAAACGTAATATAAGATTTAAAATGATAATTAAAAAATAAATTTGAAAAAATATCACAAGAATAATACAAAATGTTATGCAAGTTTTGAAAAAGAAAAGCAAGAATTTAAACAGAAAATGTGCAAAGCAAAATTGAAACATTGCAAATTATAATAAACCCAAAAAATATAAGTTTACAAAAAAAATAAAAAAGAAACGCAAGAAATTAAAAAAAATGTAAGTTTTTAAAATAAAAGTAATATAAGGTAATGTATAAAAATGTATTGAACTGTTGTTTAAAAAAAACGAGGATTTGGGCTACTGGTGAACACCTCATTAAAAAAAAACTCATCACGATTCTCGCCTCCTGGTGATGTGGAAGTAGAATCATTTTTAAATAAGATTAAACAAAAATAAAATTACGAAAATCTCATATTTGTAATCATGACAGTATTAAAACCTCGAAGAATACCTAGGGGATCTTTAAAACCACGCGAAGATATTGTTAATTATAGAGTGACTAATTAGGTAGGAAACCCTAAAATCCCTATTTATTGGTAAAAATCCCTTAGTTGAGTAAAATTCTGAAATATTCCCGGAAACAGCATCAAAATTGAAAACAGTTCGGGAAAAAAACCCTGGAGAGATATATAAAATCGAGTTGAAATAGTTGAAATTAAAATAAATATATCACTGCAATGGTTAAAGCAAATAAAGCATTAGATCAATAAAAATAAAATGTATTGAAATGTTGTTAAAAACAAACAAACTACCTATTGGGGAACACGTCATTAAAAAAAAAATGCGCATTACGAATCCCGCTTTTTGACGCTGTGGAAATGGAATCATCTTTTAAATAAGACTAAAGAAAAAATAAAAATTACGGAAATCCCCTATTTATAATCAAGACGGTGTTAAAAGACGGGGTAAGGGATATAGGTCACGCGTCAAAAGTGGTTTGACGGGGTGGGGAACTGATAAAAACAGATGATTCATGTAGAAATTAAAAAAAAATTGTTAATTAATAAAATAAAAGTGGTTTGACGGGGTGGGGCACTAGGAAACCGGAAACGGCGGCCATTACGGACTTTCCCAGAAACGTCTTTTTATACTACTATGGGTCATCCTTCAAATTTAATTGAGGTAAAATACCATTTAGCCAATTTATTTCTGAATAATTTAATTTTTGATGACGTTTTATTTGATCGTATTTAAATAGGAATATTCCATTTCAAAGCAATTAATCTTCACTAACAGTACTATTTTAATATAAAGGATAAAAATTAATCAAATGTTTTACTTATATTTAATTTTGATTTTTAATTTCCCTTTCCGTTACACGTTGGGTGATAAAAACAGAACAAGTAGGACTTGTCTTTTTGCATTCTAAGATTCCGATCAAAGAGTAAGACTTTTTATTTTTGGTATTATTATTATTAAATAATAACAAACAATGTTTTTGTTTAAAGAAACAAAATAACGTTTTTAAAAAACAAATCCGATTACAGTTTGAGTTTTTAAGGATTTGGACTTCGCTGAGGAAGAAAAATATCCTAAAATATTTAAGTAACAAATGGAGCAAAGCTTAATATGTTAAAAAAATATATTTTTAGAAATTTAAAAGAAACTAAAAATAGGAAACGATAGTTCTATTATTTTACTTTACTTTCATCAATTAATTATTTTTTTATTAATTCCTGATTTTTTTTAAAAACTCTTTTTTAAAATTTAAAAAATCAGCGTCTTTAAAATTAAATTACTTACGAGGCTGGACTCGAAATATAATGATGTTTAATTCATTATGAGCTTGACATAAAACTCATTTAATTTCATCATTTCATCAACATTAACTAAGAGGTAAGTAGACCTAAAGCGAGACCAAAAATTTAATGTGATCTCAGGGTTATGAGATAAGATTTCTCGGACTAATTTGAGGGGACATAGGAGCAACAAATACCGAAAAAATGAAAAAAAAAATGTTTTTTTTAGATTTTTCCATTAAAAAATTCTTTAGTTCATTGCGCATATACTTGTGGTCTGAGTTTTAAAATTTAGAAATTTTAAGATGCTGAATAACAACATTTAAAGTGACCCACTTTCATTGCTATATATAAAAAGTTTTATTATAAAAAATTATTTTTCTTAGTTTCGCTTTTTTGGAATTTCGGGTTTATGAGAAATGTTCCTTATGATTTAATTTTTGATGAAACATTTTAAAACTTCGTAAGCATGTTTGCACTTATATTAGGAACAAACTGTAGCATGGATTTGATTATTACACCAAATTTTTTTGTAAAATTCCATTCATGATGATGATGATGCACAAATACGTGAAAAAACTGTTTTTTGATGAATACTCAATTAAAAATTTTTTCCACTTACTTTTATTTGAATTTAAAAATTCATGCTACATTTTGATAGTTATGAGTTTAGACATATCACAGAATTTTTAAATGCAAATTAAAAAATATTTGAATTGCAAGGAACGTTTTTGCTAACGGGTAAAAATGGGCTAAAAATACATGAGAATTATGAATAGCTCAAAAACTACATTACAATATTTAGTATGTATATTGCATATGAGACATTTCATATTTATTTCAAATTTGAAAGAGATCCGTCAAAAAAAAAAAAAAATGCAAAAGACGATGATTTTGCTCCTGTCTCTCCCCCCCTTAGCAATTTATTATTTTTTATGACTGCATATAATATATGCTTATGTAATATATCTATACTGAATATGAAGGTATACCGAACATAATATACCATATATACCGTTGAAAGTAAAATTGCCACGTCGTTTTTAAATTTAAATTTGAGTTAGTATGACCCAATCGAAAGCTCTACTTTCGTTATGCTTTCTGTTTGAATGATGTAAGCGTGCTTCAAAGTATGTACTTTTCCACTTGATGACGTCATTGTCCCCCGTGCATGTAATAACAAGTAATAAAGTACTGTCAACTGGGGTGATTTTGCCTACCGTGGGGTGACTTTATCCCACCAAATGAAGAAAGATAAAAGCGTTGGTAACTTCTGTCTGTTTCGTCGAAATATTTTAATAAAACCAGATTCCGGTAATTAGAAGTTTTGACTTGAATAAGAAATGTTTAATTTTAAAGTTTTAATTACTGAAAGTGGTAGGTATCACTGCAGTTGTTGTTTACATTTTTTGCGACATTTGCGTGTGATCAACTTCTTTGAAAAACTTGCTACATTATGTAAAATGGTGGTAAGTAATGTTTTTACCCCATCTGCTAAGAGGCCTGTGACAGATCTCTTCGGCTATGAATGTAAAGGTGGTATTACATTCAGACTTTCTGTGAACGCTTATTGAATGATTACTTGGGGAATGAGACAAAGTCCCCCCAAGACGGGGTGACCTTGTCCCACTTTCTGAAGTACACTTCCAAATTTCCAAAATTTCCAAGAATAATATATAGAATTATCTACTAAATATTTAAAAAATATGGGATATATATATATATATATATATGGCCTGCAAAAGGGTTGCTGGTATCTAACTGGAAGGAGACCCACACGCTGAACGTATGTGACGATGTGTGGAACCGGCCAGGCCAGTAACCTAGTGTCCTACCCCGCCTTCAAGTGGTGCAGGCTGAGCTTTCTATTTATGTGGCAAATTAATATTTGCTACACGGATAGAAAGGCGGAAGGGGAGGGCTAATTCACCAACCCGTCTAGCCAGCGTGGTGAAATTATGGCTAATTCCTCCATTATGTTGACACACCAGAAACCATGGCCCCTAGTCTCCAGGTGCTGGAGTGCTCCTGATCAAGGCAGCGGTCAGTGTGGCATGAAAGCAGGGGGTGCTAAGAATCACTGGAATGGCCCAGGCTGCCGTTTGTTATTGACCTTGGCTACGTTTAATGGACGATCCCTTGCTTCTGAAGCAAAACTTCAGGAATTGGAAGAGGAACTAGACAAGATCAAATGGGACATTGTAGGACTCAGTGAAGTTAGAAGAAAAGGTGAAGAGTTGGTGGAACTTAAAAGTGGACATTTGTTTTATTATAGAGGAACGGAAACTGGAAGAACAAGTGGTGTTGGCTTCTTAATCAACAAAAGAATTAAAGACTGTCTTCTGGAAGTTGAAAGTACATCAGATCGAGCAGCGAGGCTTGTTGTTCAACTAACCCAGCGATACCAACTTCAAATAGTACAGGTATATGCACCAACATCAAGCCATACCGACGAAGAGGTTGAAGAATTTTATGAAGAAATCAAAGAGTTACACACCAAAGGGAAACAACATATCAAGCTCATCATGGGGGATTTCAATGCAAGAATTGGACAACAGGAACAAGGAGAGACATCGGTTGGTAAATACGGATATGGGGAAAGGAATGAACGTGGCGATCAACTCATCGAATTTGCAGAAGCTGAAAACCTTAGCATCATGAATTCATTTTTTAAGAAGAAACCGCAAAGAAAATGGACATGGAAACACCCAAATGGGGGAACTAGTGAAATTGACTATATCCTGGCAAACAAGAAATCAATTATTGAAGATTGCAGTGTACTGAACAGATTTAATACTGGAAGTGATCATCGAATGGTGAGATGTAAAGTGCACTTAAATACTAAATTAGAACGACAGAAGCTCATTAGGAAACAAGTAAGTAAGAGGGTGGATCTAATGAAACTGAAAGTAAATACCGAGGCATTCAAGTTGGAATTAAAAAATCGCTTTTCTGCACTGGAAGGACTTATTGATGAAAGTGATATCTCAGAAGCAAATGAAAACATTGTTAAGACAATAGTTGAAACTGCTGGGGAAATTGGTGGTGTAACCTGTAAAAAGCACAATAGCAAATTATCTGAGAAGACGAAACAGCTCATGAAAAGGCGAAGAGATATGAAGGTGGACAATCGAAATACCAGTTCCAGGATTGAGTACATAGAACTTTGTAAAACTCTGCGCAAAAGCATGAAAGAAGACATAAGAAAATTCAACTGTGAGCTAGTAAGGAAAGCCATTGAAAATAACAAGAGCCTTAGGGTTGTTAAAGGAAGTTTATCTGTTGGGAAGAAACACATCATTGCATTAAAAGGAGAGGATGGCACCGTAACAAGAAATAGGGAAGAAATACTTAGAAGAGTTGAAGAATTCTACAAAAATCTATACGAAAGTAACAGTGGATTAAACGAAGACATTGAAATAGTCGAAGGAACAGCTCCTAAAATCTTAAAAGAAGAAGTTTCATTTGCAATAAAAAGTATGAAGAAAGGAAGAGCCCCTGGTGATGATGGCATTACATTAGATATCTTAAAAGAAGCTGGAGAACATGTAGAAGACATACTCGCAAAATTCTTTACCAAATGCCTCAACAGTGGTAACATACCAAACCAATGGGATTCTGCAACAGTAATTCTTTTGCATAAAAAAGGTGATAAAGAGGATTTGAAAAATTACCGACCAATTAGCTTGTTACCTGCTATTTATAAAATCTTCACAAAAGTGCTAACACATCGCCTGCAGAAAAAATTAGATGCAGCTCAACCAAGAGAACAAGCTGGATTTCGAAGTGGATTCAGTACAGTGGACCATATTCAAGTATTAAGAGAATTAATTGAAAGAACACATGAATATGAACTTCCATTGTGTGTTGCATTTATTGACTATGAGAAGGCCTTTGACTCTATTAAAACATCAGCAGTCATCAACTCTTTAAGATCAACAGACATTGAGGATGTGTACATTGACATGGTGAAACGTGTGTATAAAAATGCAAGTGCAAAATTTCGGTTACATAAAGATACCAAAACTATCAAACTTGGCAAAGGGGTGAGGCAGGGAGATACCATTTCTCCAAAACTTTTTACTTCAGCTTTACAGATGATTTTTCAGCAGATAAATTGGAATAACAAGGGAATAAAAATAAATGGTGAATATTTAAATCATTTGCGGTTTGCTGATGACATTGTTATTTTTTCAACGAACCCATCAGAACTCCAAGACATGGTACAGGAGCTCTCAACTAGAAGTAAAGAAGTTGGACTCAAGATGAACCTACAAAAAACTAAGATCATGTTCAATAATTTCGTAGAGGAAACAAAAATACAAGTTGACAACATTGAGCTAGAAATTGCTGATTCATATATTTACCTTGGCCAGCTGATTTCAATGGATGGCAACATTATGAAAGAACTCAACAGACGTATTAAACTTGGCTGGAGTGCATTTGGAAGAAACAGTTTTATCCTGAAGGGGAAATTGCCTTTGTGTCTAAAAAGAAAGGTCTTCAACCAGTGTGTATTGCCAGTCCTCTCTTATGGATCAGAGACATGGAGTCTAACAGTTGGAGCAATACGAAAGTTACAGACAACGCAAAGGAGCATGGAGAGGTGCATGCTTGGAATAACTAGGAGAGATCGAAAAAGAAACACTTGGGTGAGAGAGCAAACTAGAGTAGAGGACATCATTGTTAAAGTAAAAGGGCTGAAATGGCGATGGGCTGGGCATATTGCAAGAAGAACTGATCAACGATGGACAACAGAAATTCTGAACTGGATTCCAAGAGACCACCGAAGACCTAGAAAACGTCCTCAAACTAGATGGGTGGATGAAATAAGAAAACAGGTTGGGGTGACGTGGAAACGAATGGCCCAGGATAGACTTGTGTGGAAAGCATTTGGAGAGACCTTCATCCAGCAGTGGATAGATAATGGTTGAATATGATGATGATGATATATATATATATATATAAAAAATGAGAGAAAATCACCCTGGTTGATGGTGCTTTATTATTATTGTAAAAAAGAAGCTAACCGAATTGTGCATACAAAAACTTTTCTACCCTATCCATAATTATTCACAAAATGATATTTTTGAATTGCACCACTTTTATTTTCAGTGGCTAACATATGTATATAATTTGTTTTTAATGATAATTATAAAGAAATTAAATATAATTATGAAAATCAAACACGTAATAATCCATATAAGTAATCAAAATATTTTCAAATTTAAAACCTTTTATATTATATTTTCTAAATTCATTTTAGTATCACAATCGATACCGTAAATCGGTGGTTCTAGAACTTCTTATTCCATGAAATTATTTTCTTACTACATGCTTAGCCGCGTAGCCACTCTGTAAATATCATTTTAGGTAAACCTATTTGGCTATTAGTTATCATTGCTTGGATACTATAAACGTAAAAATAAGCAATAATATAAAACAGGTAGACAATACTTTTTATTGTTGTGGTGTATTGTTTACGGATTGTGAACTCCAGCTAAGGAAGGGGTCTTCAACCCGCGGCCCGGGTGCTACTTGCGACCCGCCAACATGTTTTATGTGGTCCGCCAGCTCATGAAAAAATACAAATTGTTTCACACAAAAATGACGTCCTATTTCTTCCGAGTTCTAAATATATGTATTTTATTGTGTTTGCACTTTCACATTTCGTAAAAAATACCTTAAAACGCTAGGGATCTAAAGTAATATATGGTCTTCCCCAATAGTGTTTTATTTTAGTTTTTTTAGCACATATGAGAATAGAAGAAGGGTAATTTTATTGACTTGCAACAGTGATTTAAAAAAAATTCAAGTTGGGACTCGCTGAATTCTATTCTGATACAGGGGGCGCCCCCTGAGCCTCCTGGATTCACTTTTGTTTAGTCCTCATATTGCTGGTACAGTAGTGAGGCCCGCGGGCCAAAAGTAATAAGCAAAATTGGCCCTTGGACTGAAAAAGGTTGAAGACCCCTGAGCTAGGATGTTGTAATGGGGGGGATAACTGCTGAATTTAAAGATTTCCAGGGACGTTTTGCAAATTGCTGGAAGAACCTTTGTTAGGTCATGGTGGAACCAGGGGTTTTGCGGAACAGACTTTGAGAAACACTACTTTAAACCATCGCAGCCATTTTTAGAATCGTCCGTGATATAGAGGAAGTAAATTTATATGAAATGGAAGGTGCCTTTCCAATGTGAAATGAAAAATAGAATTAGGATAGGAGGGTAATGCACTTTCTGGGGGCACTTAAGAAAATCATCATTGTATTTTAATAAGTGATATTATTTTTTTCCTTCAAGAATAAATGTAGTTGATTTATTTTGTTTCTGAGAACCTTGTTAGAAATGAAAAAATAGCCTTAGGCATATAATTTAATATCTAAATTTAACGAAGTTTCTTCTTGGGAAAACTCAGTTAAAAAACGAACGAACTAAGAGAGTAAAACTTTTAATTTACACGTAGTAGCGACGCAAAAGAATTTATTTACTGAAAGTCATTATGCTTAATAATGTGTAAGACACTGAAGATGGTTAGACATATTTGTTGAATATGTGAAAGCTAAACACTAGACGAACAATATTCATACTCATTATCATACGTATTATTCATACGCATGTCATTTATATAAATATAATTATTCAGAAATAAGATACTGTAAACAAGAGGGGCTTTGTCTCATAAGTTAGAACTTTTGCTCCATAAATTAAAATATTTGTTACGTAAATATTATAATATAATTAATCTGTGTAACACTAAAAACTTCTGGCCTCATGATAATGTCATTTTATTAAATTTTGTATTTAAGTATAAAAATGATTTTGTTTTTTATATTATACCACTCTACGACGATATTATACAGACCGAGAAATATTATCTTTGTAGAGAGAGTCATTGTTATAGGGAGGGTTCATTATACAGTAAAACCTCTCTGCAACACTATTATACGGATCAAGAAAAATTATCGTTGTAGAGGGATTTATCGTTATATCGGACATCGTTGTAGGGAGGTTTTACTGTATTTCATGTACATTTCCTATTTCATGTGTCCTTTCATTTGATTAAGAATTTTTAAGGGAGACATGTGATGAAGGAGATAAGAAATGAGGAAGAGATTATTGCAAAAAACAACAAGATTTAACATTAATAGAAATAGATACAGCGAAATCTGTAAATGACGATACCCAAGGAACTAGGAAAAATATTGTTATAGACAAAGTTAAACACTCTATCATTGTAAGAACCGGGTAAAATATCGCTATAGACAGACTCTTTTTATAGCCATTATCGCTATAAACAGATTCTTGTTATAGACATTATCGCTATAAACAGATTTCACTGTCTGCTGAAAATATCTTAAGAAGGGCGATTGAGACATTTCAAATTACATACTGTACATAAAACGTTTACTGAACAAGAGATAACGTGAACACAACTTTCATCATTATCTGGAACTTATTTGATATATATTAATAACTTTCTCGTTTCCAAAATATGAATTTGATCGATAGTTAATCACACTTTTATCAAGTGAAATGTTTTTTTTTTATCGGGCATTTGAAGTTGATTAGATGTCATATTTTTTTGTACATTGGAACTAAATCTTCTAGGATGAAATGGACACCCATTTCCTTTATTGTGCACATAATATCACGTGACCGTTTTGTCATATGAGTGATTATCTGGGCCAGTGACTGCAAAATTCTCTAATTGTACATTAAATATTTATATACAGAGAGAGAGAGATGATATTGGTTTGATGTTTTTGAAAGTGATTGATTTTCGATATATTGATTGTGGTTGCTATTTGGTAATACTTGTATAGATGCCTTACCTCTGACGTTTGTCATTCTTATCGTTGCTTTAAAGAATTGGTTTTAAACGTAAGGTAAGCTTGGTTAAATAATGGAAATCTTTGTTATATACAGTCACGTCTACATTCAGAGCCTTTCTTTGTGGCAAAATGAACTATTGGTTTTCCATCAATAAGAGCTTGAGTTTCTAAAATTAAAGCTGTCGATTGGCGGAAATATTTCGGGCCACATTTGCGCCAATCGCCAAAACTTGGCACGAAAATATTTTTCTTTATTTGCTTGCATTTGAAAGACTTCACGGCGACTAGAAGATGAATTATCTGAAGTAGCAGCGACGAATTAAAGCAACCTTCAAATCACGATACAATCATAAACGAAGTATAATATGAATTAAATCTTACTTAGTTAGAAATGTTGATTCAGTCATTGAAATATAAAGCGCAATATCATCAAAATAAATTAGATATATTATTTAATTTTATTTTATTACGTGACATTTAATGAATGACACATGTGCAATGATTTAAAACATTTGGAGTCAAACGCGAATTTCGGATTAAGTTGATTTACGGATGATCTAGTGACATGAATGACAGATACCTGTATAAGTAAAATCATTCCTTTTTTGGAATATATTGCTTTATTTCCTTTCCTCAGATACATTCAAAAATTTTAAAAGCGGTTCAATATTTGAGATCTGTTCACTTTGGAGGGCGATTATATTGAGCCATGGATTGAATAAAAAAGGACCGATCGTTCTTTTTAAGAAACTGATTCATCATTCCCATTTACTTCAGGAAATGCACTTCTTTGAATCATTGCCATGCCCATTACCCATTTCTCGTCCATTACCACATTTTGAAAGGTACCAATATCTATGAAGAGAGTACGTTAACAACATATTTTTAGCGAGACATTTAGTAAATAGAGTGGTATGTATAGGCTATGTCTATAAATGTACACGTTTCCTGTTCGTTTAACAAACCCATTCACTATAGGTTTAAAACTGAACACCGGTGAACGTGCTTACGAGCAGAACTGTATTGTACAACATCCGGTGAAATTGTTGTCAGCGGGAGATTGTTGGAGCCTGTGAAACGATCGCCAAGTGGGAAATTGTGTTTGTAAAATAGCTGTTGTGGGAGAAATTACGACGATAAAATGGCTTGTCCGTGAATTTGACGGTCGGCAGAACAGTTGTCCGAAAAATATACGAGCAATGAAGTCCAGTATTGCAGCACTAATCTTAATTCATAAAAGGCAACGAGGCTTGGTGCAATTTCTTGAGAGAGAGAGAGAGAGAGAGACTATTCAAGTTTTACCAGCTGAGTTAAATATTGCAAAGTGTAATTTGCAGTTAAAGTGGGTTTTAAGGCAGATGTGCGAAAGGGGTTGTTGGTATTGGAAGAAAACATTAACTCTGAGAATTAGTGAAGGTGTATAGAACTACCGGTAACCAGGGCCTTATCCAAGTTGATACAAGTTGGAGGCATGGCCGTCGATGGCTTAAAAATATTGGGGGGGGGGGATATACCAGTAGAAGGCATTTTGTTTGAAATTGGAGGGGGACATGGAACCCTAATACCAACATTGGAGGGCGGGTCCCCCCTGTCCCCCCCGCTAACGGCGCGTGTAGTTCGAGGATTTTTGTCCACGATATACAAGTATACATTTTGTCCATTTAAATCATGGACCTGATGCTCATATACGTAGTTTAAATAACATATGAGTACTTTGAAACAGAACTAAGTACATGTCCAATGATTTGAAAACAATCATTACCGTTTTCGAAGTTAACACAAGTGCTAAATGATTGTTATATGAGGGGCGTGTAATGTTTTTGTGGGAGTTGAGATAAATAATATTTTTAAGGAGTCATAAATATCATTCACATGTCCAATATTACGGAAACCCTTTCCCATATTAAACTCATGGAAACCTCTGCTCACCACCTCTCAATCCGCTCAATCACCTCTGCTCACTGTGCAGATAGATATTGGTTTAAATGACGTTGATGTAGAATCAATATTATGATAGACTGGGTAGAATGTAGAAACTGCCTTTATAAGGTTACATGTACACACACATTAGGAACTATCCGTTGCTTAATGAGATTATAATTATTGATAAACAACTCCTTAAATATCGGCGAGTAATCAATATCATCAAGAATTTACCGAAATTTTAAACATTAAAGTTCCCTTAGAGGAAAATATTGATTTGGAAAGAGGATACAATTTACATCACGAAACACACATATATATGTTACATTAAATAAAACAAATATATACAGAATTCGTGCGCGATATAATTATTATATAAACTCTGATATACACACTGAATTATACAGGTCCTATTTAATTTGTTAGGTTTGTTTATTAAAAAGCAAAAATGAATTATTTAAACGTAAATTAGCCAACATTTCATAATAGATTTCTCTGTTCCAAATGAGCTAATTTCCCAATTGTTCTGGGAAAATGGATTTTTAATAAATTGCTTTATTTACAAGTCTTTACCCTGAAGGTTAATTTGCTGCATAGTTACCAATACTCATGAGCTTCAGAGTGCCTAGCACATCTAAATATATAAATTACGTTATGAGTAGAAATTATATAACTCATTCTTTCTTAAGTATCAAGGTATACAGTAAATCATAATCCCATTTCACAAGCAATGAATGAATAAACAAATGAATAAATAAATGAATGGATGAATGAATGAATAAAGGAAAAATCACAAACAATATGAATATTTCATGGTTTTAGTGCATTATATGAATTTAAGCGTCAAATATAGCTTTTAAGGTGTTTTCATTCTTTCTTTATTTGCTTCTGTTCAACCAGTTTTATATGAGGTCTCTGGTTTTGAGAAACTTTCTCCAAACTTCGTGATTTCTTATCCAGTCTTCTTTATTAGGCCCTTTCCTCTCATTTGTCCACTCATAAGTTCTTTCTATAACTTATTTGGCTTTCTTATACGTTTTTCATTGATAACGATGTTTTCTCTTTCATGTATCGGTAGTTTTCTTGCATAATACTCCACCTTTTTCACTGTATGTTCCTACTATTGCAGTCTGCACTCTTGTGTTTTTCTCATTAAATCCAGAGCCATGCCCAGAGGGCGGGTGTGGTAAACGAGGAAGTTGCCACCAGTTCAATGCTTAAAGCGACGCCAATGAGGTAGTAACATAGGAGTGTATTTTGCTTCTATGCAAATGTTTATGACGTGGAAATATTTGACGAAACAATACGCAATATAAATGGGAGACAAAAACAACGTTTTAAAAGAGTATTTATGGCAAGATTGAATTTAATCTACGCGTTTCGGGCGATAAAGGTCCGCCCTTCTTCAGGAGTGAACACCGTAGAATATTGTCAACAAACGAGGTTGATTCGCGGATGTAACCAGAGTTGAGTTATGAAGTGAAACGTTGACTACCAAAAATAGGAAATGATGTAATACGTGGTTTTTGTGGTGCGGCCACTCCTCCCAGAATTACCAAATTGTGGAAAAGTTGGCTCTATGTTACCAGAGGTGGCAATTATGACAGGACTATCTCGACGTATCGGCGATGTTTGTTTAACCGATGGATGATAAAACGTGCCCTCATGCATCGGTTGAAAGAACATCGCCGATACGTTGAGAAAGGTGAGGTGCACAAATCATCCATTGCTGTTCACAGCCACGAACACAACCATCGCTTTAACTTTTTTGACGCTCGTATCATCCACCAACCTCATTCACCACTTGAACTGGACTTCGCCGAAGCTTTCTTCATTAACATGTTTCGTGATTCCATTGTGAATGACCACAGCTCAACTCCTTCCTTCAGCTCAGCTTGGCGAAATGTACTCCACCTAACTCCTTCTGATATTAGTCCATAGTCCCACCATAATTGCCACCTCTACCAACAGACAGCCAACTTTTCCACAATTTGGTAATTTCTGGGAAGAGTGGCCGCACTACAAAAACCACGTAGTACTTGACGTCCTACTTTTGGAAGTGAACATTTCACTTAATAACTCAACTCTAGTTACATCCGCGAATCAACCTCGTTTGTTGACGATATTCCACGTGTTCACTCCCGAAGAAGGGCGAACTTTTATCGCCCGAAACGCGTAGCTCGAACTCAATCTTGACATAAATACGCTTTTAAAACGTTGTTTTTTGTCTTTCAGATGCCTATGAGTTAAATTAAAAATGGATTTGTGATTAGTAGTTTAAAGTAGCAACTGTCAGAAATTAATATTAATAATGGTGGTGGTGGGGGTTAATTTACATCTTGTCTCTTTGTATGTTACCTTTGTCTCAGGGGAAAATTTTTTCATAACGGCCCTGAACGAATCTTTTAACTTCACTGTTCTTTTCATTTATTCATTTCTTATTCGGTCCTTCCTTGTCATTCTTTCCTGTTTCTTAGAGCGCGTTTTCACAGAAATTAAATTGAGAGATACATTCAAGCCATACTGCAGTTATTTGGTGAAACGAAAATTAGAAATCAATGTTATGTGCAAGAAATTGGCATTAGGTTATAGCCCACACAGATCTGGAAGCTAGACAAGTTATTACAACTTATGCGGTTATTAAATATTGTATGATGGATAATTTTTTCATAGATAATAATCAGTTTTAACGTATTTGTTGTAATATTTTTTTATATAAAATGTATTATTTTACTTTTTATGGTTATATATGTAATTTCAATATTGAAGTTTTAAGTTGGTAGATATATCAAAAGTTATTCCCTTAACTAGATTCCAATGAACGCATATGGGGTTAAATCTTATAAAATATATTATTAATACAAGTAAACATGCTAATCAAAAATATGATTTAATTATCATAAGCTTCATATATGTATATTACATTACTCTATTTCTTAATACACATTTCGTTAATAAATTGAAATATATTAATCTTTAAATCAAAACTACTTAACCAATTAATGAAATACATAAATTGTTAAACAATCAAGATTATATTATAGTGCTTTCAGGTTCGTATGTTATTATTTTAGTGGATAGTCCATCAAACATAATTTTTTAATTTAATTTAGTTTTAAATCTTGAATTGGAGAAACGTATTTTGGGCCTGATATGGTATTATTATTTTAATATATAAATATATTTTTTCTATGTAAATTTATCTTTAATCACATTTTCAAAATCCCTCCTAATTCTCAAAGAATAATACAAAAATTGGAAGAAAAGTTTAAAACTTAAACTCGAATTTCGGAATAAAATTCTGAATATGATTATTAAAAGTATCCCCTGAAAAATATAATTTAAATTTTTGAAAAGAGAGAAGGAACAGAAACATAATTACCTTTGTTTTTTCCGCTTTCGTGCTCGGAGTAATATATTTTTATTCCAAGAATGTATTCCATTTTCAAATGCCCTCGAAGATACGATTTGGGCTGTGAAAATAAGAAGAACTAAAATACTTCTTTTTCTGAAAGAAGGAGAGTGAGAGAGAGAGAGGGTCTCCCCCTTTCCGGAGTTGTCTGTGAAGGTCCATGTCGTTTTCTCAACGGCATTAGACCACGTGCGGCTTGTTTTCGGTCAATCTCGAAAATATCTAAAATGAATAAGTGACAAGAAAAAGTAATATGGAAATTTTTTTGAAAAGCGAAGAGTTGAGAAGTATTTGCATTACGCATTGTTTGGAAAGGTTTTCTGTTGCATTTGAAATCCTCATCCACAAAGCTTATAAATGAGTTTGAAACAAAATTGAAAGAAGCATTTTGAAGATATGGAAAACGACTATTTTTCCGGGATTTTCTTCTTATATGGTTCTTCTTTATCAGAGGAATAAGAAACGTGTAGAATGACAAAGTCGAATTAATGAAATAAAGGCGGTATTAAAAGACAAAGCGATAAGCGGGATTTAATCAAATCGAATAAATGTATTTGTTGGAGTTGGTATTGAATAATGTTTCATTGTTTTGCCTATCAAAAGCTCTCCGAGTTGATTAAGGGTGTATAAATTTAATTTGAAAGTAATTTAAGAGAGAGTATTTTGATTTTAAGAGAATTAAAACTTTAGTAATTATTTCCTTGTCTCCAATTAGCTGAAAGATTCAGATTTATTGAAATGTTTTAAAACTATTTTCGTTTTGATCAGTTTATCTTCAATTTAATTATAGTTTTACCCATAAGGTTTGTTAATAAACATATGTATAAAATCAAATAAAAATTTATTAATGTTAGCTTGTACATAGAAAAAGAAAATTTCATATAATAAAATTTTTTGAAGCAGAAAAATATTGCATAGATTAAATTCGCCTCAAACTCTTACAATAAATCTGCAATAGTGAATAGAAAAATCAATAAGCATTCAGGTGACATAGGGATATATTTTTTTTTCTATTTGCTATTGCATATTTATTGTAAGCGTTTTTTATTTGTTAAATTTGGGTGAAATTAACATTCATGTAATTTATGCTTATGTAAAAAACATCTAAGAAATTGATGTAACTATACGTAACATGTCCATGTGCAAATATCAAGCCATATAGCACAAATATACATATTTTGCTCGAGGAGAAATCTTTTTAGAAAACACTTATCATGTATATTATACATCTATGTACAATATAATATATATTAATATAACGTTATTGAACCATATATTATATAATTTCATTATATATTACATATTATTTAACTATTATATTATAAAAATGAAATAATTTAATGCCAATCTGTCCCTTATAATAATTTAAGAGAAACTTATTCTTTATTGGCTTATGCAAAATATGTTATACAGAATTGCGAGATATAGTAATTTCCCAGAAGAATACACTCATTTTTTAATGTAGCTACGGATGGAGAATAAAGTAGTAAAAATGTCCTTTAACGCTGAATAAATCTAGTTTATTATTTATATATCAACAATTTGTTTTAAAAAAAAACCAGCATATTTCTCAATCAGCGTGCGTCGTTGAATTATTAAATTTATTTGCAGATGTAATATTCAGATTTTTCTAGTTTTAAATATTTATGAGAGTTTTAAAGCTTTAATTAAGTTAGACAATTTAAATTTATATTCTAAGTATTTGTTTAATTGTATTGCATGTAATTGTACAATTTCAATGTTAACGTTATTTCTTTTAACTCTATGGTTAACTAAAAAACTACATGGGAGTACAGAGGGTGTTTACACATATTTATGACTTTGACAGCATAAATAAAATACATACAATAAAAAAATTATTTTCCAATGTATTCTATCTGATAGCCCTGTTTTTGAATTATCATATTACATCTAGATTTCTACGATAATAGGACTTTTCGTAAAGTCACAAACGGGATTTTCTCCAATTCCTCCTCCACATCTTTCCACAGTCCATCCAAGGTAGTGGGTTGGCATTTAGAAAGAATAGAACAAGAATAATTTGTATTTAACCTAATTACAATTGTGGCGCCACGTTCTTCCATATGATATTTTTGATATTACATTGATATTTTTAACTTTGAGGTTTAAAGCTTGTTTTAAAAGTCTTAATGCACAGTAATCTATCGCTCTATATCTGGAGACTTGGTAGGAATATGGCTAACTGGCATTGACTTTATTCCAGCTTCTCCTTTTTTCTAGAAATGCGGTTGTACTTTTGGAGGTGTGGCTGCTCGCTTTGTCCTGATGGAGTTCCACATTTTAAAAATCAGTAGAATACAATTTTGGAATATCTCCTTTAAAAATAGGAGTCAGAACATTATTTTGATAATATATAGAGTTGAGTTTTGGATTTTTTCAACTTTTCTTATTTTTTATTTTCCATTATCACAGATGTTAATGATAACTATCAATCCTTTACTGAAAATTCCTTTGTTCTCTTTGAACCAAACTTTTGAGTCTCTTTGACCTCTTTTTCAATAATAAATCGATCTTATTTTATTACACCATTTAAACAAATCCATAATTTGTCAAATGTAAAATTTTTTTTCCATCTATTTCCTGCTAAATGACTTTCATATAAAAATCTGCATCTAGTCTTCCACTCAGCAACATGCCGAGGTAGCAGACGATAAACTGCACTTTTTTTGCTTTAATTAAATTCAAATCTTTATTAATTTATTTATTTATAGTTGATGCTGATGTGTGCACAGCTTTTGCAATAGTTCTTTGAGGTTTTGGATTTCTTGTAAAACCGTAGACTGCACTTTAGAAATGTTAGAAATAGTACGAACTTTTTGGGGATATTTCTTTTGGATTTTTTCCTCTTGACATTAAAGCTTGACTATTTTTTCATTTTACATTAATAATATCACTTATTTTATGCTTTGAAACTTGAAAACCATGCTTCTCACGTTGTTTTTTAATTATTGGATATGAATATTTCTCTTCGGAAAGGGTAAATATATAACCTTCAAGCCACAGGTCCCTTTTGTACGCCATTTCACAGCGCAAACTTATTTTTTAGTCGCAAACGATTTTTCACTTTTTGTATGATAGCGTATTGCCAGATTTTTTCCGGATCGCTGTTAGTTTTTTTTTTTTAAATTTAAAATCAAAGTCTTTATAAATATGTGTAAACACCCTCTGTATAATATTCAAATTTTTTTGACTACAGAGAGTTCCTAGGAAAGTTTTATTGGAGTTTTCTTCTTAACCGTTCGCCGGATTTGACTTTTATGGACACAAGCCTCTACGGCTGTTTAAAGGAAAATGAGCGTATAATGCAGCCTAAAACTCTAGATGATCGTATCATCAGGGTTTGTAAATAAGGTGACTACTACATTTCACAGGACTCCATTGCAGTGCCTTTTCAAAATGCCGTCTGCAGTACAAGTTTGAATTTGAGAAAGAATAATACTGCTTCCTTTGAAAAGCATTGAAGGAGTCATCGTGTTATAGGCATGGCAATACGGTTTCATAAATTGTCCAGATTCGTGTGGTCTGTTATATACACATACTTCTTTAAATAACGCCGGAAGAAGTTCACAACGGTCAAGTTCGATAAAATCGTGGCCATTGCACAGCACCAGGATATCCAGTGACCCCTGCTCCGAATGCATCAACCCGAAAAGCATGGTCAATTGCTAATTCTTATTTTGTGTTTGCGCATTTCTAATGTCGATTTTTACTAATTTGAGACGATGGACAGCAACTTTCTAATTGATTCGTTTTCTTGGTTTATATCGCTTTTCTGCGGAGTTCGATTTCATATGTTTTCAACTTTTTGCCATAGGTACTCCAATCGCTGTTATTAAATCGGGCGTTGTCTTTTTACTATAGGCAGCTCCAGTGTCGGATTTCTGAATATGTACACAAGGTATATGGGCCTACACAAATGAATATGTACACAAGGTATATGGGCCTACACAAATGAATATGTACACAAGGTATATGGTACACAAGGCCTATGGGCGGCATCAGAGAACCTCTAACATAAACTGTTAGTTATAATATGAAATTATTAGTTGAAATATGTTTTTTAACAATTACAGTGCCACCTGGTAAAGTGACCACCATGGCATATTGATCACATGAATGCACCACCTGAATAAACTGACCACTTTTTATAAGAGAGAACTGGTATGGACTTCAACATGTCTATACAAAAGTCTGACGTGTATAGCTACCACCTCTCTATGGTGGCCATTGAGGTTCACTCCCAAGGTTGGTCACTTTAGGGGCGGTTATACAGTGTGCGCGTAGAGACAGAATTTTTTTAAGTACGTCATTGGATAGACCTAACGTACATAGAGTAACGTGTTAGTACCTAACGTGTGCTCAAGGGATTTTTGTCTCTACTGTGGGGTAGTGGCAAGGTGGACTGGGTCCTCTCAAAGGGCGCATACCTTGGATTATCGGATTATTGGATTATCGGCAAGTCCTATCGCCCACGGGGTGCACCGGCCCAGTCCGCCCCTGGGAAGTGGTGACGCGTTCACATACAGTGCCGTCAACCTGGATTCAGCAATGGACTGATCGGGATATCAGCCTGCTCGATGACGAGTGGCGCCCTGTGAGCGTACGAAAAAGCAGGTCGCTTTAAACATTAGAAAATATGTATAACAATGATAGCATCATAGTAGCGTGTGGGCAGCCTTTGTCCCCTGACAGCCAATATATTTAGACACCATCCGCCATTGATTCGAACCATGTTACAGAATGCGTACCGTTTAGCTAACAACTGTTGTCCGGAAAGTGATTTTTGAGGCAAGAGAAAAATTCGGATTTCTGTAAGAATTGCACGCACATCCCTGTTCAGCATGACTTTATATGTCCTTGTGCCGGAAGGCACAAACAATCAAGGACATTTCATTATGAAGTTATTAGGGATGTAAGAACTTCTTGTGGATCTTTGTATGTAACTTCAATATTGCAGAAATAAGTGCTATAATGTGATAGATATGAAACCAAAATTAGACTTATAAAATAATAAATAATAATTAATAATTAATAATTAATGATAGCATTATTAATATTAATTAACATGTCGTAAATAAATATTAATTAATGAGTATTGAGTAATAATAATAAATAATAAATAATAGTATATTAACATTAATCAATATTAATTAACATCAATAGTAATCAATATTAGTGGCATCAATATGACAATATTATTATTAATTATTAATTAATACCAATTAATACTAATAATAAATAATAATTAATATTAACATTAATCAATATTAATTAACATCAATAGTAATCAATATTAATTATTAATTAATACTAATTAATACTAATTAATACTAATAATAAATAATAAATAATAAATAATACTAATAATAAATAATAAATAATACTAATAATAAATAATAAATAATATTAATAATTAATAATAAATAATAGTAATGCAGTAATTAATAATAATAACATATTAATATTATAGAATTAGGATTATAAAAGTATAAAGAGTTCCAATACATAGAATTGGAGGAAAACATAGAGAGCTACAAATAGTCTTTAATTTGTATGAGTTTTGTGTTTTTGTATTGTACGATTTTACTGATTAATATATACGTCGCTAACAAATTAAAATGTATTGATCTTTGAATAAAGATATTTAATTAACTAATGAAATATACAAATCGTTAAAAAATATAACTATAGTAACGCCCACTTCTGCGGCCATATATAATTAACGCTAATCTTGAAGAACCGAACATATTCCGTAGGATTAACGTTAGAGCTAACATCCGAACAGCGAATTTTTAACAATCGTCAACTGTGGTATGGAGAAGTTTATTTTACGCGTAAGCCTGTTTTTCAACTTTATTTGTGGCTCTGTGGTTGTATAGTAGCTTAGCGCGCTTCTAACCAGTGTTCGACACCAAATAAATAAATCAATCAATCAATCAATGAATGAATGAATTAGTTTTAAACTAAAATGGTGACGAGTTGTGCATAGAAGAATTATGAGTATTTTTTTTTGTTAAAAGATATTTGCCACAAAAAACAGAGCAATCTCAAATCACTGATATTCCAATACGAATTAAAATAAATGAGCACTAATGCAGTTATAAAATAATTAGTTGCTTCTTCATTTTTAATTTTTTTAATATTCGGCCTCTAAATAACAGCTATCTCCGAAGAACGGTCACTTTTGCAGAGTTCTAAAGGTGACCGCTATTATGAGGTTTTGCTGGAGGTATCTATTAGATTGCTTGCAGATATACACACTTTCACTTTAATGAACGAGCTGTTAAATATAAATTTTCGAATTTATTCTTCTTTTATTTTTCATTTCATTCTAACTTTTATTTTTCAAATTTTGATTCGGAAAACATATTTATGTTCAATAAAATTATTATTTTAACACGTGAATAATCTGTTATTTATACAATTTTCGCTTTTATCAAATTTATAAACATTCGGTCAATTTTCCAAAGGTTCAACAAAGAACTGAAGAAAACATACAAAATATAAAACAGAATTTGAGAAATAAAATTTTGAGTATTATTAATAAAAATATCTTTTAAAGGAAGAATTTGAATGTTTGAAAGGAATGAATCTCAATCATATTTGTATTTCCTGTTGTTGCAATGAAGTGATTTTTTTTCTTTGCAAGCATATGTTCTGCTTCGAAAAGAAGTCCCCCACCCACCAAAGGCATTATTTGGCTGTGAAAATCGGGCGAACCAAAAGGCTTCTGTTTCCGAAGTTTCTCCTTATTTGAGTTTTCAGTAACGGCACACATCGTTTCCTCAATGGCATTAAACCATGGGAGGCTTGTTTTCGGTCACATTTGAAAATATCCAAAATGAAAAAATGAGCAAAAAAGCAATATTGAAGCAAATTTTTAAAAGCGAAGAGTTGACGAGAATTTGCATAATGCATTGTTTGGAGGAGTTTTTTGTTGCTTTGGGAATCTTCACTCGAACAGCTTATAAAAGGGTTTTAAACAAAATAGAAAGAAGCATCTCGAAGAAATAGAAAAAGGAATTTTCCGGTATTTTCTCCTTACACGATTCTTCTTTATCGAAGGAAGAAGAAACGTTTAGAATGGCGAAGTCAGATTAATGAAACAAAAACTGCATTAAAAGACAAACCGATAAGCAAAATTTAATCAAACCAAATAAGTGATTTGTTGGACCTCATATTAAATAATGTTTTTGCTCATTGAAGGACTCCTTAGTTGATTAATTTTATGAAAAGTTAACCGTGAATTAATTATATGCGAATATTTTTATCTTTTAAAGAAATTGTAAATGTATGTTTATCATTTGCCCTCCCTTTCAATGGGCTAATAAAGACAAGTTTAATAAAAATTTTACCACGTAATTCCACTTGGAGCGAGAAAGAAAGAAAGAGTTGAATTCAACACTTCTGGGAAATAAAATCACATTTTTAAAAACAGGATTTTTAGTAATCCAATATCGATTGCGATAACGTATACTTACGCATCTTACTCAAAGCAAAAC
>QLNU02003225.1:67817167-67846519 GCA_006491805.2 Dysdera silvatica | reverse complement strand
AAATGTTTTATCTAAGACCGTTACTGACTGTAGTTTGGGGTTTGGTTTCTTAGGACTTCAGGCGGTCAAAGTCCTCAGGAAAATGTAGGTACACTGCCTTAGTGGCAGCGTATTCTTTTATCATGCTATAAACCCTGGTTTTCACCCGATAATATCATAGGGTAAGCGCCATGTTACTGTTCATCGTAGTTGAGAAGGTGGTTCCCACAGCATCGGAGGTTAGGACTCCTTAGAAATCTAGATGTTTTTGTACAGCATGACTTTTGCCGTTCATTTGCAGTAAAATTAAAGCGAATATTTGACGAGGTAGTTGGGGACCATTCAAGTATTACGTAAGCAATATTTTGGCCATTTCAACCCTCTCCAGTCAGTAAACAAAAATTAATATTAGGTAACGTTGGCAAACAAGACCAACGGCAACTCCCCACCAAAGTGCTTACGCAATATGTGAACTCTTCCTTACGTTCATTACGTCTGTATCACTATGGGGTCTACCCTGTGCCAGTCAAGTTGTCATCAAAACGAACGTGAGGAAGCAAAAACTGGACGTTTGCAAGATTTTTTCACAAATTATTTTATTTTGCTTAATACAGCGAGATTTATAGGGGCTAAGCTAATACAAAGAGAAGCCAGCTAGCTTCAAAAAGCTCTTTAAGAATAAAAGCTCTTAGTATAACAAAAAAACATGATTTTTGAAATCGCGTTCAAACAAATGATATTTACAGAAACGTTTTTATACAAAAATATTAATTCAAATGCTTGTCAAAACTCGCTTGAAAAACTTGTTAAAATTGTCTAAAAAAGGGAACATGCGGAAGGCTGTTTTTTAAATACAGTTTTATAGATGGCTGAATACCTTTTTTTAACTCATAAAAACCTTGATTTAACGATTATTTTCCAAACCAGTACGAGCTGAAGCCTCTTTGACAAAAACCAAATTTCCTCGCCAATATGCCATAAAAGAGAAAACAGAAATTGTAAACCGAGTACCTAATAAAAAATTAGTAGCACGTAATTATCGTGACAATAACCATAAAATATGGAACATAATCAAGATAAAACGCGGAGATTACTTGGCATGAAAGTACGCAATTGCTTTGTTTTTACCAACACATATCTGCTCTCTCAATGCGCATAAAAATACACAATACAAGGAATTTTCCGACAGAATATATCATTCTAAATTAGATTTCTATGTACTGGGTTGTTCATACTAGTTTTTGTCGTTAATTGCACTTCGGTACTTTATTTTCCCTGAGCAGACGTAGATGCTCTATTTAAGGATGATCATAAGATTCCAAAAAAAAGGGGAGCTGGCGCATATCCGCCATTTTGTTGCTGTTGTATCACGTGATCGTGGTTGCAAATTGCATTTATTGGCGACATTTTAAACGCGTTTCGCCAATATTTATTTCCGTTGTATAATAGAGGATTTTTGACTATTTTTATGACAAAATAGCGATCATTGCGCCAATGCGGAAAACCTTTATCGCTGAGGTAAATGAAACCGGAATTGTACAACAAAATGGCGGCTGATTCGTCGGCCTATAATTCTAGGGACTCTAGGTAATCAATTCAGTCAGCGACATTACTGACGGAACTGTTACGAACGTTTTAATTTGGGAATTCGGTGAATTAGAGCAAGGACAAATACAGATTATGACCAATCGTAAATTTTATCGTATATCTGGTCGTCTCATTACGACTTTTAATCACTTTAATTGCGAAGGAAACTGCAATTACCGTGCTAGCATATTCAAATGATTGGAGAGAAACAAATCCCTTTTCGTATCTTAAGCTCGAATTATTAAACAGAGGTTGTTTGTTATTCTTGCCATTGGGCATTTGTTCAACGTTGTCATAGTGCAATACTTTTGTAACTTTATGTGAAAAAAATTTGTTTTGTTCTATCTCTCTCACTTTAAAGTACATGCATATAAAGTATATATTCGATAAGGACTCTTGTATGGATCAGAGATATAAAATCTAACGAAAATTGCAAATATCCAAAAGGGGAGCGTAAAGCTGTATGCTTAAAATAACTAGAAGAAATCGGAAGAGAAATACTTGGGTGAGAAAGCCAAAGAGAGTATATGCCGTCATTGTTAAATATCGAAAATCCAACACACATGGAACGGTACTTGAATTTCCGATCGCATAATCCAGCTTGCCACAAAACTTCTGTTGTGAGGTCTGTCACATCGGACCCTCACACACAGTCGCAGAGTTGAATTGAAGGATGCTGAGGTATGGAAGGTAAGGAGAGCGCTTGTAGATAATGGCTACCCGAGCAAGTTTATCGCTCGAAGATCTAATAATGGACATAGAGAACTTGTTGAGGAGAGACAGACTAGAGGGACGGTTGTTTTGCCATATGTGGAGAGGACTTCTGAGGAGATTGCGCGTATTCTTAGGAAATCTGACATCAAGACTTACTATAAACCTGCATCGACTTTACGTGACCTGTTAATAAAAGTGAAAGATCGAGTTCCAATGGATGAATTGACTGGAACAATTTACCAGATACCCTGCAAAGACTGCGAAAAAGTGTACACTGGCGAGACGGGAAGAACTGTTTGTACTCGTAAAAAAGAACATCATCGTGCTGTGGAGAAAGGTGAGATGACTAATCTTCTGGCAGAACATGCCTGGGAGAAAGGTCATGTTCCTGATTGGAAAAGTACAAAAGTTCTTCATAAAAATGTAACTTCTCGCTATTGTAGACTTTTTCTGGAGTCTTGGGAGACTTTTCGAATGCGAAGTAAGGCGATGAACATCGCAAAATCGATGCCTGAACCTTACCGCATTTTTGCTAGGAGATGGGGGAAAACCAGTTTCAGACAGGGGGAATTACCGAGTGCGGGACAGTTCTTAGAAAATCCAGATTCAGACGGGGGAAAGAGACGACTGCGGACTTTACGGAAAACCAAAGTTGGGGTATAAATACCGAACACCTACACTTCCTTGACACTTTCGCTTGATGAAGGGAACAGTAGCTCTAGAAATATTCCGACCAGTGTCAAATTTTACTAGTTATCATTGCTAAAGTTTAAAAAAGATTAAATGGCATATCGCCAGAAGAACTGACTGAGGATGGAGAACTGAAATTCTCAGCTGTATTCTAAAAGATCATAAAAGACTTAGGAAACATCCTCAAACTTGATGGGTGGATTAAATAAGAAAACAGGTTAAGGTGGAATAGAAACTAATTGCTCAAGACAAACATTTGCGGGAAGCGCCTGGAGAAACTTTCATGCAGCAGGGAATGTATAATGTTTGATGATGATAGTTTTATCATATACGTATAATGTATATAAATAAGCACACGGTACATATTCTTATGCAAGCGAAATATACAATATACTAATTACTACAATTACATTCATTATTTATTAAATTACGAAACATTTAACACTAGGCTCTCTTAGTATGTGATCATAGTACATTAAATAAGGCAAATTAATGAATAATTGAAGGGAGGATACCCGTAGCTTTCCCTTAATTTTTTATTGAATAATAATAATAATAACGTGGATCAATCGTAACTTTTGGTATATGTCTGAATAAAACTATAAAATAAATATGAACTTAATTTTTAAATAAAATTAAACTAAACTAAAATATAAATAAAAATAAATTTGGCACAAATTTAAGAAATTACACACAAGTTAAAATTTACGTTTCAGGCACATGCTTAGGAAAATAATTATGCAGCTGTATAATTTCACTAAATTTAGTTTTTTTTAATATTTAATCTCAGTTTTAATATTCCAAATGTCATTTTTTTACTTCCGTTCTGTCCTCAAATCCTTTTGTGTTTAATTCTTATTTAAGTCTAATTATTAATTTTAAAAAAGTTTTTTAATTTTAAAATTTAAAGAATTTTAAAGATTTGGAATTCTATAAATTATTACATAGTTAGCAATTCTTTAAGTCTAACTAGACATAAGTATATAGTTTCTGTACGTGATTTGTCTTGGTTCAGTCGATTTATTAAAGGTTCTATAGTACAGATAGGTAATACATGTTTTCTTCTCTCCCTCCTTCTCTCTCTCTCTTTCTATCACCATATACAGGCTGAGTTTAATCCACCGCACCTCCGATACATTTTTGAAATCCTTATGTTATTATAAGCCCATTTGCAAATCATTGTTGGATCGGAAAATGGAATTTTATATTTTTTTGTTTTTTTAATTTTTTCGAGCGGACTATATTTGTTGATTCAGCCAATCATGGGTTAGGGGAGGCCAACCTTCTTTTTAAGATTACACGCCCATTTGACGAGATATTCCATTTGTTCAGCCAAATTAGTATAAGATGTATTACGGCAGTATTTCGTTCCAAGAAAATAAGTTTAATTATTGGTTTTATGACTATTCAACACAGAATAGACTGAACGGAATGATTTCATATTTTGGATAGAAACTGAATACTCAATAATAAATTAGACAGGGCTAATTGTAATAAAGGTGTAATCTGCAGCATTCACCAAGAAAGCTCGCTAAATTCTTAAATGCAATTTTCAAAAAAAAAAAAAAAAAAAAGTTTGGCTGACATTATTTCGCGAAAACATTCACTTGCCGGATTCAAAATAAAATGAATGCTTCTCTTATGCACAAACTGAATTGCAACTTGCAATGTGATTATAAAAATTAAAGTAATTTGTTTTCTGCTATGACTTTCAGAAATAAAATAAAAAGAATATAGAACTTCAATTTAACAAATAGAGAAAAAAATAACTTTACAGCTACTTCAAAATCTAATACGTTTAAATTTAACAAGTTAACGCCAGCTCTGTATTACTGAGCGTATTGTAAACTTTTAGAATACATCCCGCGTTCGCTTTTTCACATTTTTCGACCAACTAGCTATCCCGCCGCGTGTTGCCAAAAGGGTTGCAATTGGCGCTATTTTAACTACCTTTTAATATTTAATTTCTCGATTTCCATGGGAATATAGCTGTTCAATTTCATACATTAAGGATTTTAATGTGTCTACATTAAGCTCAATTAAATTCGTTAGATTCGGCATGTGAGCTCCGAGGAAGTGGGGGAGGGGTTACTTGTGAGTTTTCCTGACTTTCTCAGTCTGTAATCTAAATACGAGCCAATCTCCTAAAAATTCCTCTAATGAGGCAATCCTCTCTATCTCTCCAAGGGGAGCCGGTGCTTACACGCTTCTCCCCACTTCCTAAGTCCTTTAATAACTTGAGAAAAGCAAGAAAAGTTGAATATTATATTCAAATTTAGCCTTCTTATAAAGACCGAAGTATAGGAGGGGGCAACATAGGGTGAAGTCCAGGCCCCCACCACAAGTAATTAATAGGCTACGTATTTTTGTACGAGAAAAAGAGGAATCTTGACTTTGTGCCAGTGAAACTCGTAACGTGTCTTATGTTCAGTGTATCTATTGGATAAAGTGAAAGAAAATACAATGTTTCAGTAACGTACGCAAACATTTTATAAGGGGTTATGGGTGTACTAAGAGGTTGGGAAATTTAAATTTAATTGTTAAAAATTTAATTGTATACAGGAAAACAAAAGGTCAATGGAGTTATGACCCCACCAACCCCTCCCACCGGGTGCTATTACAAATAGTTTTTATGTTACAACTACCAAATGTTCAGGGCCGGACATTAGCTGAAGCCATTCCTCTCTCCCCCAAAACCGAGCAGTTTTTAAACACAAAAAGATAAAAATATTACTACTGATAGGTTGTACGAAAAGTGCGCACGAACTTACTTTACAACTTTGTAATAATTTTATGAAAGAAGCTGATTGGAGCACGGCTTGCTTACCCTCTACCCACAAAAAAAATAAAATTAATTGATGAGCTTCGGAACCATTGATTAGTTGTAATATCATCAATCAGATGATAACAATTATTAACGCTGTATTAGGGTAAAAGGTCACTAAATTAAAAATTTACAGGACGGTGCATAAGCATTCCCAGAAAGTGGAAGGGGGTGAGGTTTATTTCAACCCTCAATCCAGAATATTAACCATGTTAAAAAAAATGCACGCTAACACTTAGGCGATGGAGGTCAAACCTCCGCGACCCCCCCCCCCCACCGTTAGGATAGGCAAATGGGACGATGTCTAAATGTTCTCTAGTGCATAATTTTTAAAAACTGAGGTTTTTTATATTTATTAATTATGGAGAGATTTAAGAAATAGCGATGGGCCGCCAATTCTAATAAACTGTTTATCACCGCGCGTAAGAATATTGTAAATTTTATTTTCGTTGTTCGTAACACGGTGAAGACAGCTTGCAAAGTCGCCAAATTTGGGCTCACCCTTTTTCTGATAGTATAGAACCAATGAAAAGGTTATCTCGGAAAAATAAACAACCCAGTAGTTACTCGTTAGCGCCTATTGGTGAAACTGGTCCAATCAGTGAACAGATGGCTATTTCAAAAATGTTTCTCTAGTGCGGACTCACCCTGTATACCCACCTGTGAACTCTTTGTGGACTCACCCTGTATACCCATACTATAAGTAATTATAATTAGCTTAACACAAGTAAATACCCACGTGTACCTTATATTAAGTGAGATAGATTATCATTAGTTTTGAACTTCATCAAAATAGCGTATAATTTATTTGTCCGTTAAAGAGAATTATATTAAAAATACAATCTCTTTTAGTCAAGATTTGACTAAACCATAAAAGCGTTAAAATCTTAAGACTTGTTGAGCAGTCGTAAAATATACCGTAATGCCATAAAAGGATCGTAAACTGTTTCTACTCCCATATCAATTTTAATTAACTTCATTTCTCATCTCCTCAAACAGTAAAATACACCTCAGGATAACTTTCGGGATTTCCTAATTTCATATCCCCATTAATTGGAAATTCGTCAAAGGCCGGTAACTTATTTATTGCTTACTGGGCAATTTAAAATTAATTGGTTAATTTCTGTTAAGCTTTAAAAGATGTATAGCTAGCTGGGTTTGCTTTATAAGCTAGAGAATTTAATTTAAGCTTATTTCTATTTTCAGGTATTTTCAGGTCGTATTATTTTGTCTACATTCTCTACAGTATTTTTGTATACATATTTTATACGTAATCTTGTTTAGTAACTTTTGGCATATTTTGGCATTGTTTAAAAGAAATTAAAATTAATTTTTGTGCTTTGAGATTTCTGATTTAAAAGGCTTGCTCTTGCAGGTGCTATTTTGCATGCATATGTACATTAATTCTGTTTGACTCCAAAGCTGTATGGCCTTCTTCAATAATTTCTCACATTTAAGGCCTTTAAAAGTGATTGGAAGTATTTAAATTAAGTATGAATGCTACACTAGCTAGTAGTATGACAAAGGGATGTGGGAAAACATGAAATCGAAAAGCATGTAGACAAAACTGAACGAGAACTATGGAAAGCTTAGCTCTCGTAGAAAATAATTCCCCTCCCAAGAAAGAGGAAAATTGCAACCAAATGCTATATGCAAGTTATTGGGGAGGAATTATAGTAGCTCGTACTCGATCCCGGGGCTAAGTAGTTTCATCGATGCCTACAAGTTAAAGTGGCTTAAGTAACATGGACAATATTGAGCTAGCAATCTTTGTAGCAAACTCAAAAATTAGTGTTGTAATAAGAATACAGAATTGGAATGCAGCAAACTTCGTAATGAGGTTATAGAGTATAGCATTAGAATACATTAAATTTCATAACGACTTTATGGAATATAGTATTAGGATATATTAAAGTTCATAATAGAGTTATAGAGTGTAGTTTTAGATGCTAAATAGAGATAGAAAATCGTATGAGAGATTTCCCCCAAAAAATTATATTTTACCTAAAGCGATAAAATAATAATTTCAGAAAGCATTTTATTATATCACCGATGATCACAATTGGAAATTAATGTATGAATCCACACATGTAATTCACTGTATATGAAAGGAGACGCAATCAAGTTCAGCCATTGCAGAGGAAGGAAATATCAAATATTTCGCGAAGAATAGTGGTGAGATTTGTATGAATACTTGGGACGAGCTTACGTCGTAGCGCGTGTTTTAGGAATTCTACATGGGACACTTTGCTTTGCCATTCTCCTATTTCTCATTATGTAATAAACTACACGCACATGTTTCACACTAATAGTTACATTGCATTGTGTGTGTTTTTAAACCTTACGCCAGTGTCGAAATAACTGTTTGTTAGTTACATTGCACTTGAAGGTTTTGAAATCGTGCAATGAATTGTGTTTTGACTACACGTAACAAATCACGTTTAGAATTTATAGTAATAAAGCTTATAGTAGATATTAATTTCAGATATCCATGCTTGAGCTTAAGCTCGAGATTCCAATGCATAGGAGAAAAAGAAACATCGCCCTGGTCTGTGGTCGAACTTGGGTCTCTCCGTTAGACCCGGAGTGTCTTAACCATGTTGACCATCAAGGCTCAAGAAAGGTGATCCCTTTCTCCGTATATATAGGATTTTTGTAATAAATATTGTTTTTAGATTCATATCGTAAACTGTGCTTTTAGATTTATGTAATACATCATTTTAATGCACAATAACACGTTTTTATAATAATCCTGTCGTAGCTAGCGTTAATCTATCTAGTGATTGTGAATAAAATTATTTTCACATATAATATTCAAAATTATGAGATGTAATTGATTGGTTTACCAGACGTTGCCTCTATTATGATTGAAGTAATCTTCGTTGGAGATCTTACTATTTTCAAGCAGCTGTACATAGTTACGTGACTTATTGAGGATTTCGAAATTCAAACATTTCAACTTAAAATCGTAAAAGAACTTCTGTGTACGACAGACTTCGATAGTTAGTTCTGCGATTTCAAGAACTTGTGAAATGAGTAAAAGACGCGGTTTTTGACGATAAAAGATGGGTTCGACATTTTTGAGACGTCGCTTTCGAGTGTCTCTTTTTACTGGCTTTCTGCAAACCACAAATAGCGCATCACAAATGTACATTATGCCCCTTCCTTTGCGATTGAATTCGCAAAATTTAAAATAAAAATGGCATTGAAAACTTTCTTGTTATTCAGTATGAAAGGAAGTGTTTGAAGCTATCCAGTTTCGACAAAAATGCTTTGAGTTACCTATATTCATAAAGTGTTTTCGGAACAACTTTTCGCTATTCAAGTTCTGGCAAAATATTTCAATCTACCTTTAAATTATTCAAGATGCGCACACAAAAATAAGCATTACCATCTAGGCATTGTCGCTATGATGAAACATTATGTATGGTGCATGGTAAATAAATGGAATTAAATTATTAGCATTTGTCAGGAAGAGAGAAGATTACTAAATTTCAAACTTAAATTTTCAGACTTTTAACCCCCGCCACATATCCTAAAAAAAGACAATGACCTTAAAAATGCCTTTAATTAGTTGCAAAAGATATCAGTGGGAAAAGTTTTTGTTGTATTAATCGGTTATCTAATTTACTACTGAATTTCACCATCGAAAAACGCATATAAACACGGCGAATACTTCAACTCTTCTCTCTCATTAACTATACAACTATTATGCTATATACTAATGGACGTATGTTTATAATATTTATTTTTATATTACATATATTATATAGTATTTTTAAAAATGTAAGAAAGTTATGAAAAATTGAAATGACAAGAAATTGACAGAAATAGAGATAGCAGAAACACAGTAAAACATTAAAATTAAAAAATAAAAATAAACGGAATAAAATGGAATTTTTTCAGTTTAAGCAACTTTCCATACAGAAACATTCCATTGCTGAAGGACCACGTGCTTGGAGCCTCCCTTGAAAAAGTTCCTACACGTGGTGTCACTTTTTTCATTTTCCATTTATTATGCTATGTTTGTCGAATTCTCTCCGTTTCTTATCTCAAATTGTTGGTTTTTAATCACTTAACGGTAATTTTGTGTTTCTCATGAAGTTGTTAAACTTATTGGTAGTGAAAAGTTTTACTAATTTACTGTTACTCTGTTGATTTTTAGTTTTAATGTTTTTACTGTGTTTCTGCTATCTCTATTTCTGTCAATTTCCTGTCATTTCAATTTTATATAATTTAATTACATTTCTAAAAATACTATTTTCATCATAAAAAATGCAATTGCAGCTTTTGCGCAGTCACCTTTTATGAATTGCTTATGCTTCTTTTCATTTAATTTATTTAAATTTATTAATTGCTTATATTTCTTTTCATTTAATTTATTTAATTTTTTAATTCCTTTAATATATAAGTATGCATATATATTTTTTTGTTATTTATGTTTCCTTATTATTAATTTACTATATCATCATCATCATATTCAACCATTATCTATCCACTGCTGGATGAAGGTCTCTCCAAATGCTTTCCACACAAGTCTATCCTGAGCAATTCGCTTCCACGTCACCCCAACCTGTTTTCTTATTTCATCCACCCATCTAGTTTGAGGACGTTTTCTAGGTCTTCGGTGGTCTCTTGGAATCCAGTTCAGAATTTCTGTTGTCCATCGTTGATCAGTTCTTCTTGCAATATGCCCAGCCCATCGCCATTTCAGCCCTTTTACTTTAACAATGATGTCCTCCACTCTAGTTTGCTCTCTCACCCAAGTGTTCCTTTTCCGATCTCTCCTAGTTATTCCAAGCATGCACCTCTCCATGCTCCTTTGTGTTGTCTGTAACTTTCGTATTGCTCCAACAGTTAGACTCCATGTCTCTGATCCATAAGAGAGGACTGGCAATACACACTGGTTGAAGACCTTTCTTTTTAGACACAAAGGCAATTTCCCCTTCAGGATAAAACTGTTTCTTCCAAATGCACTCCAGCCAAGTTTAATACGTCTGTTGAGTTCTTTCATAATGTTACCATCCATTGCAATCAGCTGGCCAAGGTAAATATATGAATCAGCAATTTCTAGCTCAATGTTGTCAACTTGTACTTTTGTTTCCTCTACGAAATTATTGAACATGATTTTAGTTTTTTGTAGGTTCATCTTGAGTCCAACTTCTTTACTTCTAGTTGAGAGCTCCTGTACCATATCTTGGAGTTCTAATGGGTTCGTTGAAAAAAAATAACTATGCCATCAGGAAATCGTAGATAATTTAAATGTTCACCATTTATTTTTATTCCCTTGTTATTTATATATATTCATATGTATATATAGATATATATATATATATAAATATATATAAAGAGTCTGTTCAAGTCATAAATTATCAGATAATTAATAAAGATGTAAAAAGACTCGTTTCAGCTTTTAAAACCTATTGGCTTGTATATGATTGGAAAAGATGACTCTTCTATTGCAGATACTTATTAAATTTGGTTGACCTTCATAGATGATGGTAATGTCATAGAAATAAATTAAAAAAGAGTAAAAAGTAGATTAAGTCATGCAATAGCTCAACATCATATAGGCCAGTTTATATTCTTCATCCAAAATACATGTGACATGTGATACTAGGACACATGACATGCGACGAGCAGGACGAAAATATTACGAGATTCCTTAATGTCATTAACACGAATTTTGTGCTTCACATCTTAGAAAATGCCCCAGCTTCTACGTCGTGGTCTGGTTTGAAGAAAACAACCATAAATGAAGATTTTGTATAAATTAAAAGATTATTATAACTAAAAAGCTTTGAATAAATACTGAAAACATTGTAACTAAACTTATTTTATACAATAATGTTTGCCATTCCACGCTCAAACTAGAGCTTATTTGTTTTTGGAGAAAAAGAGACGCTTTCCCCATCCTGGATTCGAATCATTTTTCTCCAAAATCAATAAGCTCTAGTTTGAGCTATATATACATGGGTGGCAAAAATTATTGTATAATAAATTCCCCCACGAAAAACTCACAAAAATCTCGCCCCGGAGGCTTTTCTGTGTTGACCATTATTTGGCAATTGTGTTATCCCTGTGAAGGGTAATAATATCTTACAAATTTATTTGACTTTAAAATGAGTTCATTTTTAAAATTTGGGGCATTTCGATAAGTTTTTAACACATGAAATAATTATTTTCTGGGTTTCTGCTGGTTATTGCCACTTTTGTGGCAGAAACTAGTTTCTGCCATGCCGGTTTTAACCGTTTATAACCAGCGGTTTTAACCGCCTTGGCAGAAACTTGCAAACTCCGATACATACATATATATATACCAGCGGATAGATAATGGTTGAACATGATGATAGTATATATATACCTTTTTTTGGGGGGTGGGGGGGGGGCGATATACCTAAAGTTTTAACTGCAAGAGCATAAAGGGTGAATCTTAAGTTCTTGGTATTTATTAACTTTTTTAAGAGCAGTGAAAATCGCGCTTCATAGTTAAATTTATAATCTAATATTTCATTTATTATATTTTTATATTGTTTGTAGTCAAGTGGTTTTTATATAATATATAGACTATAAACTAAAAAAGTAGGTGAGAACAAAATTAATACGATTTTGGATCTTGGAAAAGTATGACACGTTAAAATTTGACTATTAATTTATAAATTATTATTTTGATATCCTTACTATAATGAGATTATGTCCTTATAACTTTTTATTTAATTAGATACTTATATGAAGCATATTGTTGTAAGATCATGTTTAAATATCAACAACCAGTGTAATCTTCAACAATTTTAATGTATTTTATTGTAATGAATTGCGGTGTTTAATTTTGTACTTTGGTGTTATGAAATTATTATTCATGAAAACATATATTTGATTTGGAATAAGCTCCTTTTTCCCGTTTAATTTAAAAGCGATAATTTTTTTAGCTTAAAATTTTACATTACTATATTAGAGGCTTAAAATTTTAATTTAAACTGGATTAAATTTTAATGATTAAATATCTCATTTCGCTTCATGAACTGTAATTTCATGCTTCTTCTCTGTTTAAATGTTCTTACTGTGAGTCTATTCTTTATTTATTGAATGCAAATATATATATTTCTGTATAAATTGAGTATAATAATATATTCCAAAACCTAGTTCCCTGGGAAAACGTTTTGCTCCAAGCTATTACAAGGTGGATGTCCTGGTCTGGCTACATGTACTAGTTTCATTTGCATGTTATTCAAATGCGAGAACATAAAACTAAACTGACAACTTTGTTTTTGGTACAGGAATTCCTGGAACTTGGCTATGAATAGAAGTTTCAATGTAAGTTCATTTTTTGCTGGTAAAGAAATATGCATCCCGTATCCCGTCAAAAGGACAAATGACGCCTTGCACTTCTCAGCATCCCAAAACATTTTAAAAAAATAAAAAGCATTGGCGAGCAATATGGGAATAATACAACATATTAGCTATTTTTGGAAATAGGGAAACCCTATACCAAATTCACTTTCTAAACCTTTTGCTGCATAAGCGAAGAGAAAAAGGGGACATTAATAAGTCTGAAATATCTCTCTCCCTTTGTAATATGGTGGTAAATAATCTTCTTTTCTTTTTTTTTGCTGTTAATTTCTCTTTTTTCAGTGACAATTGAACTTAAATTCCGTGTATTGCTTTTGTAACTATAATTCCTAAAGAAACTGGACCTGCTTAACGATGGTCTAACGTTTTCCCCAGTCCCCCCCACAAAAAAAATCTTCGCTATCCTCTTAGTTCCATACTTCTTACACCCTCCTTCGGTTGATTATATTTATATTTTACACTACTGGACCTTCTTCCAATCTATATTAAAAATTGTCCATTTTCAATTTTTTCCGAAGATTTGCGGGGCAGGGAGTTTATGTTTAGGTTTGTTTGTGGTTTTACGGCTCAAAGACTACAGTGGTCATGCTGCGCCGGGACCTACTGTTTTCCGAGGAATCCGAACCTCTTAAGGCCTAGGGAACCAAACCCCGGACTACAGTGAGCAGTGCGATCTTTATGAGATCTCTGAGTAAGCGTTCGTTGGGGAGTTTATGTGATAGTTACCTAATAACATTTATATATATCATCATCATGATATTCAACCATTATTTGTCCACTGCTGGATGACGATATCTCCAAATGCTTTCCACACAAGTCTATTTTGAGCAATTCGCTTCCACGTCACTCCAACTTGTTTTCCTATTTCATCCACCCATCTATTTTGAGGACGTTTTCTAGGTCTTCGGTGGTCTCTTGGAATCCAGTTCAGAATTTCTGTTGTCCATCGTTGATCAATTCTTCTTGCAATGTGCCCAGCGTATCGCCATTTCAGCCCTTCTACTTTAACAATGATGTCCTCTACTCTAGTTTGCCCCCTCACCTAATCGTTTCTTTTTCGATCTCTCCTAGTTATTCTAAGCATGCACCTCTCCATGCTCCTTTGCGTTGTCTGTAACTTTCGTATTGCTCCAACTGTTAGACTCCATGTCTCTGATCCATAAGAGAGGACTGGCAATACACACTGGTTGAAGACCTTTCTTTTTAGACACAAAGGCAATTTCCCCTTCAGGATAAAACTGTTTCTTCCAAATGCACTCCAGCCAAGTTTAATACGTCTGTTGAGTTCTTTCATAATGTTGCCATCCATTGAAATCAGCTGGCCAAGGTAAATATATGAATCAGCAATTTCTAGCTCAGTGTTGTCAACTTGTATTTTTGTTTCCTCTACAAAATTATTGAACATGATCTTAGTTTTTTGTAGGTTCATCTTGAGTCCAACTTCTTCACTTCTAGTTGAGAGCTCTTGTACCATGTCTTGGAGTTCTAATGGGTCCGTTGAAAAAATAACAATGTCATCAGCAAACCGCAGATGATTTAAATATTCACCATTTATTTTTATTCCCTTGTTATTCCAATTTATCTGCTGAAAAATCATCTGTAAAGCTGAAGTAAAAAGTTTTGGAGAAATGGTATCTCCCTGCCTCACACCTTTACCAATTTTGATAGTTTTGGTATCTTTATGTAACCGAAATTTTGCACTTGCATTTTTATACACACATTTCACCATGTCAATGTACACATCCTCGATGTCTGCTGATCTTAAAGAGTTGATGACTGCTGACGTTTTAATAGAGTCAAAGGCCTTCTCATAGTCAATAAATGCCACACACAATGGAAGTTCATATTCATGTGTTCTTTCAATTAATTCTCTTAATACTTGAATATGGTCCACTGTACTGAATCCACTTCGAAATCCAGCTTGTTCTCTTGGTTGAGCTGCATCTAATTTTTTCTGCAGGCGATGTGTTAGCACTTTTGTGAAGATTTTATAAATAGCAGGTAACAAGCTAATTGGTCGGTAATTTTTCAAATCCTCTTTATCACCTTTTTTATGCAAAAGAATTACTGTTGCAGAATCCCATTGGTTTGGTATGTTACCGCTGTTAAGACATTTGGTAAAGAATTTTGCAAGTATGTCTTCTACATATTCTCCAGCTTCTTTTAGGATATCTAATGTAATACCATCATCACCAGGGGCTCTTCCTTTCTTCATACTTTTTATTGCAAATGAAACTTCTTCTTTTAAGATTTTAGGAGCTGTTCCTTCGACTATCTCAGAGTCTTCGTTTAATCCACTGTTTCCCTCATACAGCTTTCTGTAGAATTCTTCAACTCTTCTAAGTATTTCTTCCCTATTTCTTGTTACAGTGCCATCCTCTCCTTTTAATGCAATGATGTGTTTCTTCCCAATAGACAAACTCCCTTTAACAACCCTAAGGCTCTTGTTGCTTTCAATGGCCTTCCTTACTAACTCACAATTGAATTTTCTTATATCTTCTTTCATGTTTTTGCGCAAAGTTTTGCAAAGTTCTACATACTCGATCCTACAACTGGTATTTTGATTGTCCACCTTCATAAGTCTTCGCCTTTTCATGAGTTGTTTCGTCTTCTCAGATAATTTGCTATTCTGCTTTTTACATATTACACCACCAATTTCCCCAGCAGTTTCAATTATTGTCTTAACAATGTTTTCATTTGCTTCTGAGATGTCAACTTCTTCAATAAGTCCTTCCAGTGCAGAAAAGCGATTTTTTAATTCCAACTTGAATGCCTCGGTATTTTCTTTTAATTTCTTTAAATCCACCCTCTTACATACTTGTTTCCTAATGAGCTTCTGCCTTTCTAGTTTAGTATTTAAGTGCATTTTACATCTCACCATTCGATGATCACTTCCAGTATTAAATCTGTTCAGTACGCTGCAATCTTCAATAATTGATTTCTTGTTTGCCAGTATATAGTCAATTTCGCTGGTTCCTCCATTGGGGTGTTTCCATGTCCATTTTCTTTGTAGTTTCTTCTTAAAAATTGAATTCATGATGCTAAGATTGTTAGCTTCGGCAAATTCTATGAGTTGATCGCCGAGATCATTCCTTTTACCATATCCGTATTTAGCAACCGATGTCTCTCCTTGTTCCTGTTGTCCAATTCTTGCATTAAAATCTCCCATGATGAGTTTGATGTGTTGTTTCCCCTTGGTGTGTAGCTGTTTGATTTCTTCATAGAATTCTTCAACCTCCTCGTCGGTATGGCTTGACGTTGGTGCATATGCCTGTACTATCTGAAGTTGGTATCGCTGGGTTAGTTGAACAACGAGCCTCGCTGCTCGATCTGACGTGCTTTCGACTTCAAGAAGGTAGTCTTTAATTCTTTTGTTGATTAAGAAGCCAACACCACTTGTTCTTCCAGTTTCCGTTCCTCTATAATAAAACAAATGTCCGCTTTTAAGTTCCACCAATTCTTCACCTTTTCTTCTGACTTCACTGAGTCCTATAATGTCCCAGTTAATCTTTTCAAGTTCCTCTTCCAATTACTGAAGTTTTGCTTCTGAAGCAAGGGATCGTCCATTAGACGCAGCGAAAGTCAATAATAAATGGCAGCCTGGGCCATTCCAGTGATTCTTAGCACCGCCTGTTTTCATGCCACGCTGACCGCTGCCTTGATCGAGAGCACTCCAGCAGCTTGAGAATCGGGGCCATAGTTTTTGGTGTATTAGCATATTGGAGGAATTAGCCATCATTTCACCACGCTGGCTAGACGGGTTGGTGAATTAGCCCTCCCCTTCCGCCTTTCTATCCGTGCAGCAAATATTAATTTGCCTCTTGGATAGAAAGCCCAGCCTGCACCACTTGAAGGCGGGGTAGGACACTAGGTTACTGGCCCGGCCGGTTCCACACATCGTCACATACGTTCAGCGTGTGGGTCTCCTTCCAGTTAGATACCAGCAACCCTTTTGCAGGCCATATATATATAATTCAATTAGCGTAATGCCTCTATCAAATCCTTGTTTTCTATGTATAAACACTGCTGATTACATTATCCCTTAACAATTAATGGTTAAGCGAAATAATAATTAATTTGAAATAATAATAATAATGGGCAAACCACAAAGCCGCCCGAACGAGTTTTTCTTGTGAGTTTTCTTGGGGAAATTTATTATATAATATTTTTTTTTAAATTATTGTGTAAGAAAATAATAATATTAATAACAGCATAATATATTACTTTAGATTTTGTAAATGAGATTTAAGGTTATTCTAAATTTCTTTAGATATTTAGTAAATAAATATTAAGAAATTAACAAATGCATAATAGTATTTAAAATTTTAATAATATTGAATGGATATTTAACGTTTAATTAACTATGTAAAGTAAGTAAGAAAAGTATATGTCCTCATGTGCTTTTAGATATGTGGTTATTCTTTAACGAAGGTTCAGACTTTACCACGCTATTACTATATACACATATCTTATTCAATAACGTCACATTCATTTTGAACAAAATTTGATATAAAATTTAAAATAAACTATCTGCGAAATAGTCTTTAATTAGTGCTCTGACTTGTAAATTTGTACAACAATGACTTTTATAGATGATCAAATCCTATATCTCCTTATGGTCGAACTAATCCACTTAATATTCAAATATGCAAATTTATTCAAATGCTCCGAGATTATTCATACCAGGCGATGATTAAAGTTGTGACAGTTGTGTGCTTAACTTTACTTATACTCTACAGAAACAACTAAAACCTTGGTTAAATCTGCTATCACTAAAGGTTTCCCTTACTATCATGGCTAATAATACTCTGAAATTTTTAGGTTATCGTTAATGCAAAATAACATACACTGAAAAGATTGCAATTAACACACCAAGAAGTCAACGTGTGAGTCATCTGACGTTTGTGTACAAAACATATGGCATAGTAAACAGGACATGATAATATGTTTTCAGAATAAAACCCGCAATCATTTAAAAAAAATTCTTAATTGATTATGCAAGCAGATACTGATTATTCTAGCAGATGATGATTATACTAGATGGTAATTATGCTAGCAGATGATTATTATACTAGATGGTAATTATGCTAGCAGATGATGATTATACTAGATGGTAATTATGCTAGCAGGTGATGATTATACTAGATGGTAATTATGCTAGCAGGTGATGATTATACTAGATGGTAATTCTGCTATCAGATGATGATCATACTAGCAAATGATGATCGTACTAGCAGATAATAAGTATACTCGCATATAATAAGTATACTCGCATATAATAATTATACTAGGAAGTAATGATTATACTAGCAGATAATGATTATACTAGCAGATGATGATCATACTAGTAGATAATGATCATACTAGCAGATAATGATTATGCTAGAAGACAATGATTATACTAGCAGATAATGACTCCTTTTTTGTTAGTGATGTATTTCGTTACCGTTGCGACATTGAATTATAAAAGTGCCGTGTATAATCGCAGGGTACTAGCCACATTTGCTCAACTTGTTGTAAAAAAATACCATTGTCTGCGGTGATTATGTTTGAGCCTGTAGATCAGTGGTGCGCGATTGCGAGATTGTTTAAACGATTGTCTCGATTATTTGAACCTCTTGAAGGTTTTTAAACCTGACTCGCTGCGTCATGTAACCGCAAATAAAAAAATTATAAAATTTCGAGTACGATTTCTATTTACTTATATACGATCTTTGGCCAGTGTTTGTTTTGAATGATAAAACAAAATTGTAATTGCATTTTTATCAGTCATGTTTTTGAATATAAATACTATAACGTGTACTATATATATATTGTGCATTTCTTATAACGGCAAAAATAATTTAAATATTTTTATAAATAACTTTAAAACTAAATGCAGCTTAAAATACCAGAAGGTCTATATTTGATTCGTTCTATGTGATTTCGTATACCCTAATTTACAGAAATTTCTATAATTATCATGTAAAACCGAGACAGTGATGGCCAATGGATGATTTTTAATTATATATGCACAATGAATTCAAAATGTTTTCGTGCATTTGCAATGACAATAACAACAAAAAAGAAGAGAAATGAAATAGAAACTAAATTTTATTTCATTGCGTAATCGTCCACCGCTACTGTAGATTACGCCCTATGATTTTCCAGCAATTTTCTGTTGCGAATAAATCCGGGGAGTCGGTAGATCATGGCAACATGTTGGTATGATGTAGACATTCCAGTGAAATGTTTGTCGTTATTATGCTGAAATAAGGAGTTGTCCACACCAGTTATGAAGGTAAGTGCTACAGGTTCCAAGCTGTCATCAATGTACCGAGGAGAGGATCTTACAATGCATAACAGATCAGATCCGCTATTATGATTGATTGATCTTTAGACCATAACCTCCTGTGTTTGAGCTCTGTACCGTTTAACACATTCAATTGCATTGTGCCGTTTACCACGTCGTCTGTATATACGTATCCAGCCATCGCATAATCTGAGCTTAAACAAAAACGGAATTCGTCATTGAAGACCATTTAATGCCATGTTGCACACCAGGTCACTAGGAAACGAAACCAATTTAAATGCAGTCGACGATGAATTCAGGTTGGTGGTAAGCAGGGCAATGTCTGATGCGTTTGCACTTTTACTATCTCGAGGTAAAATTAAAAAAATTCGTACAAAAATACTACAGTAACGTGTGTAAATAATGAGTGCTTAATGATGATTGGTTAATGTTTTGTAGAAATGCTGCGTCCGATCAGGGCCAGAGCTCGGAGTTACAAGCCTCTAAGCAGTTTAGCAAACTGGACCCCAAACCGATCTCTGTCGCCTCTCTCTCTCTCTCCAGCCCCAACTATTTTTTAAGGGTTTAAAGCTCCGGCGTCTCTGTTATTTTCCTCCTTTGTCTCCCCTGCGCCCCTGGTCCTGATATGAAGAAAAACTTAGGGCGTTATGCTGTATACACGTCATGCATTTTTTCGAAGCAATAGTTTGAAAAATAGACAAATTTTAACAAAAACTTGTTCCTGAAGGACGACTAATTTATTCCTAATGCACAGAACCTAAGAAATGTAATTGGCTAAAGATTTTTGAGAGAAGACGGTAAATGACCTTTAGAAGCCTAGGTGATTAACTCGATGTATGTACTCGGGATAACACTAAGGTTCAAAAATGTGTTCATAAATGGTTAAGAGACCATATCGGCACCCGCAAAGTCGATGTTAGAGCTCGCAGAGTAATTGATCATCGTGCTGATCATTTCATCCATCGACAAGATCTTAGAAACTTCTGCAGACAATTAATTCGGTGTTATAAGAGTGGTGATATATCTACCATTTATCCATTTATCACCTGGAGGACGATTTCCAAATACTCAACAAATAATATTTTTGCTAACTAGTCCTGAGGTTAATACGTTTTATTTTGTTCTGTTATTGTACATAAACGTTTCCGATGGAATCATTCGCATGTAACATAAGAAAATGCATAGACATATGCGCATTATTGGATAATACTTGTGTTTCTTCAATGTTGGGGCCGTAGTTTAGTAAATATGTTATTGGAAATCTTGTTCTAAACTTCTGTTAGAATCTTCTTACATATGGATTAACTTAAACTGGAATGTATTTTCTAGTTTTGACGAACTTTGTCAAATGGAAGAATGCGCTTAAATGTCCTTTGTATCGAGACAGGTTTTCTCATAGGCCATTGATTATACCCCTGCCACTCTTTGGAAACTACTATAGCATAATAAAACGAAAGAAATCGACTGGGTAAAATACAATATTCCATTCGTTTGATAAAGACGCCAAAGAACAAATGGAATACGTCACCTATAACTTGTATTGTAATATACAAATCATTCGACTGTATATCTCACTCTAATCAGCTCCTCGATCTAGAGAGGTTTTTGAATTTATTACGTGTTCTTTGAATGGGAACTTTCAAACCAACCCACATCGTTTTTGAGACATAGAAATAAACAATTTGTCACCTTTGCAACGATTCTAACCGTGATCCCCGAATTATTTCTTTCACTTTCATGTTTTTTGCAATTGGTGCCTATATACTAATAAAATTTCAATTCAGTGATAGGGAAAAGTAGAACAAAATGGGGGCAAAGCGGATCAGCTTAATATTTAATAATCCAAACATATAAAATCCAAACGTATAAACATACGATATAATCCAAACGTATAAACATAGGAGGCAACAGTGGTCAGTGCAAAAGTGTTGAAGGTGTGCGTAGGAATAAATTGCACTTATTTCAGCGCTAATGAAATACATGCGCAGCGAATAAAATAAGAAAACCTTTTTTTGATTGTTCACCAAAATTTTTTTAAGTTAGTTAAGTGTCAATATAATAAAAACTATTTCGCACTAAATTTTGTGAACTATATGCCTGAAACGGGTATTAAGCCTTTTAGTTTTGATGATGTTTTTGTATCATTATTGTTAAAGATTCATCATAGGCAGTGATTTGTTTGTCAAAATGGCATTTAGGGCAAAACGGATCATTTTTTATGGGGCAAAGTGGATAGTTAATAATACGGGGCCCTGGCCCCGGACCGCACAAGCTAGGACTCTCAAAATTGTTTCATTGGTGATAAAATCATGCAATTTGCTTTTAAATATTTTTATTGATTTTATTTTGTAATTTTTCAGAGCAATTTTGAACGTAATTTAAATTCACTCTGATTTGATTTTGACAAACTGGCATGAAATTGATGACATGCACCTCAAGCAACATGGACCACACAGTTTACACTAAAGAACGGTTTTCTTTTATAGTTGATGATCTGGCAACCCTGATTGCAAAGTATTTCACTCAATTAAGGGAGTAAGTTTAATTACATGTGTTTGTTGTGCTGATTGGTTACAATCAAAACGTGCAGAAATTTTAACAAACAGCCCTGTTAGGAACATTGCTCGAGCACAACGCGAAAAGAAAACCCTCTGTGCACAAAGTACAGGCAAGCCTAAGAATACCATCGAGCATCTTGGCACAGAGACAGAATCTACGTCGCAGTCTTAATTTACTTAATATGTAATAAACCATATGCTGATCCACCAATATAGGAATGTATAAAGTGTTCTTTATGTAACGGATGAGCTCACGAGAACTGTATACTTTATGAAGGCATAGAAGAATACACTTTTCTTAAATGCACTATGTGAAAACGTTTCTGGTAATTTTTTTTTCTGCCGAATGCATTTTATGTGCACGTTACAATTTTTTTACGACAGAGTTTTCTATTTCAAAAACAACCCATCCGCTTTTCCCCAGGGTTGGGGCAAAGTGAATAATTTGACCTTTCTCTTTCGAACATTTTTGTTTTAAATTCGATAACAAAAAATATCCTTAATGATTCATAATATGTTTCTTCGGTGTTCACAGCACAAACAGTAAAGTTTCAGCGTTCATATATTTATTTATTACACCTTATTAAGATAAAATTAAAAGATATGCTTTGCCCTATACAGGCTTTCCGAAATTAAACTTCTCCAACTCAGAGGGCTGTGTAGGGCGTTGTATAGGTCATAATGTCATGAAATTTGAACAATAGACACTTCAGATTATGCGCTCGAGATTTATTAGAAAATTACAAAAGTCCACAGTAAGTGGCGGAGTAACGCTACTAAAACCTGATCTGCAGAAATGGAGTCCTTGCGCAATCTGTGCAAATGACGAGCCCGATAAAGAGGAAGGAAGTCATATAAGCATATTGCATAAGCAAGAGTTTCAAGTTTGCTGCCCAAGCTGGAGTTTCCAGTTTGCTGATGCACAACGCCGACCTTGAAAGACAAAACTCTCTTAGTGAAGCTTTCTCACCAGAATTACGAGAATTCTGCTGCTGCGATGATAGCATTCCGCTGAGGACCGCACGCTGAAGCAATGCATTCGAAGTAATCGAACAGCTTGGAATTTTACAAAGTAGAGGACGGAAACCTGTGGACTCTGCATGCGTGGAAGATGTGGCTACGGTGTCCACGGAAGTTATTAGCTAATCGCTACATGGTGTTGTGAGGGTACCAGCAGTTTCTCGAGCTGTCGATATGCCATGTTTCACTGTTTGGCAAGTGATGCGACGAATCGTGGATGACTATTCTTACAAAATCCATAGTCTTCACCAGCTGTGCGACAGGGACGCTAAAGTTTGCCGGAAAAAATTTCGCTGCAGTTCCTTGAGCGAATGACAGACAATGTTGGTTGGTTTTGGAATATTCTCTGGACGGATGAGATCCACGTTTATCTGAATGATTATGTGAATGCGCACAACTGACGCATTTAGGCAATGGAAACCGAACGCACAATCCATAAAATGCTATTATCCCCGTCAAAAGTGACGGTATGTTGCGGTTTCACTTCAACGTTCATCATTGGGCCTTATTTTTTTGAAGAGGCTACACCAACAGGGTTTGAAGCATGTTCCGTTATTGGGAAACAGTATCGGGACGTGTTGACAATGTTCGTGATCCCAGAACTGTAACTTCATCGCGTTCAGGTTACGATTTTTATGCCAGACGGTTCTCCTCCCCATACTCAACCTGGCGTTCAACAGGTATTAGGAAAAACTTTCACCGAAACACGTGTGATCAGTGGTTGTTTTCCAATGACTTTGCAGCTCCGCACACCTGATCTCACCTCCGTGTGACTTCTATATCATCAATCTTATTGTAACCATTGCTGGATGAAATTTCCTCCAAGCGGCATCCGTATGCCTCTGTTCGAAACAATTGGTTCCGATGTTACTTTAACTTGTTTTCTTAGTTCACGAATTTTTTCTGAGAATGTATGCTGATTTTCTAAATCTCTCAGAAAAATCTTCTTAATGCAAATAACAACTAAAATAAATAAAGACTCTTTACATATAATAAATGTGAAAAAATATAAAATATTGCACCATTAACAAAGAAAAATGCAGTAAATTTCCTAAGGTTTATATCTGCAATTCATATAGTGGAATTAGTTATTTAATACTGCTAATTAATCCAGGTAGTTAAATTAGGTACTTACCATTAGCGTTGAGGGAAATAACATTAGCAGTAAAAATCAACTCTATATTTTTTTAAAACGTACCATTCAAATGCTTACATTTAAAAAAAATTAAAATGTAAGCTCAAATTCCCAAACCCAATTAGCGCTTTAAAAATTCCCTTGAAATTTCTTCAAGTGAAAAAAAATAGTCAATATCGAAATAAATTTAATAGTCCAACGACGTATGCTGATCAAAAAACACTCAGCCTATTTTTTTTTGAAAGAGGAATTTGTTGACGCATGAATAAATAAAATAAAATTCTCAAATGCTGAAGGAATTTTCTTTAGTTATTTATTTTCGATTCGTAACTAAATTAAAACCTATATGTATTTCTTTGGAATCTTTTAAGTTATTTCGTAACTGTATATAAATTCTTTTAAACAAGCAATTGAAATTTAATCTTCCTTTAGATTGTTGGGAGAGAGAGAAGGATTAGTATGGAATATTATTTCTGAATAATCTGGTATCCAAATAAAATTTGGAAATCCAAATATTAATTTTATATTTTATTTTGCACAGTGTGTAAACGTTTAATACTCGAGAAACAATTTTTGTCACCTATTTAGACGTAGTAATAATAACGCCGATGTTATGGCATGTTTAGATGGTGAAACTTTCGTAAAGAAAAAGAAAGAGAGAAGAAAGAAAAAGTTGGTAGGAGCATCTGCCCTGATAGTAGAAGATCGTGGGATCGTGCCTCACTAGACGCAAGAAACATTTCTTTTCTTTACGAACGTTTCACCATCTAACCATGACATAACATTGGCGTTACAATTATTACGACTAAAAATCGTTGATAAAAATTGTTTTTTAATTTAATCTGCGTAGTGTCCGATTTGTATAAATATATCTGCTGCAAGGGCTTTTCGATGAATTTAATACCGATCTCTTCGCAATTAGGTTTAAAAAGCAGTCCATGTACTGCCTCATTCGGCGAAATATCCGGTTTCGGAAAATACGCTTTGAATACGTTTGTAAGGGATTGAGTAGTTCAGTTGGTAAGAGCACCTGTCCGGATAGTAGAAGGTCGTGGGATTGTTCCCCACCAGACGAAAAAAAAAATTTTTTTTTCTTTGCGAACGTTTCTCCATCTAACCATATCATAACATCGGCGTTACTATTACAACGCCTAAAAAATGTTGATAAAAATTGTTTCTTAATTTAATCTGCGTAGTGTTCGACTTGTATAAACGTTTAATAATTATTTCGTAACGAATTTTATTTGAATCTAACGTATTTGAATTCCGCTTTACTCTGCTTGATGAACTTCGTATGATGTGGATTTTTAGACAGACAAAGATGAATTTGATTCGACTGAAGCTGATGTTTCATTTTTTTCATCGTTATATATATTTAGAATTATGAACTCGAGCTTTTGATATAAAGTGTTAATTCTTTCCATACGAGCTTACAAATTTATCTTTAACTTCCAAAAACAACCAGAAATTAAAAAAGATGGAAACACCTCTTTTAACAAATATAGATTCTTTTTGTAAAAAATGTTTTAGTTTGCTATGTATGTTGATTGAGCGAAAAATTCTTTTGTTTTCCCTCCTTCTTCCTTTCCCTCGCTTAAACAAAGCTGGTTGACGTATATTAATTCATTGTCAGATACTATTCTTAGTATTTCTGTAGATAAGTAAACAGAGGTGGTATATTATATTATATATTATATTTACGAAACTACGAAGAATGTAAAATACGGAAAATGCCCGTATTTAACCTAAACGTTGAAAAACTAAGATCGTATATGAATTACATACAAGTAATAAAAAAGCATCGAACAGTATCGTTAAAAAACATCAAAATATATGTAAAACAATGGAAATTATTAATTGTTACCAAAAAAAAAAGAAAAGAAAAAGAAAATGCGAGACATTGCAAAGTCGGAAGGATTCGAACCCTCGTGGGAAGACTCTAATGGATTTCTAGCCATCGTAATACGGCCGAGACATCCAGTTTTTATATACACAGCTGATTTCTTTCTACAAGAACGTTTGTTTAAAGTCCATGAGAGATAGAGAGAGAGAGTGTGCATGACTGTTTGGGAAGGGTGGCTATAGTAGGCTGCATTGTAGCTCCAGGTTTAAACACATTATTTATAAACAAGCAAACAAGCACGATTTCAACCAATGATAGCTAATTATAAAAATACGATAATTTGATGTGTAGTACTTCAAATTAGTGATGGACCAAACTGTTATTTTTGAATAACCTGTTCCAACGTTCCTGTTCCAATCACGTAACAGGTTCCAATCACCGGTGACTGGAACGTAAGCGTTGCTTCACAGGATATGGAAATTAAGGAACTTAACGATAACACATTTCAACGCTTAATCCATAACAATACGTCTCGTCAACTCCATAAAAATAATAAATCCTTTGGAAAAAAATACACACATATGAAGTACAAAAATAATGAGAAAAAGTAAGGCTTTAAAATATTGAATTTTAGATATTTGAAACATTACACGATATTAAAAATCAAAGAAAGTTTAAAAAACTAATTCAAAGTAATGAAATACAGCAAAAAATATTGATATTGCTGTAAATTAATTGGTAAAACATACTGGAAGGTTACAATGTGGAACTAATTAAACAGGATAATGATAAAAAAAATGTGTATTCTCAGCTGATGTAGTTATACACATGTATGTATTCAGAATTTTTCATGTGTAAAGCTCAGTAATGTAAAAATATTAATACTTGTACTAATTAATATACATGGATAAAAAATCTATTCCATTAATGGAATAAATAAACAAATAAACAAATAATGCTGCGTCGGTCTCCGCTTGTTCGAACTTACTTCCGTTGTAGAAATTTGTTCAGAAGGTCCGTTGATGTCGGTCCCATTCTGAGGTATGATAGAACTTGATGATGGGAGCACCACACATTCTTGAGAGTGGAAAGACGTTGATGATGAATGTGTGGATAAATCTATGCTTGGATGCTTCCTTGTAATATGTTTTTTTAAGTTCGTTATGGAAGATTTGTAACTCAATTTTTGTCACACAAATCACACGTAGCACTTTTTTCCTCCTTGTCATTTATTGTAAAAAAGGGACCACAAGTAACTGGAAGCTTTTCGATTAATTATGCTTAAAAATTGCAACTAAATGCGACTTCTCGTAATATCAGACGTTAGTTACACTGTGAATCAGCGCCTGAGCCCTGACGTCAACTTGACTGACTATGCCGGATGTTATGGTAACAACCCGTTATCTCAACGCGTTTCCTGTGTGAAGAAAGTGAGGAATATGTTCCTAGAACGGTGATTTTTAAACGTTACTTCAAGTAACTCCTGTTCCTAGTCACCGGTGACTGAAATAACAGCTGTTTCAGAGGAGCATACTGTTCCTGGAACAGTGATCACTCGATAACAGGTGATTTTTAACAGTTACCTTAAATAACTTCCATCTCTACTTCAAACATTGAAACCCGCGCGCACTTGATCCCTGTAGGCGGCAAGGCTCTGTGGGCTTTCTTGGCTGTTATATTAGGCAGTTAAAGACTTCGAATGGCGGCTTGCCAGTATGTCGCCAATGGAAATTATTCGTATAGAAATAATTACTTCTCATCTTATTTAATATATTTATTTAAAGCACTTTGCTTCAATATTAGCGTACTGCTAACTTGATACGAATCTTGGTTACAATGGTAACGTAATAATAAGAGGAATATTAATTTAGAGGTTGGCCATTTTGACGTCTGGCCTCCCTGAAAGCTCCGACGCTTCTTCACACTTTTTCCCGCGAATATGCTCGTTACGTCACATCCAACGGCTACATACAGATTTGGCGCGAACTATCGGCCAATTAGAGATTTTCGTGATTAACGTATATTTTTTCCCTGCGCGTGTGTGTCCTTGACTTAAGGAAGAAGGGCAATCCGTAATGGCGATATTTGAAATGCTAAAAATTGATAGACGCGGCCGGACAGCCTTCAGTATACAGAGTAGAAAATCACATTACGGCATTTGATATGTCGCAAACGCGTAAATTGTGTATTGTTTAAATATATTATTAATAATTATCTTATGTAAATAAATACGTACGGGTTTGTACTAATTTCACTCTAACCACCCCACTAGTGGAATTACATGCAAATAATTCACATCGAAAAGGTTTAATTCATCAGTTAAAGTAGCGTTTTTCAACCTTTATGAGGCCGCGTTCGATGAATTCCTTATTTTATAAACGAGGGGCCAGTTCCAACAAATGTACTCTCGTAAATACCTTTGCATTTTTTTAAGTTCATACATTAAACAATCATAAGTACGGATAATTAATTATTGTATGATCATAAAGAGTATCGGTATATTCAGTGACGGTTCTAGGCTAAGGCCGGGAGGCCACGGCCCCCCAAAATTTAATCTGATTTTATTATATTACCTATGTACACGGGCACAGAAATTTATGCCCCCAAATTTTTTGCCTAGAATTGTTACTAGGTATACTCCTATTGATATACACTTTGCTGATACATTTCCTTTCTAGTTGGTCATTGGCATTTGTAACACAAATGTTTGTTAGTTCGTTCAGTTGTAGCATGTGTAATATTGCTCTGCTGTGTTTTCTGTACTAGTATTTGGCGACTGTGACGTGAGCGGCGTTTAGTGAACTGACATGTGGGGAAAACGCATGCACGTTTCTTTATGCGCGTTCTTTATATGTCCAATGTAATCGCAGAGAGAGAGCTTTCTCTAATTTTTTAGTAACGTGCGTTAACAATCACTTGAGTGGATCAGCTACTAGATATTCTTCAGTATTATTATTATTATTATTCAACTATGATATTTGAATAGTTCGTTATTTTTAACCATGTTGCTTTTGAATACATGAAGTTCGTGATACAAAGTTCGTTCGTGTTATTCGTTGATTTAACGCAGCAAGCATTCAACCAATATAGTTCGCAATTATGTATAGCAGTTACAGAGGCAGGTATTTGGAGTCAGATTGGACGTTAAGTTGGTTGGCATTTATTCCTACTGGAACAATAAAGTGTATATAACTTAACACAGTTTTAAGAATGGAGGACGCACCGCACATTATTGTAATCAGCTTGCAGGCCCTTTTAATGACCGACCATAATTCGCGGTATATCTTTTCTCCAACGCTAAAAAATTGCGATGTCTAAGAATTCTCGATCATTCGTGAATACTAACCTATTTAAAAAGAC
>QLNU02003225.1:67796372-67817067 GCA_006491805.2 Dysdera silvatica | reverse complement strand
ATTAGGCGGAATGTACAAAGATACATCAAAGATACATCATTTTGCCCAGGCAGCGTTGGGAAAAGACTACTGCATCTGACAGTGCCCAAGCTGCCCAGATATTTCTCGAATCTGACCGTCCACGAAATAAACAGAATAAAGAACATGCAGCAATATACAGCAATATAATTTGTCACTATATAGATCATATTAAAAAAGTAATAAATGGGCCATTTTCCACACCACATCAACAGATGCTGTGTGCTTAAGAGCCCTACCTATATTTACATTGAGTTTGCTTAATATCTTAACAAGAAAAAACTAGAACAAGTTGGATTGGATGCCAAAGTTTTCATGAGTGAACATGTCTTAACAAGAAAATTCTTACATAAAAAGGTTAAACACTGATAAAATAGCAATGAAAAAGATCACTCAACACCACACATACAGACAGATATCTCGATTTTAAATCGCATCATCCAACATGCCACAAAGCTTCCGTTGTTAAAACATTAAGTCTTAGAGCGAATTCTCACTGCAGTAATGAAACACTTTCAAACACAGAAACAAAACACATACACACGGCACTTAAAAATAATGGATACCCTAAACGATTCATTCTCAGAAACTGTAGACCCAATAGTACATCTTTAAACAATACATCTCACACCCGCATATCTATTCCATATATTCACGGCATTTCCGAAACAATCTCTCGCATCCTTAAAGAGGCAAATATCAAAACATTCTATTCCCCTGTCACAACACTTCGCAAACAACTTACAAAAGTTAAAGACCCAGTTCCACCAGAAGATCTCACAGGCGCCATATACCAAATACCATGCAAAGACTGCAACAAACATTACATAGGACAAACAAAAAGAATGATCAAAACAAGAAAAAAAGAACACAAACAAGCACTCGCGAAAGGAGACATAGCCTCACGTCTGGCAGAACACGCTTTACAACACGGACACGAACCCGACTGGGACTCAACAAAAATACTACACCGTCACATCACAAACAAGAATAGTAGACTCTTCTTAGAATCTTGGGAAACTTACAAACTACACGGGAAAGCCATTAATACATCACAACCACTTCCAGAAACTTATAAACAACTCTTACTCTGAAATGTATGAGACATCCCCAAATTAGGTAACCCGCAGTGTGGGTTTCTCATTGGTCCCTATTGGGGTTCTTCCATGATTCTATTGGAGGCCTCCCATTGGTTCTCATTGGGTTTTCCCATTCTGCGGGACTACTCTGATGAAGGGTTTTCCAGAAATTTCAAGTATAAAAAAGAGACAGAAACATAACATCGTCATTACTCCTGATGAAGGACTGCTGCTGATGCGTCCGAAAGCTTGAGTGATCTTTTTCATTGCTATTTTACCAGTGTTTAACCTTTTTATGTAATTTCCTCCCTGGTACCCTGTATTTTATTTCTAAGAAAATTCTTATCAAAACATATTACATTGCACCTCATTCCTTCAGTCTCATTCCAGACCTGTTTGAGGAAGGTTGTGTTTAAGTATTATAATAGAATTCAAATTATTTTGAAACAAGAGCAAGTCTTCAAAGGACTATTGAAGGGCAAATCTTGAGTAAACAAGATTTATTTGAATTTGCTTCAAAACACAAAGGGAATTCAAGTATTTCTCACATCATCATCTGAGATATGTGCAAACGAAGACTTCCCTAAAAAACGGTATGAAAATTCATTTTCCATAGAAGGCTCCAGCGAGAACCACTTTTTCAAACCATTGGACAAAACAACCCTTTTGGTGAAGCGAGTTTCAGATTCTGAAAACACTTTTAAACCCTTAACGATCACATAATTGTCAAGAAAACAGTAAAAAAAGTGCCTACTTCTTTGTTCAAGAAAATTGTATAAAAGTAAGTGTACGAAAAATATATGTATTCATTTTTAATTTTTGGAATTCTTTTTAGCTTGAAATCTAAAATAAAAGTAAGTACATTATATAAGTATATTTTCCGGGTATAAGAAATGGATTTTTTTCTTCATCTTTTTGGTGCATCACTTCAGCCCAGAAATATAACGGGCACGAGAAATGGAGGGCGAAACCTTACCCCGCAATTTTGACGAATGCGAGAAGGAAAGGGTTAAAGCCACTGTGGGTGATGAAATAAAAAAACTAGTAAATATTATTCCAAAAAAGTTTTATGCAGTTATTTATGACAGTAAGTGGTGGATTGGGAAGATGCTAGACATTTGTGAGGGAGAAAAGATTCTACAGTTCAGTTCTTGCATTCAATTGGTCCAGCACCAACATATTTTTGGCCAACCAGGAACGACTATTGCTGGGTGCCCTATGAAAATAGATTCAAAGAAGTTCCTTCATCATCATCTTTATCAGGAAGGACATATGCCATAGATGGAAAGGTTCACAAACGAGTACAGCAACTGGCTAAAAGTGCAATATGATTTTTTGCTATAAAGGTAAGCTAATAGCGAAATAATGTAAAAGTAATATCAACTGATATTGTAACAACTTAAGCAGATATACTTTTAACTAACTTAATAAATATATGTTAGTTATTTCAGGTTCAGAGAGCTCTTAAACCAGTTAAAATGGCTGATATTTCTGTCAGCTTGATATAAATCTAATATATTTTTTATTTTTCAAACACACAAAACACCTTTCTTAATTTTAAAACATAAAAAGTACATAGTTCGCTCATTCTGAAAAAAAATATGATGCATGTGTTGGGTGTGGTTTGCGAGCTATAGCTTATCAAATTTACGAAGATATAAACTTAAAAACTTCAATTTGAATGTGTAATAAATTTTTTTTGTCAGATTTAATGCTATTTTTATATATTGTTTTTAAAAAAGCAGAAACGTACCTTTATTTTGACGTCAAAATAAGCCTAATCGGTTAAAAAGTAAGTGAAATAAAATATATTTTCAAAACGGACACAGCGACTATGAAAGCCAAAATAACGCAAAAATCGAAATTTAAAAATTTTTCCTGGGCCTAAATTGAAACCAAAAAAATTGAAATCTCAAATTTGACATTATCTTATAGGTACCTTCTCATTAAAAAAATCAAAAGCATCTGAGACGTGAGAGCACCGTCGAAAGTCAAAATCTGTTGGTTTGACGTGAAATGACAAATGTAATGATCACAACTTAGCTAAATATAAACGTAAATGCCTTTTAAATAAAGCAAACGACTGTATCTGCTTTAAATGATTGGGAATAGCACCATAATAAATAAATCAGATATAAATCACGTAGTTAATGGAAACATTCAAAATTCATGAGTTCAACTTTCGGGAAATTCATGCGATGCCGTCTTGGTGAATAGAATGGCGAGAGAAATAATTTAATAATTTCTCCTTTTATATCACTCGATTCTTTTGTCATGAACCTCATGAAGGAAGGTATCGTTTCCTTTACCCATCCGTTACCAAGAACGATATTACACCTCTAAGGAACGCCGTAACCAAGTGCTAGATATATAGTTACCGAGTGATCAACGCTCAGTCCTCGATTCGATTAGTGATTAAGGAATCGATGCGTCAAAAGTAGAAATCGGATTCAAAATGATATGTAGCGGAAGTGATTTCCGAAGGCCATTTAAAAGAATGGCCTCGTTTATCACTTTTAATGACTATTTCTTTGTATGTTTCCACAGAAACGATTCACTCGGAGCATTGGATGGAAAGGACAAAAAGTAATCAGTTCCTTGAAGTATAACAGACTATCCTAAGACGCAGCAATTGCGTTCTCATCATTTTCACGTCGTCTGTCTAAAAAAGTAATGAGATTCGGTGTAGGTAAAATGATTTACGTACGCGCATTAAGCTGTGTATAGTGAGAACAATGGAAGGGATCTGGAGAGAAGTAAACAGAGAGTGAGAAATGAAGAGATTTGACTAATGATCGCATTTATTGCAATATCATACTGGGGCGATTTAAGCTATGTCAAGTGTTTTTGGTTAGCTGCAGTTTATGACTAGTAAGTATATAATCGCTGAGAAATACAGGGTGTTTGGAAAATATCTGGCAAAACTTTAAGGGGTGATAGGGGACACCAAATAAGGCATGTTTGACCATATCCCCGTGTCCGCAAAGGGGCCGGTTTGGCTGTAGAGCGTAACTACTGTTTACGTCTATCACGTTGCTACGTAGCCAATTGCACGAATTAAATGCAATTTTTGATACATAATTTAAGTGAATGAGCTAATAATACAGCAGAGACAAAGAAATCCGGAATTCCGTTTTCTGATTTTGATCTGTGTTACTGTGTAGTGAAAATAAGCCTAAAACTGCCTTTTTTAACACACTAGAAAAGAGTTGGGAACTGCCAAGTATGTGTAACAGGTGAAAAACATCAAAATAAACATTTTTTATTCAGTGAGTTTTTTTTTCCAAAAATTAGCCATTCGGGCACTACAGTGAATTTAGTATTTGCATCCACCACATTCAAGATTTTCACAAATGGCTACAATGCACCATTTCACGAATTTTCAAAATTATTTAATGTCAACAGACGTCGGGCTCTCTCCGACGATTTTTTAAAATCAGTTAAATTCACCGGAATTGTATGTGTAGAATTCATACAATCGCACCTGAAGCGGCGAATTCTACACATACAATTCCGGTGAATTTAAATGATTATAAAAAATCGCCGGAGAGAGCCCGGCGTCTGTTGACATTAAATAATTTTAAAACTTTTTGAAATGGCGCATTGTAGCCATTTGTGGAAACCTTGAATGTGGTGGATGCAAATACTAAATTCACTGTAGTGCCCGAACGGCTAATTTTTGGAAAAAAATTCACTGAACAAAAAATGTTTATTTTGATGTGCTTCACCTGTTACACATACTTGGCAGTTCCCAATTCTTTTCCAGTGTGTTAAAAAAGGCATTTTTAGGCTTATTTTCACTAAACAGTAGCACAGATAAAAATCAGAAAACGGAATTCCGGATTTCTTCGTCTCTGCTGTATTATTAGCTCAATCACTTAAATTATGTATCAAAAATTGCACTTAATTCATACAATTGGCTACGTAGCAACGTGATGGACGTAAAGAGTAGTTACGCTCTACAGCCAAACCGGCCCCTTTGCGGACACGGGGATATGGTCAAATATGCCTTATTTGGTGTTCCCTACTACGCCCTTAAAGTTTTGTCATATATTTTCCAAACACCCTGTATATGCACAAAACGTCAGATATTTAGCTTATGAAGTAAGTATCCATGTAAACTGCTGCCAATTAAAATTGCAATATTAAGAAGAACAAATTAGATTAACTAGAACTTAGCAAGGTCGATCATTTACAGATGATTAATTTGTATTCGCAAGTCCTTTTCTCACTCAAGAAAATCCCTTTATCTTTGTAACATACCAAAGCTATCTTATTATAAGCTATCTTATTATATAAGCTGTATCTTATTATATAAGCTATCTTATTATATAAACTATCTTATTATATAAGCTATCTTATTATATAAGCTATCTTATTAAGCTATATCTTATTATATAAACTATCTTATTATTATAAGCTATCATCACATACGGCTTTGATATCTTGTATTTTTTTTTTTGGTGTTGAAAGTTTACTGACTATAAGTGTTCATTGCTTTAAAACAGCGACTCTCAAGGTTTTTACCCCACGGAACCCATTTTTTACCCCATGATTAGCCACGGAACCCATTTTTTACCCCACGACTAGCCACGGGACTCTTTTCTTACCCCATGTTCTCAACACAAAAACCTCTCGAAGTATTATTTTAAGTTTAGGTAACCCTAAGGCCTATTATTTATCACTACTTGAACATAAACATAAAAATAAGCATTAAGTCAATATAAAAATTTCGGCACCACTTTTCTGTTGTTGCGGGAAGGGCCGTATTTAGGAACTCAGCGCCCCTAGGCACTTTTGCGTTGACGCCCCCAACAATTCCATTCTCTTTTGTTCCCTCCTTCTCCACCCCTCTGTCCATAAATTAAAAATAAAACTTAATTAGTGAATCAAAAATTTATTAGAGTTAAATACTACTTACTATTATACAATAATTTTTGCCACCCACGTTTAAGTAGCTCAAACTAGAGCTTTTTTTATATTTGGAGAAAAAGAGGCGCCGTCCTCATCCTGGATTCGAACCAGGGTCCCCGCGTTGAGCCCGCAAAATTATTGTATAATAAATTCCCCCACGAAAAACTCACAAAAATCTCGCCCCGGAGGCTTTTCTGTGTTGACCATTATTTGGCAATTGTGTTATCCCTGTGAAGGGTAATAATATCTTACTACTTACTACATAGATGCTTCAAGTAATATACAAAAAGTAACACATATGAAAGCTGCTTTGAATTATTTTCAGATTCCTTAAGCTAGCGTTAAACATATTAGAATAGTAAAAAAGTATGTAGTTAATAAAATAATATGTACTGTGCAAGTATCAAAAAAGTCTTTTGCATCATTTTCACTTTCAGGTTGTTTACATGTTTATTAATGCATAGATTCGAAGCGATGTAAACTATCCTTTATTTCCCTTTTAATTTTTCAAGTTTTTAACTAAAAAAAATGTAAAAAACTTTTTTTTTTCAAATTTTGCACCTTTAAAAACTTTGGATTTTAAGCATGACCCTAGTCAGTTTAATGGGAAATTCGGCCATGGTTTCGGGGTTTCTTTTGGTTATGGTTAGTTAATTATGAAGGTCTGTGGCTGTTTTAAGCGGCTGCCGAAGTTACAGATTTTTTTTTTTTAAATTTCAGCAATGTGTTTTATAAATTCTTTGGGGAACTATGGAGGGTAGACATAAAACCCCTGGTTCCCCACGGAGCACATTTTGAGGAACATTGCTTTAAAAGTTTAATTCTAACAATAAATAATTAATATTTAAACGTGTTTATTAGCTCATGTTGAGAGTGCTTTAAATGTTTAATTTTGGAAGTGTCCAAAGATTCAAGAATTCGATGTTCAAAACTACAAGTGGCACATTTTGATGGAGGCAATTCTGCGAAATTAGATCACATTTCTCTGAGAAGTATTTAATCCAAAGTTAACATAATTCACTGTGAACAGCATTTAACATAATGAACGAAAATTGAAATATGCACATGAGAAATGATTTATTGTTTTATTGTTTTTTATAGCTCAATATCCAATTACCGTATTTATTAGAGAAATACAGCTTAATTTTTGTGAAGTCACATTTATTATAATAAACTGAAAACAATATTTTACTTCAGGGTCCTGTTCATGTGAGTACAAAATGGCATCTTGATGTTTAATTGCACGATAAGAATAATTATTAATCTTATATCAACTAAGGATATTTTAAAATATAATCGTAAGCACACATACACACGCTCATCCAAATTGACTAATCGACGTCAGTGAAATGATGTAAAATACGAGCATACAATCGTCTTAGCTTTTTGGAAATTATGCAATTGTCTAAGCCGTTTGGAAATTATACAAATTTTTTAGCCATTCATAAACATGCGAGTATATAAGAGTCTTAGCCATTTGGAAATCGAGAAGGAATGAGCATTTATAACGGTAAAAGCAATATATTGAAGAAATCAAAAGTTCTGTGTTGTTAAGGTATTATTACTCTCCGCAGGGATAACACAATTGCCAAATATGGTCAACACAGAAAAGCCTCCGGGGCGAGATTTTTGTGAGTTTTCGTGGGGGAATTTATTATACAATAATTTCTGCCACCCACGTATAGATTATAGCTCAAACTAGAGCTTTATTCGTTTTGGAGAAAAAGAGACGCTTTCCCCATCCTGGATTCGAACCAGGGTCCCTCCGTTTAGCCCGGAGTGTCTTGGACCGCTAGACGAATGAGGACAGGAAACAACGCTCTCTTTCTCCGTATGTAAAGATGTTAAGGTATTATTACCCTCCGCAGGGATAACACAATTGCCAAATATGGTCAACACAAGAAAGCCTCCGGGGCGAGAATTTTGTGAGTTTTCGTGGGGGAAATTTATTATACTATAATTTTTGCCACCCACGTATTAATTACAGCTCAAACTAGAGCTTATGTAATTTTGGAGAAAAAGAGACGCTTTCCCCATCCTGGATTCGAACCAGGGTCCCTCCGTTTAGCCCGGAGTGTCTTGGACCGCTAGACGAATGAGGACAGGTAATAACGCTCTCTTTCTCCGTATGTAAAGGTGTTAAGGTATTATTACCCTCCGCAGGGATAACACAATTGCCAAATATGGTCAACACAGAAAAGCCTCCGGGGCGAGATTTTTGTGAGTTTTCACGGGGGAATTTATTATACAATAATTTTTTTTCAAAATTAGTAAGCTCTAGTTTGAGCTGTAATTAATACGTGGGTGGCAAAAATTATTGTAAAATAAATTCCCCCACGAAAACTCACAAAAATCTCGCCCCGGAGGCTTTCTTGTGTTGACCATATTTGGCAATTGTGTTATCCCTGCGGAGGGTAATAATACCTTAACATCTTTACATACGGAGAAAGAGAGCGTTGTTTCCTGTCCTCATTCGTCTAGCGGTCCAAGACACTCCGGGCTAAACGGAGGGACCCTGGTTCGAATCCAGGATGGGGAAAGCGTCTCTTTTTCTCCAAAATTACACAAGCTCTAGTTTGAGCTGTAATTAAAACGTGGGTGGCAAAAATTATTGTGCAAAAGTTCTGTCTTGAAAGCCGTTTAGAGTTAAGGGATACAAGCGTGGAATATTTCACACAAAGCAGCTGCTGGTAAACTTGGTCACCAAAAAATATAACGACAATTAAAAATTTCGGTGATAGTCATATAGGTAATAGGACGAAGCACACTTTAAATTCGATTTTTTTTAATTCTGATGACAATGGAGTGACAAATACCAATTTCACAAATACCATAGGCAAATAGCTCATAAAGATATATTTATGTACAGAAAATTACCTTAATTTTATCCTGTATGTTTATTGTTGCAGGTCGACCAAAAAATTTTTCGAGCAATAACGCAATTCGCGCTGAAATTCTGAATAAAACCATTGAAGACCTCAATTCTTGCGCAACACAATAGCGAGTGCCTTACTGGCGAATAATTTCTCCAACATATGGATACATTCTTGAATCATATGCATAGAAATGATCGTAGATATGTGTTTAAGTGTTCAACGGTTTTTCATCCAAACAGTCATTTTCAACCAACGCAATGGTAATAAATCAAGACGTAACATTTTTAACTCATAAAGAAGTAAAATACTCGATTCCAATTTTTGTGGATAAAGAAAGATTTGAAATTATTAATGACTCAAAGTACCTTGGTGTATATCTCGATGGAAAACTGAATTGAAACCTCTACATCACTAACATCTGTGGAAACTCATGTAACATTAATGTCTTATCGAAAGTGGTGAGATTTTGTTGCAAATTACGGTCATCCACTTTAAAATATATATATGAAGGAGATATTTTTCCCCTTACAATCTCAATTTTTAAATTTCTGAAGTCAAAATCATGTCGATTTTTTTAAACACTAATCCTCCGTCTTCCACAGGACAAATTTTTCTCGTTGCAGCTGCAACGATAAAAATATAATAGCAGCCATATATAGTTATTACAGAGTACGATTATAAACGGCTTTAGAAAGATTACTTCAGTTTGTTGACAATTTAATGTTTTGGGACGCTCGTTTTAAATAAAGGGGAGTCTCCCTTCCCAGATAAGTCATCATTCCGGCTAACTCAAATTTTCTGGAAGTTTTGTTTGGCCTAGCCTAGCTTAGCCTAGCTTACCATAACATACGGGGTGCCAAGGAATTGAATAGTTATATCTTCAATGATGAAGTTGAAGTAGCGGTTGGGTTTTTAGGCTGAAATTGAGTGAGGAGTTACAAGAGATCTATTGGGGAATTTGGGGAAGAATTATTAAAAACGAATGAAGCCAGAAAGGCGAATTTAAAATTAGAAATTTTTGCAACGGGGGTAAAAGTTTTGTTTGGCGTAATGTATTGTGCTATGGCAAAAACAGTAACTCTATGTCTCGAAATGTATATCCAGCTAAGTCAATATAAATTCATCCTCTAGGAAAACCTCAGCATTCGCGCTGCATGAAAACGACAAAATATGACTTGTTGATTATAAGGGTAATTGAAAAGCGTGACGAGGAGAAAATCTTGGAAGGTTATATAAGAAAACTTGATACGAAATTATTTGGAGAAAACAATTTGTTTAATTGTTATCGGTAACTGAAGTTTCTAACCTCATGCAAGACATCGCTTCGCGTAGAACTATTATTTTTGAGCCTTAATGTAAGGTCAGTTTCACAGCCAACGTACCAGAGCATTATTCAAAACGTTAAGCGCTTTCATCCTAGGACTGTGGTGCAAAACTTTACAAGAGAACGACTGCGTTGGTGTTAATACCAAAATAATGATGCTAGACGTCATAGAAATGATAGCTTCTGCTTGGTATTCAATTACAACAACTGCCATTAGAAACCTCTTTCTGAAGACGGGAGTTTTATTTCATATTGAAACAGAGAAAGGACAAACATTAATTTAGAAAATGAAGATTCAGACGATAATAATAAACAAAGAAGAAATTTTGAGCGTGATTGTATTTCCCGAATGCGTAAAGACTACTGATAAAGAAAACTCAAAAGTTCAGCTTGTTAATTCAATCCGCGAAGAAGCTTTACAACCATGGATACAATTCGTCTATTTCTGCAAATTTACGATAATCGTAGAAGCGACTTTGAAATATTTACGTGGTATTAGAAATAGTTTATATTAAATGAAAAAACAAACTACAATTCAGTGTTTGTTTTAAACGTATTTAAAAACAATACTGTAAATCAGTATAAACTAAGTTATGAGTTGCAGTAAATCCTAATTAACTATTTAATTAAAGATAAACATCCATATCAAAGCAAGGAAATAAATAGAAAGTTGCATGTTTATTCTTTAGAAGTTTGAATTTAATTATTTGAAGTTATTTTTTTAAAATCTTCCGCTATCTCGGTACCTCGAAACCAGCATATTCACATCTCGACATAATTCGCTTACCACATAATGTGTCGAATTAGCCAAATACTATAGTATAATAACTAATTATATTACTGCAAGCAGTAGTTAATTTTTTTAAAGTTACGTATAAGAATAAACTTTATTAATGACCGCATACACGAATATTGCAAGTTTTACGAGTGACATCCGTGCAAACAAAATGAAAGTTTGCTGCGAAAAAGCAGCGAAATTAACAGAAAGAGTCAAATATATCATGGCTAAGTAGGGAAAGGACTTCCATATCGTGATTAGGGGCCATAACATGCACATATTTTGCATCTGAATGTGGCCATAATGTTAGTCGTTATGCCCGGGCGGTCGTAATAAATAATAGGATTGTTTTTAGATTAGAGAGACAGATGCAACTTTTTCGGCCATGCTCATTTCTGCCCTAATAACTATGCTTACCATACTAGAATGATTGGAGTGGCTTTACGTTAATGCCATCACGGAGGGCTTCTGAAATCTAAGGCATTTTGAAAACCTGCTGTCAGTATATCATGCAACTGGAAAAAGGCAGTCTCCATATAAATCGCTAATGTGGTATTTGATGAATCTGCATGTTTAAGGATTTAATTTTCAAAGGGATTAATTAGGACATTTTGTACGAGAGAGAGAAATTGACGATTGACATATATACGCGCACAAATGCACATAGACACGTACACGACTCTTCCACGTTTTAAGAATTTTTGATATCTTGGTCATGAAATCAGTGCTGGTTAAGGATCTTATGGATCCTAGGCTGGAAGGGATGAATGGAGCCCCAAAAGAATATGGCCTCCGCCATATTTAGTCAACAAATCATATGTTTTTCATTGAAGTTCATTAATCTGTATTATTCAGGCCTCTTAATAATGGAACTCGGAGATTTAAGTTAACAAGATTAAAATAATTCTTACATTCAAGTTACATCATGCTTTATCAAGATTTTTAACAAGGGCCCGCAAAATCGCGGGCCTTAGGCTCTGGCGCACTTAGCATATACGTAAATCCGACTTCATGAAATCTGTGTTTTAAGATCCCGCTTTCGGGGATAGTCAATGGATTAATCTCACAAAAAGTGGTAGATATTTTCTAATAGCGGGTTCTTCATGATATAAAATAAATCGACAAAAATATCTAAAAATATAATTAACGTTCTTATAATTTGCAACATTCCAGTTCTTTGTAAGAGGATAGAGTTATTACGTAGATGTTCTCAGTTTAGTAAAAAAGAGAAAATTCAATTTTTTAAACTAATAATAAAATGATAAGAGAAATCAAAGTGATAGTGATGAGGAAATTTATTCAGGATAGTAACACATATTATTTACTTAGAAAAGTTAATTTTTAAAACATTTAAAAGATAATTAGAACATAGAACACCCATATGTTTCGCAACAATATTACTTTCAGTTTTGTTGTTGTATTATCTCTAATTTCATTGTCATATTTTCCCAAATTTCATTGTCATATTTTCCCAAATTTCATTGTCCTATTTTCCCAAATTTCATTGTCATATTTTCCCAAATTTCATTGTCATATTTTTCCCAAATTTCATTGTCATATTTTCCCCAATTTCATTGGCATATATTATCTCCGATTTCATTGTTGTATTATCTTCAGTTTTATTGTTAAATTTTATGCAATATCCTAGTGTTATATTAAATTCATTTTCATTGTTACGTTATCTTCAGTTTTATTCTCATATATTATTTTTGATTTTATTATTACATTCTAAAAGATTTTATTGTTACGTCATGGACAATTTCATTGTTATAATCAATAATGCCTTTATTTAAATTTATAATAAATTTGCATATTTTTGATTTAAATAGTTTTGATTTCGAGGAGTATCATCTTTATTAAGATACTTCAAAGTTATTAATTTTATTACTAAATTAATTATTTTAAGTGAATTTATTATTATAAGTAACAAATATTATCGAAAGAAGATTTGCCTACTCGGTATTAAGTATTAAGAATAGAATAATAAATAATTAACACATATGCGTGAAGGAGGGGCCGATGAGGTAGTCAACAGTGAAGGGGGCAGACAGCTTCCTTCTCAATGGCCGGTATAATAATGTAATCAAATATAATCACTGCTATCATTTGTGTTTTTAATAATTTTTATTCACACTCAAAAGAAAACAAACTTATAAAATGGAAAAGGTTAAAAAATATTAAGTATTAGAAATAACAACAGCGCTAACTGACTGACATTCTTATAATGATAAAAAATGGAAATCTAGAAAAAGAAATATCTTCACGCTACCATCTCGAGCTTTATATCACGCGGACATCAAAGCATAATTATTTATATATTTATATTTATTCGCCTGGTCCTCGACATATGTAAAAAGATCAGCTGTTTAAAAATAAGCATATTTACATATATATCTATTTGTACGTGCATAATAAAAATAATAGACTGAAAACAGTATAAAAAAGTATTAATTATAAAATTATATATAATGCTCTATAATGTAATATAAAGGGCGATATGTTTTATATTAAAATATATTAGATATGAGGTAAACCGCAAATTAGGATAATATAATATTCATAAATATGTTATGAACAGAAATACAAAATATACAACAAAACAAGGATTATAAATAATAAAATTTGATAATAATACGAAATTTGCATACAATTATTCCAGTTACAGTAATTGGACGTAATACTGGGTAGGTTAAATTAACAAGCAGAAGTTAACGTTGTAAGTGTAGTAAAGCTTGCCTTACCGTGCTTATAACGCTAACCTGCTTATTAATTTATGCTTATAAAAAGTTGTATATAGAATTCAATTTAATTTTAATAAATATGTGTATATAATTTTGGGACCGATGTAACCAGCCTTTTCTAAAATTACATGGTAATATTTTGCAAAGTTAGTCAATATCTTTCCGGTATGGTCAAGTTTTCTCCATGTCAATTTTCTTCCTAATTTAATTCTTGCCTTCTTATCCTCAATTTTCGTCCATCTCTCCTCATGCAGTTCACCTTCCTTCATTTTCTTTCTGTTATCCGCAGGTACAGGGCACCACCTCACAGACAACAGGCTATATTCTTACCCTGTTGTATCAGCTTCAACGCTTACTGTTATGAATGCTTCTCTAGAAGATGGCGAAAATCCATCGAAGGAAGTTGAAAGCTGAATTAAATTGTTATAATTGCGCCAATTGTGTTTATTAGTGTATTATTTATTAAGTATATCGCCAAGTAAATCGAGATTTCTAGTTTCGAGCCGTCAAATACATACTCCTTTAAATATTCATGGATCTTGTGTGTGTGTTGTTAAACGAATACACGCTTATATATAATATTAGTAAAATCTGTCCATTATATTTCTCACTATTTCAAAAAACAAAAAATATAGATTGTATTAAGAATTATTATTAGTTATATACATTGTCTATAACTGTAAATTATTTATAATGATACCCTTTACGGATCCCTAGAGTGTGATTAAAAACAAATTTCTTAGTATATAAATATTGAATTTTTCCTCTAAATATGTAATATGGGAATCACATAAGCTTTTTACTATATCATTGTCCATCTTATGCCTATTATATTATTATTGAGTATAACTATGTCTATTAGTAAGTATATTAGAATCTGGGGTTCAAACTTCATATGTTACAATATAATGCTATAGCTTCATGAAAGCACTAACATAATTAATGAACATTAATAATTGAATGGAGGGTATGATGGATCAAATTTAAATGATAAATATGGGTTTAGGCGCCCAGGGTTATTGGTTAGGAATAATATATAGGGGCCATGGGCTCTACTCTATGAGTGCTTTGTGGGATGGTTTTGGGCGAGTGCACAATGATACGAGGTTTCCCAATTTGCATCTTGACCATTGACGCATTTGCATCTGAAGGGGGTTCTATAGGTACTAGGAGGAACATCAGAGTTCTATCCCCAATGCCCAATTCTATTATTGACTGTGTGAGCTATAATTACATTTAAGAATTGAGAATTGTATTGGTGCGCTTTGCAGAAGCCATAAATGACAGTTTCAAGCAAATCGTTGAATCCTTTGGCATGAAAACGTGAAAAATATTGTTTTAAATAACGTTTGTGGAAACAGAATTTAAAATTTTAAGCTAGGTTAAATTAAGGATAAGTTTGGTTTATGTTGGTTAATTTAGGTTAGAGTTTTTCAAAATTTAGTTTATTATAAACTTGATTAGAATTAAATTACCGAAGAAAAAATATCAATCAAATTAAAAAGTGGTAAAGCGATGCATTTACGATGAGTAGAAATTTCTATAGTAGGCTGTAAACGTATATACAATGAAATACGGTAAGAAATGTGATTAAAAATAACAGATACGAGATCAGAAATAACAGGAATGAGATATAGCCGATTAAGATAACGTAATTATTACATTTCCCCAGTTCTTTTGAGCTGAGATAGAATTTTTCGTCAAAAGAATTAATCTTTAAATTAATATATCAATATGGGGGCTATCCTTAAATTAAAAGTAATGAGAATAATAAAACAAAAAGAGGAAGAGGACAGAGACTGATAACTGATATAATATTACTTTGCTTAACATCCCTTCTCTCATATATTTATAATAACAACAATAATAATAATTCAAGATAGACTGTGCAAATGCAAAATTATAATAATAACAACAATTTGACTTTAGAAATCCCAATTAATAAAATTACAAGGAATTATGCAAGTAAAATTGATAATAAAAATTTTAAAAACTCACAGATAAGATTCTGCGCAATTCTGACATGAAAGTCAACGCCATTTCTTTGGCCCCTTATACAGGGTGATTCAGAAAGATTCATTCGATTTCAAAATTATCTATTTTAAAAAATAGATAACGCAGAATGATAAATTGTACATAAAATAAAAGAAAAACGATATTTTCCCTTTCATTTATGCATTACTTATCATTCTATGTTGTTTATTTTTTAAAATAGATAATTTTGAAATAGAATGAATTTTTTGAATAACTCTGTATAAGGGGAATAAAAACATCTAAGTTTTAGACATGGGGAACTGTACCACTCAGTGACATATAGAGGTGCGTCATTTTCTTAATACAGAGATACCTGGCAGTTGGATTTACGGCTCCTAGAAAAGAAAGCTTGCTCATAGCCGTTATTTCTTTTCCATCGTGTCACGTGATCCTCTTCACTGCTGCGTTAAAGTTGAGTGATTTACAAGTGTGTTATTTTTAATAAAATAGGGTGAAATGGACGAGTGTTCCACTGGGAATTGTTCTAATCATTCGAGGAATAAACATAGAATGTTTGCAGTGTAAGTTTGTTTTGATTATTTACATTATAATTTTACATTAATCGGAAACTAAGTTACGGTTGCAAATTGTTTTTATTGGCGACATCTTAAAAGTTGCGCCAATGTTTACAATAGTCGGATAATTGCGAATTGTTGATTATTTTTATGCCAAAATAGCGATCATTGCTCCAAAGTTAAAAACCTTTATCGCCAAGGTAAATGAAACCGGAAGTGTGCAGGAAAATGGCGCTTGATGTTCCGGCCTATAATTCTTGGGGTTCTAGTTGGATTGGTCGTAATGGACCAATGACTCGGTAAGATTGGTTGGCGACGTAACACTACGCAGCATAAATGAATTTAAGAACATTTTAGGCTTAGAAGAAGAGTTTAATCACATTAATCGACGAACGTTGGCCATCCCTCGTCAGGAATTTGAGTGTCCTGATTCACCCGCGTCTCAAATTCATGACAAGGGGACCAACGCCTGTCCGGAACGTACGTCGATTAATGTGATTAAAATTTTCTTCTACGCCTAAAACGTTCTCCTTAAATTTATTCAATGACTTGATGTTATGCAGCAGCTGATTTCCTAGGCTCTCCTGATGTGATCCTATGTGGCTTCTTCTTTTAGGGGTTTGTAAAAGACTGGGTGCCCCCTTTGCTCACAAGTTTATGCGAACTTAAAACACCCATCTTTTCTGCTTTAGAAGCAGTTGCAAATGACACAGAATGTGTTTGGCCGGAATTTCCATATCGTACTGACATTACACTTGTGATTAAAGGAAGTCATATTGAATATTTGTAAAAAAACCTTCTTAGACATTTTTACTTTTCATTTCTGTATTAATTATGATTCTGTGTTGCTTCCGTTTTAAACTACATAATTTTGTAATTGGATGACCCTTTCTGAATAACTTTGTATTTATAACAAACAGTTATTTCGACACTTATGCAAGGTTTGGTAACAAAATATCACGACGTTTCGGGAGCCAACTGCTCCCTTTGTCAAGTGAAGGCAGAATGAAGAGTTCGTGAAAGTCCTAAGCTTATATACCCGCATGTTGGGAATCCCCATCTGACGCCATTTGGTGCGGAGCATTTCCAGCTGGGGAAACCCCAATCGGGGAAACCCTCGCCGGGAAAGCCCCCGCACCCGACGATGTCAGATGAACACCCCCAACTCGAGGTTTTGCAAAAATCCTGTGTTTCGGGTAGAGGTAGAGACTTGTATATTTTGCTTGCTTTCCATAAGGACTAGAGTGTGCGTTCAGGACCGATTTCTAAACGGACAGACGTATTGTGGGAAAGGGAAACTTCAACAGGAATAACACCTTTTTCGTTATTTTATTAGAATATTGCATGAAAGTTATTAAATTTAAAAGTGCGAGCAACTCTGTGAAACAAGGTGTCACCGTGAAAGTGATTCATTACACGCACCTGTATGCAGCTTCATAATACTTGTCCATTTCCTTTGAACACATCCAAGACGTGAAATGGAAACTCAAACTGCTCCCAAACACTAAAATAACTCTGACATTGATTACAAACTTACTTTTTAGTGTTCTGTGGTAATTGTTTAGCATGCAGTGTTGATGTTTCCTTCCGCGGAGCTTGCTTCAGAATTTCCGCAGAAGGCCGAGCATTAGACAAGGACGAAAGATAAATATTAACAAGCATTAAAACGCCCTAATTATATTCCTGGAAAGCTAAATTTATAGCGAGGAATGGCCAGTTTTCCTTGATTTTGAACGATTATCACGATGTGCTGCGATCCATAATGATCATCGTGCCAAGCACGTTATGCCGTACATGTGTTGTTGAGTCCCGGCACGTAAATGCACTGACTAGCATGTTGAGAAAACTTGGGGTCATTCAATTTTTTTTCCTTTGGCTAACTGTTGTCCGTTATCTTCTTCTTTGGCAAAGGTCCATTTGTCCTGAGATTGTCACATTTTTCCCTTTTTTTCTTGTATAATTTATGACGGACTAATTCCTGAACCGAGCAAAGCCAAAGTTTTGCTTTAATCTTCGTAGTTTTTATAGCCATTTGTACCTACTATTCTACTCAGACCACTAGTTTCAGCTACCTTTCGGAATTAATCAAGCTTACCGGTTCTAAAATTAAGCACTGTAAACTTAACTTTCATTTTTCAAGTCACTAAGCTTAATTATGAAGCTAGTTTTATTGACAAGAACTCTCAGCAATTTATTTTTACACAATTCTCTCTCATTCGATATTTTTACAATACGTGTCTAACGAAACGCAAAGTTCTCCAAAATCTCCTTTAAAAGTTATTTTTACATGTTTCTAGTCTGTTTTGGAAACACCCGGGGCTTTATTTATGCACAGCTGGATAAGATCTAACCACATTCACGTTTGATTTTCCTTACTCGTTTTTAACTCCTTGTTTATGTGCATTTGAAATATTTTATGCCTAATAATATGTTCTTAGAGAGGTTTCCGTGACAGGGTTTTAGATATATTAGGCTGTATAAATAGTTACATGAAAAGACCGCTTGCGGAGTATTATAGTTAACTCCAATTATCAGAAGATATTCGTTTGGTAGTAATAAGAAATGTAGGTAGACTGGAGAGATGATGTGAAAAATAGCAAAAATTTTATGAATGCATATTATAGCCTATATAATGATAAAAAAAATTTAATGGTACTGAATATTAGAACATTGAAAATGTATTCAATAACATTGACGATTTTTTGTTTGCAGTTTTGTCATTGGTGAATAAAGAATAACATTTGAATTTAAGCGGAATAGAAAAAGAACGTGCGGACTCGTCAGAACTTTAATGAATACTAATAAACCAAAAGAGAAAAAGCACCCTCTGGCATTTCGTGCCTTTCGGGTTACCATGATAACCAAAATTAAAAAGTAAAGAATTAAACACAATTGACATTTCTTCATGTAGCTATTATTGATTCCACCAGAATATAGTGGCAACAATTATTTTTCATTGGTTTTAACACAAATGATTGTATTATTAATATTATCATAATAAAGTGGCAACAACATCCTACCTTTATGAAAATGTCCTGCAAAAAAACCTATAATAATATAAAATAATATATAATAAAATAGATTTGCGCTTTTTTTGGTTGCAAAAACATTTTCAACGTCGAAAAATTTTTTTGAAGGTTGAAGGTCGTAGCGCTACAGTGAAGAGACAGAAAGCGTACACAGGCTGCGGCTTAATCTCGGTCGTGAGACGTTACTATGTATCAGTTATATTTTCTCAGTTAGTAGCCGTGTTTAAAGGTTAGAATGAGGTGCACTGTGTTGCTATTGCAAATTTAAGCAGTGGAGAAATGCAGTAATTATATCCAGTTCAAATAATATTTATTCACGTTTTAAATGCTTAAGATAGTTCTCTGTGACTCCATAAAGATAAATAATTAGAATACATAGTTAAAAGAATTTTGTACGGTTTTTATTGGCGGAGTCTTTCGTAGTACGCGCGCACACGTTGATGGTAAATTGAGGACTGATTTGATTTTATAATTGAGAGCGCAATTATACATACTTTTGCCAAATACAAAAGGTGAAATTATAACTATACAATATGTGGAAAATATGACATAAAAGGAAAGAATTTGGTATGTTGCCAATTTTAGAAACTGTAATTATAAAGTTTGCGTTTTTTTCTATTTTAAGTGGCAACAGTAAAGGAAGCCTGCAAAGTCAACATGCAGCATTTCTATTGTGGAAGTTCACACTAAGACAATGGGAATGGATAGTCACAAGGTAAGCCAATTTGTCTTTGTTCATATATCTGATAGGAAAATTTTACTTTAGATTACTTACGCGTAGGCAGAAGGAATAGCATCAACTCTGAGGAGCCGAGGTTTCTTGAGCTCTCAAAAAATATTTATGGGGGGTTTACGGACCCTCTCAGAATGGATAATGAAGAAATGTAGGCTGTAGTTGAGGGTGAAAATATAACAAAAACTGTTATACTAATTACTATACTAAAAAACAATGCTATAAAAAAAAAAACTACGCTAAGCCTTTTTAATAAAAAAAATCTCACACCACAACAGCAATTCGTGCTATCTCTCGGCCTAAATTTCTCACCTGCTCCACTTAAAATTCCTACACCACAGATTCTCGCTTCCATAGAAAATGCTCTACAAAATACTCACACTGACGAACGTGTTGCAGCTGATATCCGCTGCAGAGTGGCAGGACTCCTTCGGCGTCCAAAACTCCCTGGGGACAACCTAACGCCTATGCAAAGGGTTGCCCTCCGGGAGCTACGAAACGACAAGGGCCTTGTCATACTGCCAGCTGATAAAGGCCGTACTATAGTCGTCTTAAATCGTCAAGACTACTTAAATAAAATTACTACACTCTTATCTGATACAAATACATACACCCGCATCATAAAAGACCCTACACAAACAATTCAATCCAAAA
>QLNU02003225.1:67784546-67796272 GCA_006491805.2 Dysdera silvatica | reverse complement strand
GGGCCCGCGCTGGCAAGGGCCTAGGCTGTGATGGGGCCCGGTCCAATAAAGGTGTTATGAGGCAAGTCTAAATGAGGCTGGGGCCCGCGCTGGCAAGGACCTATGCTGCGATGGGCCCGGCCCAGGAAAAGTGTGATGGGTCAAGCCTAAGACTGGGGCCCGCCTTGGCTCTCGGCGCCCCTGCTCAATAGTACTAATGAAAGCCTTTCTAATAACGTTTTGGGTAGTCTAAGTGATATGACAATAAAATACTTACGAGTTTCTTTCCTAGAAAGAGTCAGCCGTTAAGAGTCAGTTAATTAAATTGTATATTAAAATAATTAAATTAGAACCAGCATCGTGAATCGTCGTTAAAAATTATCAATACGACCATTGAATTATACACGACTGTACAAATGTTAAAATTAAATATTTATTATAGATTTAATAGAGTGTCAACATAAGATCTTATATAAATTTGAAAGATGAAAATGTATCAAAATATTTAATCAAAGAAATCATGTTATAGTTTTTAAATATCCTTAGATTATATATCTAAATATGCAATGGACCCCCGTGTATACGAACTTCAAGTTTACAAACTTTTCTTCCTTTTTTTGGGGGTTCTGTATAAGTTCGTAAAATTGAAAGTTTACTGTGTATTTGTGGTCAACGCAAAGAAGGTTTAGTTTATGGTATTATCATGAAAGTTGATATAATTAAATTAGTTCTATATAAGGCTTTTTAAACGCCATATACATTGATTGTCGCTTCGATTATGACTAGATATGATTGGCGTATATTGGCTTACCGATATATATACACAAGCGTATTATTATTATTTCTACATATACACACACATACAGCAGCATAGCGTGGGTTGCCAGCATCCGAGGCAAGAAAGTACTGCGCTCGCTAAAACCCGTTAACGTTCCCTTCCACCAGTGAGATATATAGAAATTTTGGGCCCTCACCATGATGTGCCACTGCACATATACATACACACAGGATTCGACAAATTGTATTCGTCAGGCAAGAACGGTTTTCGCCTATCTCAAAAAGAAAACATTGAAAACAAACAGGAAAAATATTCTTATTCGCCAACTGCAACAATCGAGTAAAAATATTCTGCAATAATGAATAAATAAATGACAGTAAAAGTAAAAGGAATTAAAGCAAGTCGAAGATAGCGAGGAAAGAATTACGAAAAGATGATAAATTTCTCTATTAGGAACTAGTTTCTCTCCAAGTCCAACATTTCACTTTTAGAGACAAATAGCAATAAAGAGGAAATAGTCAATATTTTTATTAGTTCGTTATTCCATAAATATAATAAAGCATTTATTTACTATTGACGAAAGGCTGCTGACGCGTCCGAAAGCTTGGGTGATATTTTTCATTTGCTATTTTACCTGTGTTTAAAGTATTTGTATTTAAATTTCTTCCCTGGAACCTTATATCTTACTCCCATTTATTTATTATCAAGCCTTGCTTTGCACTTTTCATGAAGAAGAAATACGATTTTGTTTGGTTGAAAATATCATCGATTTATTAAAGAAGGCACTATATAAAACCATGTGTCATCATCATCATCACCATATTCAACCATTATCCACTGCTGGATGAAGGTCTAAATGAAGGAATATTATATATATATTATAAGTATTCTTAAGTTAAGAACAAAATTTATTCTATTCTATAACATTTTTAGAAGAAAAACTAACAATGATTAGTTTTAATGAAAGGAAGTGTCCACCTTTTAGAGACATCGTTGAAAATTGTCATTCGATATTAAGTACATTTATTAAGTATGTTATTCGATATATAGCATATAAAAATAATTAAAATTATCTTGGTGAATACATTTCTCCAATCTAACGCTTTTAGAAGAATGCATTTAAAGATCTCATTCGCAATCTTTTGAATCCTTCAGTCCATTATGGAATAAGAATGGAAAGGATGATTTCCAACAATAGAACGTGCTTTAGTATAAAAATGAGACTGAGAATTATCATTATTTTAAGAGAATGGGTCATTCTCATTCGCTGGAAGGGCCATCATTATTTCACCGCATGTGGTTGCAAGTCCAGAAACAACCTTCAGTTTCAATGCCGTCTTAATGGGTCGATGAACTGCGGCCGAACGCAAGCCCCCATAGAAACAGAGGGTTCCAAGTTGCAAAGTTGGTATATTATGTATTACACTTTTTTTATGGTAAAAGTTTAAAAATAAAAAGTTAGTGTAAAAAAAAGGGTTCCAAAGATCATCGAGCCTGGAACCCCCTAAATGCGTTTAGAGAACCCTATTCAGTTTAGGGGGGAATGAAGACGTTTTGAATGGTTTCATTCTCTTAATAGTATTTTTTATAAAGCAAGAGTATAGAAACCTTCGAAGAAAGTTTCCATGAACATTGTGTTCTACGCAGAGAAAATTGTGTAAATTGTATAAATATTTTTTTTGTGATTTCTCATTCTAAACGTATCAAAATTGCTAAGCACAATTTGAGTTAAAATATCCACTAAATCCACCCGTTTGATAGCAAAATTTAGAAAACGAATATAGAAGGTTATTTTTAACGCTATATTCTCCGGAATAACATGAGTTGATTAATGGAAAATTTCAAGAACTTATAAGATTATTGAAATTTTATTTAGAAAATTACTCAATTGAAAATTTTTTTCTCAACAGAATTTTTCCTTCTTATGTAGATACATTAATTCTAAGGCGGTGCGAAAGAGTAAACTTGATATCCCACCTTCATTTTACAAGAAGATTCAAGTGTTTGATATTTCATGTATTAAATTTTCTGCTTCACGTTCTCACCCTTTTCCTTTCCATCATTTCAAATGGCGCGCTATTTGTTTATTATTGAAATTTTCGCAGGCACGGGTTAGCAGTCATTTAACTTCCCGTGAATTGAAATGTATGTTGAAAACTGTCAGTTACCAGTGCTGATAATTTTCAATATCTATTGTCACTTACATCTGTAATTGGCAGTCTTCGATATCTACTTCAATTAATGGGGAGGTAAATGGATGCTAAATCGGAACTGCGAAAATTACAGAACTGAACAAATAACACATTCATAATCATAGAAAGCAGAAAATAGTAAGCAAAACTTGGGAAATACCAAACACGCTTATACATATAGGTCACATACATAAAATAAGGTTAAGTACGAATAATCAAAGTAATAATTAAAGCAACTAATTAAAAGTAATTAAAAATAGACTAGATAGAATCATAGAAAGCAGAAAGGAGAAAACATGTAGTAGTAAGTAAAATTGAGGAAATATGAAGCACATGCTTATTAGCATCGATATCAACGTAGACGAAGTACCGTCGACATTTGAAAAACATTGGTTTCTAAACAACGATATTTGAAAAACATTGGTATCTAAACATCGATGTTTGAAAAACATTGGTCTCTAAACATCGATGTTTGTAAACATTGGTTTCTAAACATCGATGTTTGAAAAACATTGGTCTCTAAACATCAATGTTTGAAAAACATTGGTCTCTGAACAGCGACGTATTTTCAATTTTACATAGATGTTTTAAATGTTTTTGTTTATAAGCTAAAATCCGTCTTGTCTTAATTCGAAAAACATTTAACTAATTTTTTCTTATTAAAAAAAGTATATTTTTAAAATATCGGTTTCTAAAACATCGATATTTATAACAAAGAGCATCCGTGTACCAATTTAAAAAATATAAAAGTTGTTTAACCAAAAACAAATGAATGTGTTTCATAATCAACGAGATAAGGTAAACCCAGTATTATAAGTAGTATAAAAATATTAATCTATTTCGAAAACATAACAATTTAGTTATTATTATTAAATAAATTATAACTAGGTATGGTAACTTATATCGAGATACAGATGAGTTGTTATTTGCGGGAATACCGTTTGGTAAACTATTGCAGAAATTAAATCGAATTATTAATTAACAAATAAAACAAAATTTAAAGTGACCACGTGGGTTTATCTATTAATATGTAAGAAAAACAGTAATGTTTTGAAAACAACATCAACTATCCTATTAAGTAGAGTATGTATATTACATATATACACACATACACACGCAATTAGGTTGGCCACCGCTTGCCTTATTATATAGGAATTTCTTATCCAGGTGTGTTAAAAAGATGGATATGTGGTGTGTTAACATGATTTGAAATAAACAATGAGTCGTTGATTTTCAGGATGGTCATATCTGTTCGATTGTTTAGGCGTCATTGGAAGTAAACAACAGTGGTCAGTTTTGACGGGAAAATTTGTTACAGACCGATGGAGGAGGAGGAGGAGGAGGAGGAGAGTGACTTCTATAAAGCAGGAGAAGTCAGTAATAAATAATAATATAAATACTGTCATTTTCAGTCTGTAGCCTCTGGCTATCACATAGATTCGCAAAAAGTGATAATACTAACCAATTTCCTTACATTCCATAGGCGATTACGTATGATCATTTTAAATTTTATATTATTTTTTAATAAATAATTCTATTTATTTTTTACAATGCTATACCAAAAGATATACCTGCAAATAAGAATTCATCTATATCTCGATATACTATATACTCGCCACTACGTTGTCACATTTATTTTAGTTTATGGCGATCTCTTCTCAAGCTCATTGCCACTCAGTTTCGAGTCAAAATTATGTTCTCACGGACATCTGGCAACGAGTCATTAGAAATTCTACTGAAAACTCTGGATACACTACAACGAAAAGTATTATCTAACTTCAAACCCTCTTCCATACAGTTAGATTAAATGGGCAAAAGGTGTCAGGATAGACAGTTCAATGCTTACATTTATCATATCACATTCACCCTTCTGTGGGGTCAAACTGGCCAATAGAAACAAACACAAACTATTACGACCACCCGTTAAATTTAAAAATAATGACCAAACTGTTTTCTTTTTCGCGACAAATCAATACTTTTTAATTTAATTAATTTTAAAAATAAATTAATATTTATTTCGCATAAGATTGGGTTTATTTGGTCATTAAACATATTATTTTTTTAGTTAATAATCAATTAATTTCTATATTTTTTAAATTGGAACACCGATTTTTTTTGTTATAAACGTTGATATTTAGAAACCGACATTTTACAAATATCCATTTTTTTTTAAATAAGTAAAAAGAAGTTAACTGCTTTTAAAATTAAAACAACTTTTAATTTAGGTTATAAACAAAATTTTTTAAAATGTCGCTTCAACATCGATGTTTAGAGACTCATATTTTCAAATATCGATCTTTTGCTATCGATGCTCATCCCTACTACTTAATTATGAAACCTAATACTATAACAAACTATAACAAAAATCAAGTACATACAAATATGCCAACATAATCGCATACACGCAGATATATATATGCTATTTAAAATACCGGTTACTGATTCCCGATATCATGGTCAATTAAACCTTAAACTAAACATAAGCAATTGCCAATCAATGATTCTGGAAGGTTTTATTAAAACTAGGATTTCAAATTGCAGAAACATATTAAAAATCTCTTGCACTAATAAAATGAAAATCGTTATTAAAAAAAATTGGATGGTCTCAAAACATCGGTAATTCACCATAGATGGTCTCAAAATATCGGTCATTCACCATCGATGATCTCAAAATATAGGCCACTCGCCATCGATGGTGAAAACATAGAACATCGTTAAGTAAAACATTGATATTTTGAAAACATAGAACATCGTTAAGTAAAACATCGATATTTTGAAAACATAGAACATCGTTAAGTAAAACATCGACCATCGATGCTCATACATATAAGTGTTGTTTATAACATGCTTATACATATAAGCCAGATACATAAAATAAGATTATGCACGAATGATCAAAGAAGTAATAATTAAAGTAATTAATTAAAAGTAATTAAAAAGAATGGATAGAAAATAACCTGGCGGTCTTTACTGGACTTCAGTTTCGGGACCTTGGTTTTATTTAGGATGTCTGGTGTGTTATGTCCGTGCTGTCGAATACGATGTCCTGATGATATACATTTGTCTTGTGTTATATATTTGTTGCCATACGGTACAATGTTAATATGACCACAAATGAATTAATAAAATGAATGTATGAATAATTATTTCGTATGTTCTTTAGTAGTGTTTATTCTTGCGTTATATTAATGTTCACATTATTATAAAACAAGGAGGAAATAGTTTATGGCTTGGTGAGCGTTTGTTTTGTAAAGCGTGTGAGCGTTTGTTTTCCGCCATGAGACTCCTACAAAAGAGTCTCATGGCGGAAGAGTCGTTGTCACCTGGGCAATCAAACTTCAGATTAAAGATCGGTAGGAAAAGAACCAGAAACTGTTGAATACCATTGATGGTTGAAACCAGACTATATTAGCCCATTTGCTCTTGCGCCATAAAAATCCAAACAAACAAACAATGAAACCAGACTTTTGCCACTGCAGATAAACTCGTTACAAATACGCTACCACCGGCTATCGACTTCGGAAGTTTTGCTTCCTTTTAACAGAACTAAAAGAAACGGAGAAATGGTACTGAACCCATAGGCGTACGCAGAAAGTTTATAAGGGAAGAGTTATAGGCTCAGTAGTGGGGGGGAGGGGATTACAGAGCTACAACTCACATGTTCCTATGTTAAATATACAAAATTTCATTGCAATGGGGGTTACAACAACCTCGTGAACACCCCTTTGCTTACACCAGTGACTGAACCATAAAAAGCATTTTATGGACATACGTATTGGATGGAGATGACCTCTTAAACAAATCGACTGGAATGAGTGCACTACATAGAAAAAATGAAATAATTTGTACGGTGATTTTAGAGTTAAATGACTTATTTAATAATCGTTAAAGATAGTTGCTTATATTGGATTATCTGCAGCTACGGTAACGCTTATACATTGAAGGTGGACCTTGCTTTGATGCAGTGAAAACGCGTTCACTTGGCGCTTGATTACCCCGGGTTCGACTCTCAGAGGAGCCAAAAAAATAACGTTTACCGACTAGCTGCTCTCTGTTGCCTTCCTCGGGGTTTACCTTCCTCAGGCCATGAGATGATCAGAGTTCTTGGAAAACCGTAGGTCCCGGCACAGCATGGCTTTTGTTACCCTTGCACCGCAAAACTCACAAACAAGTGAACAAACTGTACGGAAAGTATTTTGCTTTGAGAACATGCGTATTAAATAAATGACTCCATACATAAGTTTATATAGACATATATCTATATTTCATACAGCTAAATTGCCTTTGAAACACAGCTTTAAAAATTAAAGATTTTTTTTTTCAGTTTTATTTCACCTAAAAATATACTTTAGTGTTATTAGCTTCTAATACATATTATTGGAAAAGGGAACATTGCGCATATAAGATTTTCAATTTACGATTTTATAATTTTTTTTTGTTTAATTTAGATACTTAAGTTCAATATAGATGATTGGGTTTCGTATAACAAACGCACATGATGATGAAAATTTAATCATATTTTTTAATTTAATGAAACCCAACAAAATCTTAATAGTTTAATGTTTTCTCACATAATTCTTGATATTAACTTTACCTTTCTGGTTCATAATACTTTTTCCCTGCATGTCTGCAAAAACTCGTATTTTTCTGTATTTTTTTTATTCGCGAGATATATATATACTATATATACCAAATCTCGCAGATAAAACGAAATAGAGAAAAATATGAGTTTTTGCATATTTTATATATATATGTAGCCCTTATTCTTCTTATCATTTATTTTGTTTGCTAATACATTATATTTTTGTTAAAATTCAAATATATAATAATAATAACAATAACAATTGTTTATTCAACCCAATTTTATATATATTTTCGTGTAGTATAAATCATAAGCGATATGAGAAAACATAGAAGAAATCTTTTAAATTATACTTTTAAGATTTGGATTAGAATTGGAGGAGAACACGAAGTCGAAGCTTGCTACGGGATTCTCTTCCAAAATGGTTTTAAAATTCCTTGAGGTTTGTTAATTTCCTAAATATCTGAAATATCGAACATTGTATACTTTATTGACTGATTAAAGCAGCATTTTCATGAACCGACGATTAGAATATATTAATATTAATGCTATATATATATACGATATTTTGGGCATTATTTGAGAAAACGGTGATACTTAAATGGATAAGGTTTTTGCATTAAACTGAAATAGTAACATAGGTGGAATAAAATCATGAATTAAATTCGTTTTTCAGAATTCGATCCAGTTAGAAAAAAAAATAATATAAATGCGTACATATTTATTTGATTGTAGTTATATATATATACTTGTAAAATATCAGTTATGTATTTAATAGATTACCAACTCAATTGATATAGTTTTATCTCTGTCTAGATTAGTTTATTCAGCTTCGTTTCATTGTGTATCATAGGTTAATTTGTAATTTATATTGCTGAAAAGAATCATAGAATTTTGGAACCATAACACACAAAAACAAAAAATTGTTGCGAAATCAATAAGGTCTCAGAAGAAAGAAAACCCCTCTTAGAGAGAGAGAGATATCGCTCGCAAATAGTCGTCATTGCCTTGGGGAGAGATCTCCAAGAAGCAGTTCGATGATTACAGACTCAAAACTCCACAACAATATCCGAAGGCAAAAGCAGATGGCGGTCTCGATTAGGTGATTAACCTTTACGACTTTTCTGCAAATATCCTTAACTAAGAACTCGAGACTGAAAATTATAATCTGCCTAATACATATTGTAGATTACTAGCTCGCAAATGAATATTTCGAACAAATATTAGAAAATTAGAGTGAAACCAACTGCGTGTTTAAGAAATATGGACACGGTTCTTTACCTAATGCTCAAACTATGTTAAAGAGTTAAAGAATATTAAAAATTCGAAATTTTACATAATTTTATGTTATATTTTATGTTCATACGAATTTAAATTTAACACAATATGATCTTGAGGACATTTACTTTTAATTGCCTATAGCTATAAGAAAAAATATTTTTATATATGGCATTTCAGACTGCAGTTACCCTAAACAAGAATAGGGAATCCTCCATGTTTTCGAAATGACCACGTAGAATAGAAAAATTCAATATCACCACAATGTGGCGATTCAATTAGTTGTCAGGTGGACTTTACATTCTTTAGTTATATTCAGGGTAAGTGAACGTATTAATAAGTACCTATAGTAGCGCTTCTTGAACTTTTTAACTCTGAAATAACTTCTGAAATAATGAAAGATATTATTACCCTTTACAGGGATAACACAATTGCCAAATAATGGTCAACACACAAAGCCACCAAGGAAAGTTTTTTGTGAGTTTTCATGGAGGAATTTATTTTTACTTAATAATTTTCGACACCCATGCAGAAAGAAGCTCAAACTAGAGGCGTTTTCTTGATTAGGAGAAAAAAAGACGCCATTTTCATTTTGGATTTGAACCAGGGTCCCTTCGTTTAGCCCGAAGTGCCCTGACCTACTTGCGAACGAGGACAAGAACGAACGCGTTTTTCTCCGTATATAAGGATGTAAGATATTATTACCCTACTCAGGGATTACACAATTGCCAAATAATGGTCAACACAGAAAGCTTCCGGGGCGAGTTTTTCTAAGTTTTCGCGGGGGAATTTATTTTTACTCAATAATTTTCTACTATTATATATAACAATAATCCAGGATGAGGACGGCGTCTCTTTTTCTCCTAAACAAAAATAGCTCTAGTTTGAGCTTCTTTCTACTTAGGTGTCGAAAATTGGAAACATAATAATAATAAAGATTTTTGGCAAAAAAAAAACCCTTTCATATCTTTATATAAAAAGTTTAGTGAAAAATAAAAAAGTATTTCAAACTGCATATTTAACAGAATTCACACACATTAAAAAAAAACATTGTTTTCTATCCGTAAACACAAAACCGTAAAATATTATATAAATAAAGACGTATGTGCCAAGAAAATACCATTTTTAGAGCAAATTTCTAAAGCGGAACCTGTTGAGTTGAAATCCCAACATAACAATATTCCTTACTGTAAAATTATTCTTAATTAATATACATATAAAAATAAGTAACAAATGATTATACTCCAGCAAATCCGGCTGAAACTCATCATTTTTTATTTTGTCTTACTTTTAGGTTGTAACAATTTATTATTTTCTTTTTGTATGTCGTAGCCAGAGGCCTAAAATTATTTCGTGTTTTATTTTACTGTGCTTATTGTCAATTTTTGAGTTTTACAGCCATTCGAGAGCCACATGTAATTAACTGTGGAATTACAGATGAAAGAAGGATGTGAATGAACCCTCAAGTTTTAAATCTAGCATTCATTGTTCATTCAAGAAGAGAAAAATATTATTTGGATGGTTTTTACCTTTATTTGTTCTTTTTATTATTTTTAATTTAGGACTATTAATTAATTAATTAATTATAATTATTATCAATTGATTAATTAAGAATTTGAATTTTATTACTGTATACCGTTCAGTTCACTTACATGTGCTGGTGCAAGACCAGTTTTGTTCACCAAATCAACATACAGTCTTGATTGACTTAAAAGAAATACTTTATGCAACAAATTTAAGTTTTTAGAATTAACTTGAAATACGGTAAGGACAAACCATCCAATAAGCCGGATTGTACAGTAATTAAAAAAAAATTGCGGGCTATCTAAAATCTATTATTTCTCTCCCTGCAATATGTTTAATTTCCATCAACGACTGGTACCAATTGAATCCTAAGTGTAAACAAATTGCTTGCAAAAATCAAACATTGGAATTATATTTATACATCGTAGACAACACATGGACACCTGCTAAAATCAGGTTAGGGCCGTGTTCGGGTCTACCAGAGTGGGGTTGTCAATTTCAAACTTGGCATTTAACAGGAAGACAGTTTAACAAGAGGCCAAATGGAAATTTGGCACTTTTTTCTTGGCGACGTAAGATTCTGGCAGTCCTTGGACCGGACAATCCACAAGATGGCGTCGATATAAATTGACCTGGTCAGGCCAGAAAAGAGAAGAGAAGAGAGTTTGCTGCTTGAAACTTCAAAACACAGGCCATCGCCTGTCCATTTTCTTAGCTTCTTGAGGTCTTCGGGTTGACGGTTTCACCTTAATAAAACTAAGCTCATTTTTCCTTTTTTCCCCCTTTCTTTAAGTCATATAGTTAATTATGCCTCCCCTAAGAAATTAAAATGAATTAAATTTATTTTTCCTGGTGCTTTTAAAAACATCACTTTAGTCTTATGTGAATTCGATAACGTTTAGGATTTTTTTTTTTAATTGGAATATGTATTGTTTTCGTTTGATTGCGTTTTTAAAATTAATTTTATAAACATGGAAATTTTATATCTCATGTTCTTAAATCAACGATAGAAAGGCCACACACACACACACACACACACACACACACACACACACACACACACATATCATCATCATCATCATCATATTCAACCATTATCTATCCACTGCTGGATGAAGGTCTCTCCAAATGCTTTCCACACAAGTCTATCCTGGGCCATTCGTTTCCACGTCACCCCAACCTGTTTTCTTATTTCATCCACCCATCTAGTTTGAGGACGTTTTCTAGGTCTTCGGTGGTCTCTTGGAATCCAGTTCAGAATTTCTGTTGTCCATCGTTGATCAGTTCTTCTTGCAATATGCCCAGCCCATCGCCATTTCAGCCCTTTTACTTTAACAATGATGTCCTCTACTCTAGTTTGCTCTCTCACCCAAGTGTTTCTTTTTCGATCTCT
>QLNU02003225.1:67727806-67784446 GCA_006491805.2 Dysdera silvatica | reverse complement strand
TAAAAGCGGAGTCCAAAAACTTATTCGCTAAAGGCATTTGAATTATATTGCACTTAATCATTATACCAAATAAAATCCATATTTTCCTTGCTATAAATATCCCGAAACTCATTAAATGTGGGCTCATTAAAAGTGGATTCTATATTGTATTTTACATCCCCCCCCACAGAGACCCCTCCCTGGATCCATCTCTGTTCACTAATGACGGAATAAACTGAAATAGGTTAGGCACTACGGTATTAAATAAAAAAAAATAACGCTTATAAAGTCACCTACCTTTTTAAAGTTATTGAAAATTTGGAGAGATCATTATTTTATTTTTACCATCTTAATAGGTATAAGAGGGATAAACGCAATAAGCACGCTTTCCAATTTACTATATGCACTAACAAAATATCGTGTACAAAATTATAATGGCAACTCACGCAATGCTATATGAACTATTTTAACTTTAATTTCATGTCATTTTAACCATGCATTTATTATATAATGACTTTTTAACTATTTGATGACAGGCTGTTTCGATACCTAATAAAGGCGGTTGCTCATAGCGTTTCATGTTTTATTATTTACGTTGCTAAAACTTTAAAAATAAAATTATTTTGTGAATTATATCCATTACTTCTTAGAAATAGCATGAATTCAAATATAAGAAGTAGGAGAAATGAAATGTATGGTTAATGATATTCCCGTCAGAAAAGAAAAACCTCACATAACTTAAAATGGACACGCAGGCCCATAACGCTGCATGAGTCTTATATTTTTTTGCTCCCATCCCTCCCTCCCCAGTCTTGTACACTAATGTATGTCTCAGTATGTGCCAGTAGTAAAAGACATGCGTTTACCTTGTAGTAATGATTGCCAGCGGTTAGGTTTAACTCAATATGCACGCATTTATGAAGCTTTAAGACTGCAATGATATGCGATAGACGGATCGAAGGCTCATAATGCAGGTCTGGCCGTTTCCTGAAACAATTTTCCCGGCGATATTTATGCTTCCGACCCGGACTTACCCGGAAACTGCCCGTCTTTCAGTTAAATTGACCATTAGGACTTTGAGTAGCGTCTCGCTAATCTTGGATATCGTTGCAGATAGGGCAAAGATTTGTCACAACCGGAATCACGACAGCTATGTTGTATGTGAACTATAATCGCATTCCTAAAATCGGCGACATTGTTCATAAATTAAGCGACGACGTGTGCACATTTGAGCTTATTATTTACGGTCGTTCGTTTGTTAGGCAGGAGCAAATTTAATATGAAAGGTGTCCTCTGCAAATCGGCAAAATTTGATAAGATTTCATTATTCGATATCTCCATGAAATATTAATAGGGGTTGGCGAATGCACAATGGGGCAAAGGTGGAAGCCATAAACTGTCATAAATGCTCTCGTATTTGTTTACCGTTGCATGCGATTACATCGTCAATCTGGGATTATTTCGTGAAGGGTGATACTGCACGAATGACAAGCGAAGCCAGTTTCTGCAAAATTCTAACCTACATGTACACTGTGTTATAGAAGTATTAGTCACGCATAATATAAAATATTATCAAACACACACATCACATAATTATAATCTGCATGGTTTAATTCAGTGATTCGAAAACTTTCCATCTTACGAAACACTTTTCTTACCATATATCCAGTCGCGGAACCTACTATAAATATTATAGTGGGGGTTCCGTGCTTGGATAGGTGGTAACGGAACCTCACTATGACTATTATTAAAGAAAACCTAAGGACTACTATTTTTACTGCCTGGATATACCCATAAAAGCAACCAACAAATATATAAACAGCAACATAACAAGACATAACGGCCATAAAAACACGCAGCGAAAATATAAGCATGAAAAATTATAAAAAAAACATTCGTCGTCGTGTGTTGATCATTTGGAAACAGTATTTACCCTGAGGAAGGCAATAATACTTTTGACATAAAAATATAAGTGATAATTTTCTTTATTATTGCGTGATATTGGCAACAGTTTTTTAACTTTACCTAAGGGGTTCTCTTGATGGGGTGAAATTATAGAATTTACGGACTATTTTGAAAATTTCTGCGATGTTTTACAAATTGCTTCCCTAATTCTTGGAACATACTTTAAAAAACACGTGCGTGGTTGAATTGGTCATTTTGAAAAGGGGTTATATTTCATTGTTTTCCTATGGAGTTGACCCCTTTTCAAAATGACCGATTCAATTGAAGACGTAATTTGTTCGACCAACCATCATTTGTCGTTTTATTTCTAATAATAATATTATAATTAATCATAATAGAACACTACGTTTTATGAGTATTAATGATGATTATTAAAAATGCTATTTTACTTATCATTTGGTTTCTCCGTTTGGCTAATAATTGCCACATTTTAATGCCAGGAAGCAATTTCTCCACATGGGGATTATATAAAGGACACAAATATAAATTTAACTATTGATATATAATTAATATATAATTAATAAAATAATTATAAAATATAATAATTAATAAAATAATTATAAAATATAATAATTAATAAAATAATTATAAAATATAATAATTAATAAAATAATTATAAAATATAATAATTAATAAAATAATTATAAAATATAATAATTAATAAAATAATTATAAAATATAATAATTAATAAAATAATTATAAAAATATAATAATTAATAAAATAATTATAAAATATAATAATTAATAAAATAAATTAATATTTAATTTAACTATTAATATATAATATAATATATATTATAGTTTTAAGTTTAATTATGTCGCTTTCATTTTAGTGGAACATTTGATAACAATAGCAATTTTATCACCTGACTATTAGTTATTATGCATGACGTCACAGTCGTTTTAATATAAACAGTAGTTGGCTAATGATAATATAATTAATAATATTGCATATATGTAATTTCACATAAGCATTAAAGCCACTAAGGGGGAAAAAAGCATATTAACAATTTTTTTTTATTCAGGTTCGCAAATTAAAAATAGCTCGTTGTTTAAAATAAATTAATTTTATTAAAAAAATAATTTATTTTAAACGACGCTAATAAAATGTATTTACTAAAAAATTAATTTTATTAAAAATACGATGAAAGTTGTCTCTAACGATAATCTGTCTACAACGATATTTTCCGCCGTTCCTACGGATATAAAGTGCATCAAGTTCAACCTTGTTTATAAGGATACCCTCTCTTTTGCGTGTCCGCAAAAGAGAGGGTATCATTTTAAACAAGGTTGAGTATAGTTATTTATTAGCAATACATTTGAGTATAGTTATTGACAAATTTAACTGTATATAATTCTTTTAAGATCACATTAATTATTTTTTAGGTATTTGATGGTCGTTTTTATCGAAAAAATGAAAGAGCATTGTAGAATATTCTGGAATTTTTTGGTACTTAGCGAACAAATATCCACTTTATGAATAAAAGAGCTGAAGGCGTTTATTTTTATCCACTCTGCCCGTGAGAGACCGAAGACTCGAACAAGATAAGGTAGGATAACAGCCCTTTCGCTTTATTAAAGGCAGAACAAATAAATATTTTATCCCATATTAGCGGACATAGCCATCTCTGGTCTGCCCATAATCGCCTCAGTAATCTCTAATGGGATAAGACGACGGGATAATGCAATTTTCGAGAAACCAGAGATAAGAAATTGGAAAAAAACCGTAAGAAAAAGAAAATTAAAGACCAGTCTTCCCTTGGAATTCGAGTAAAGCCTTCAGAGGGTGATGTCCATTGTACAGATTAAACGCAAAGTACAATACCTTGTACCGCGACGAAGAAAAAGCGAGTGATGAGGTAAAAATCCGATAGCGGCAAGTTGAATGAAACTACGAGACAAAAGGTTGTAATCACGTTACCTTTACTCCTATTGGCTAAATTAAGAAAAAAAATTTCATGAAAACAAACCATTTCTTTTTTTCATCATTTAGTGATTTAACCCTCATTAAATATGTTTAATCTGTTATTATTATTATTATAAATTGTTGTTGTATTTTAAATTGTTATTATAAATTGTTTTTGTATCTTAAATTGTTATTATAAATTGTTTTTGTATCTTAAATTGTTATTATAAATTGTTTTTGTATCTTAAATTGTTATTATAAATTGTTTTTGTATCTTAAATTGTTTTTGTATCTTAAATTGTTTTTGTATCTTAAATTGTTTTTGTATCTTAAATTGTTATTTTTAATTGTAATTGTGTTTCAAATTACTATTGTATTGTGTTGCTGATTTTAAATTGTTATTTCATTTAAATTGTTATTGTGTTTTAAATTGTTATTGTGTTTTAAATTACTATTGTATTGTAAATTGTTACTGATTTTTAAATTGTTATTTCATTTTAAATTGTTATTGAATTTTAAATTGTAATTATATTTTAAATTGTTATTGCATTTTAAATTGTTATTGCATTTTAAATTGTTATTATATTTCAAATTGTTATATCAAATTGTTATTTTTATAAATTGTGTTGGTTTTAACTTAATGCTTTAATTCCTAAGATATAGAGTTAAATATTGCTTATAAAGGTCAAATTGAGGATAGTATACAATAAAACAGGTTTAAACAATAGAATAATAATAATAATATAAATTGGCTGGTGGTTAGTTTAAATGAAGTATTGGAATTATCAAGGAACAACCATTGACTAATAAAGTGATCTAATACAAGCCTGCTATATATTTTCTATATAGAGCAAGATCTCGCTAAACAACCACATCCATTAAGCGACTATCGCCCTTAATGACTACTTATTCAACTACTCCAGGAACTCAATGCTGAATTCACCTCCATTCAAAGACCATTCGAAGCCATTCTCTCTCTTGAAGAGACCATATTATGAGGACTGAGAAGAGAGGGAATTTCATTATCTGTTTTCATTACCTTCTGGCCTCAACGGGCAATTTAGTGGTAACCTACCGTTTCGACATTTTGCATAATTCAAAATTTACTTTAATTTAAAATCGAATTTAAATTTTAGAACACTTCGTTTGCCCTTCAGGCTTGCACTCTCTGGCTTCTGCTTCCAGGAAACGCCCAAGTAAGAGAGTAGATAAATGAAACATTCAGTACCGAAGGTGATAGAATACTCCATACTTCACTTATTTTCTGAACTTTAAAATGTTCAGAAAAAAATACTGTCACAATGAACTAGATTAATTTCGTTTTTAAAAAGTTTTAAATTTCATAGCTTTCATTTTAAATTTAAAATTGAGGTTTTTGATTCTATATTTTGTCTGCTAAGGCGATACAAAATTTGCCACATATGCACATAACTCCAATTATTTTCCGTTCAATTTCACGTTTATTCCCCATTTCACTAGGCTTCCAATAAGACTGCCTCTCCCAGCAACCACTGATCGTGAAACCAAGGGTGATCGCCGTAGGGAAGTTTTACCGCGCGTGAATAATATATTTAGTGTGTCAATTGGACGTTTTTGGGTAGAAATAATACTATTTGCCAATGCTACAAGTGTTGTATTATGAGACGAAAATTTAGTAACAGCACACAAGAAGAGAAAGTAGGACTTCACAAACTATGAAAATGGTTTAGCGTAAATGAAATGAAAGTTATTGGCGATAAAAGGAAAACTAACGATTTTTAGTAATACAAACAAAGACTTTGAAAATCTAAAGAGAATTTAAAAAAATTGAAATCAATGACCATGACGGGGAAGTTATTGAGGAAAGTGAATTTCTGGACGTAACAATAATTGAGAGATTCAAGTAGAATAAACATATAAACGAAATAGGGAGAAAGATGTCCGGGAATTGGAATACTGAAAAAATTTCAAGTCACATATCTAGGAAAAACATAATCAAAAATGTTTTTTATTTATATATATTGCTATCAAGAATTGTAATATTGTTTGCAGAAATTTTAGCAAAAGAGGGGACGACGCCGCAGAAGCTGTTTGTTTCTAAGAATAATCAGTAAAAATCAATATACATTGATTGAATAATGGTGGAGAAGTGATGCGGGATTCCATATATAAGAGTAATAAATAAAGACGAATGTAATCTTCATTTATTCATTATCTACTTCATTCGATTAGTATCGTGAATATTAACACTTCCGTGCCAATACATAGCAATGAATATTTTATTACATATGCATATTCATATCTAATTATCGACATAATGTAGATGAGTATAACCCGCTCCGAACCTGGGGAAAAAATAAGCATATGCATATAAACAACAAGCCCCCTCCCACACTCGATCTCAATCTACCTATCTTCTTGTTTCTTGCTATTGAACATTTCATTAATCGATGAGAAATATAACTGTAATAGATTTTTCCGGTATATATTTCGAAACTGTTTTTATTATACCGGCTATTACTTATTTTACTGATATTTTATTGACTTGGTCATTCCAGTTTAATTTATGAGATATTCTTATGCCGAAAAATTTAATTTTGTGCAAAAAACTCGATTTTTTAACCTTTAATTCCGATATATATTTATTGTTCTTTCAATTCTATCAATATTCTTATTTTTAAATATTAAAACTTTTGATCTTATTTCAGTTATTTTCATTTGATTTATTTTAAACCATAATTCATATTTCTGTGTTTCTTCTAACCCTGTATCAATATCCTATCAATTCTCTAATTCAACGCATTACACAAGCACCTCGGCAAATAGAGTTACAGCTGCTTCCGCGGACACAGAAAATATATTGATCTATATTCAGTGTTATTATACGTTAGAAAAGATGCACAGGACAATGATGAATAATAAGTAAAATGAAGGACTTAGGTAAGAAAACGTTGCAAAGATAAGATTTTGAATTGAATGAAGTTTTGTTTGCCTAAGATTCGAACGAAGATGGGTCGAATGAACATCAATAACAGAACGCAAGTGATGTACAATTTTTCTTGATAAATGTAAGAAATCGAATAACTTGGTTAATTAAAAAAATGGAGAAGGAAGGAGAAATATAAAAGGGTTGTAGACGAGAAAAGAATGAAATAGACTGGAGATATGTTGGGTTTGAAGTTCGTGATGCTACTAGCGTTATTCAGAACCTATTATATGAAAACACTTTTAAGAGAAGGTGGGTTAAATAAGCTATACAAGTACACTATAGAATGTGGGGCTAAAATTAGTAATGATTGAAAATTGGAAACGAAATAAACTATTTATTATATACATTCTTATTGTTTTTTTTTATTTTAACAGGAAGTTTAAATTTTACAAAAAGCGAACCATCTGAATGAATACAAAACTTAACGTTAAGCTTCGAAATTTTATAATTTTGATATTATTGTTCTATAATTAAGAAGTTTTTGGATAACTTTTTTTTTTAATTATTTAGATTTTTCAACGAAAATTTCTCGCTTTGGTTCGATTTTGCACTTTTGTTAAGACACATATTCCTTTCATGCTCTAACAAAAACATTGGTTATTGTATATGTCTCCTTTACTAGCGTATCTTTCTGTCATACGTAACTATAATCTACCCTAAACCATATAGTTTAATTAAAGAAAAGCCCAACTCTACTTCATTGTCATAAATTAAATATTTTGGTGAAGATAAAGGAAGGCTAGTAATATAACAACATTTACCTAAACTATTTAACAGTCCAAAACTAAAAATTTTCCTGGTGAGGGCTCCCGAAATCGTTCCCCCGTAACAACATCCTTGACCTGATATTGATTCCGTGAGAAATCTTTGCCTTAGTGACTTTTTTTCTGCGATTCTCAAGTGTCGTTAATTTATGATCATGATCGTAAAACCATTCCCCATGAAGAGCAAACAGAAGGTGTATTAACTTCGAAACGTTTGAGAAATTACCATCGAAGTCGGGTTTCCTAACCTTACTAGCCTTGAATTTAAAATATTAAGTAAGAAAGTAATTTTTTTCTTTTCCTCTTTTAAAAATGAAGTCATTTCATGCGAAATTGGTTAACCGTTAAAAAAATTGAACACATGTTTTGGACATAGAAAGAAGGGGGGTATGCCAAAAAAAGTTTTATTTCTGGATTTGTTATGGATCATATAATGCAAAAGGTGCTCCCACAATCAACGAAAAAGTAAAACTACACAGTAAGCTGGTTATGTCATCTCTATTAAGCATAGAAGCAGACAAATGCATTACATAAGTTTAGTTTTGGGGATCTGATCGAAGACTTTGGAAAAAACTTACCCGATATTTCAAGCATTTATTTTGCGCCCAAAGTAAATTGATGTAACTAGTAAAATTTTTGACAATGGTCGGAGTATACGGAATATAAAAGATGGCAAAACATCTATTCTGCAAAAATATTCGCAACGTTTCGAGAACTACTGTTCCCTTCATCAAGCGAAAGTGTCAAGGAAGTGTAGGTGTCCTCAATTTTTACTATAGCCATGGTATACGTGTTTTTACGCGACAAACAAAACAATAAATAATACTAATTCAATACATCACAAATATAATGATGTTTTTTCAATTCCATAATACTATTGTAGCCAGGAAGAAACGTAACAAGCAAAATGCAAGACATATTTACTAACAAATAAATTCGTTTCTTAAAGCGCAGAGTTTTTAATGCCCGTTGAAACGAGACGATACCTTTTAATTAGAATAAATTTTCACTACATTCATAAAATTAAACAAATAAAATTTCCGTAGTGCCTCCATTTTACTTAAATAAATGATAAAGTGCATCATTACTTGGCCTTTATCATTAAATATGGAACAACAGCTATGGCAAAAATATTGAAGAGCAAAACATTTAACTTTACTGCTCAGAAGCGAAGAAGGTAGAGAAGGAATTTTAGTCAAAATATTGCCCATTCAAGTAAACTGCATTCCCGCTTAGGAGAAGCTGCTCTGAATACCTAGGAAATGGATTCCGACTCTTGTATTCTATCTTGATTCCACGCTGTTGGAAAGGTAAACGGTACCTATAATTCATTCACCACTTTTCATTCCCTGGAGATGTTGATAGTGGGTTCAGATGGATTTCCGTAAACACAGGCCATCCTCCGAGAGGATTCCACCTGAACTCAAATATTTGTCTTGTGCTCTGTATGGACCTAATAAGGACAAAAATTGGGTAATATTTGTTTTGCTCCCCCTTATGTCCTTTACAGGTAAGGGTCTAGGCCACTGGTCTGCAGAAATTTTATTCTTGCTCTCATGTGTTTTAATATTACATTAAATTGGGACAACAAATGTCTACTTTTATTCATTTGTGAAGTCTTTTAAAGACTTAAGCATGCATAATTGTAAGCCCTGTATATATGAACATAATATAATATAGTATATGAACATAAAAGTTTCAGAACTGTGGAATGTGCTGATTTTTTTTCGCAGATTTAAAAGAATAATAATTAACTATAATACATATAAATAATATATATAATAAAATAATAATAATATTAATAAAATAATAATAATATTAATAAAATAATAATAATATTAATAAAATAATAATAATATTAATAAAATAATAATAATATTAATAAAATAATAATAAATAAATAAATAATAATATGAAATAATAATAATAATAATATAAATAATAATAATAATAATAATAATAATAATAATAATAATAATTAAATATAAAAAATTAGCATAGAATTTGTTATTATATTATACGAATACAAAGTACAAGAGACTTCAAAATGATTCCAAAAAGCTTTCAATGCTTAAAAATTTTATGCAATATCTTTTCATTATATAAGCGTTCCATAATACACGTAGCTTAATTTAATTTTATATAAGCATTATAATAAGGAGACAAGCTTTATTCACTATCTCACATAAATCTTTGCTGTATCACAAATATTTTTGCATCGCTGCTGTCTCGCTAGTAGTTGCTTGTATTTTTTTCTTGTATACAAATATTTGTTTTATCACAAGTACTGTATTTGCTTGTATCATTGTTGTTTGATATAAACCTTTTGTGACGTCAAAACAAATTTTTCACGTGGAGGCACGATGTCAAAATATGCATTCTGCTATTAACCTAAAAAATGCTTCTCGTATATACGAGTAAGTTTTAGTAAACTCCTTTATGAATTCAGTAATTTTCTACCATCATGAAAAGGAAGTTAACTAGTCTTTGATTTTAAATACGGTTTCACGTCGCCCATAATGGGTTTCACTTGCTTCGGACTTTTTTCTCCAAAAGTCTCAAATACGAAAATAACTATCAATCTCGAATAGAGAATGATATCCCCTCTTCGAGCAATTTTCCTCATTCTGCACCTTTCTTGACGGCCCCAAGTAAAACGCAAAATCTGTGTTTCACTGTATTACTATCGCTATAAGTAGTAAACAAATATACAAATTGCTAGATTGAACACATACACGTATACAGTATATTAATGCCATTTTTAGGTTAAAAATGAAGGAATTTCTTTGTTTTAGAAAAATAAGAATTTTAACTTTTATACGCCGTAAAAACATTTCCTTTATAGAGTATATAAGCACCATACAGCATTGCCGCCTTTATTTTGATTAAGCGCATATAAAGTTAGAAAAACCCTTTGGAACGGATTTTCATAACATGTAAGCAAATGTGTTTAATGTGGTATATTATATAGATATGTCCATAGCTTGTATTTGCACGTTTTTCGTAAATAAGTAAACCAAAAAACCAGCTTTTTGGAAGAAGAACGGGGACGCTTAATACAGTTTATTCGTTTCATTTATTTTACGATGAATTAGTAAACAGCAAGAAATTAAACTAGAAAATTAAGGACAGAACACACCTTTAAAACAAAAACTGAAGCCGCAGAAATGTACAATTATTTAAGATTAGAAAATCACCATACCTTGAAAAAATAATACTTTGATTACATTTACTACGCTTATATTTTTGTTATAACTGCATAAAAATTTTCCGTCTGAGATTTTTCGTCGCGGTTACCGTTTTCTTTGGAAGAAAAAATGAATAGTTATTTATTGTAAAAGAATTTCATCCATAATATCTTTGTATTCTATCTCAGTTTCTTTACCTCACCATCGTATATCTCGCAGGAAACGATTTTTGATCACGCTCTCGTTAGTTTTCGAAAGAGCTTCAACTTGTAATTTTTTTCACATTATGATATTTTTTTCGAAAGCTTATCCCTCAAAAGAAGAATCTGACAGTTTAGAATGACATATTCAGTGAAAAATCTGCGATCGCACAGAAAAATTCCTGTTCTTTCTTTCTTTGCTCCCACTGCAGCACCATGAATTGTTTCTTTTCACTCTGTCACTCTTTCATCTTGATTTCATTTACATATTTAAGAACGGAGGAAGAGTGGCGTTGATTTGATGCTCCATATATTTGAGATATACAGGAACTTCAAGGGTGTTCAGCACAGTGTGGCCTGCTTATTGTAATAAAGATTTTGAAAGCTGAAAGCACATATATCAAGTTATGAAGTGCTATATATATATATTATATAGTAAAGTTTTGAAACTTTGAAAAAAGGTCTACATTGAAATATAAAATTTGAAAAAGGTCCTTCAATCATCCAACCTTACTTACTTCAGTAGCATAAATTTTTAAAAATTGTTTTCCCTTCTATTTTTCTTTCTTCTCACTCAACTACTATTCCGATTTAACTATCACATCAAATGCATTATATAGACCTTAATAATGGATATCGTATAGACGTAAATTTCATTAATATAGGCAGTACAGATAATTATAAAACAATTATTCTCTTAAAACTTATACAAAGATAAAACTAAGTATGCTGGTATTCCTGAGAACTACAAAGAATAATAATGAAGTGATTAATATTTGTAAATAAAATTATTACAGGAATGTTATTTCATCGCTCATAAAAACAGTGAAATATATATTTATTATAATTAGTATTTTTAACTAAATTGAAGAAAATGTTCAATCTATTTATAGGTTGTAATAGAAATTTATTGTGGGTTTTCGTGTTGTGAAAAAGACATAATTGGTTCTGTAAAATTTTTTAAGATGTTTTAATAACTAGAAGGCAAATAGCCTTTTCCATGTACAAAGTCGTGACATAAAAGGAATATTTTATATATAAGTGACGTCATTATACTTTATAGACCACAATATATTTAGGGTTCAAAACAATGACTGAAGTGCACCTAAGACAGAACTCATTTACAAATTCATGGCCAGCAAACAAATTTCTAAATTTTAAGCAACTGTTTTGGGACTCGAAAAAAATCGGCTGAAATTATATTAAGTATAACAGAATTGGACAGCGGAGGAAACACAGAAAATACGATGTTTAATAAATGGAATATATTTTATTAAACCCCAATGATGCGTAGCGAGAGAGTAGATGGCAAGATCTTTAAGTTGACTCTGTAGCCTACTAAATTGCACGGCGAGTATGAGAGTACATTATTTTAATGTATTGTATATTTGATTTACACAAAATAATGATTACACAGTATTACCAATAAGAGGGTGAATATTATGAGATAATAGCTAAATTTTATACCAAATAACACGGATGTCGAAAATGCTTTTACAGCAGAGATTTAGCTGGTCATATCTTCAGCTTTGGCCGCGGTACTAATCCAATTGTACTTGATTATTCTGGACTACAAATTATTCTGAAATTGTAACGTATTGCTTGAAGAACTCGCAGAATATTTTATTAGATTCTAATGTAGCTTAATGGATCAATAGATACTTTTTCTTGTTCTTCAGGGATTACCATCGCAAATAAGTCGAGTAGTCAAGATTTCCTTGGAGGAAGATAATTGTGGTTGCCTGTAGGTAGGATTTAGTACAAGAAAATAGATGCGTTCGAGAATTAATCGCCGGGGTTAGGTAAGTGGGGAACTATATATAATGACCAATATTTGTTTAGTTCTACATTATGGTTTACCATAAATACTGATTTTATAATGGCCTCTAATTCAATATCGTTAAAACATCCATGTGGATATTGAGCTTTTCAACATAAAGATGTTGCTTTTACGAATTTTTATGTAAGAACGCATTTGGTTGACATTTTCTTGAATATTTACTATTAAAAATATATAAGTATATCATTTTATAAATTTTTTAGACAACAGTCAGCATTTGTTGCACTTTTTAGGTGCAGCATCATCTCCCCCTTCCGTCCTGCCTTTCCCTCCTGAGTTTTTCCCCAACAAAAGAATGTCGTGTGAAACATTTATTCCCAGCTTGTCATATTCTACGATTATTCATGGCCTGTCAACCTAACCATATTTCAAACTAAGGATCATATTGCAACTGATGTGCGTGACGAATTTACATGTAGTGTATCGATATCAGGATTGATTATCGATATACAAGGGAATTTTTCAAATTGCCACAATATGAGATTCAACCTTTTAGTTTGCACCTGAAAGAGATTCTCAAATATTGGAATATTGGTGAATGAAATAAAAAAAATGTATTCGTAGATTCAAATGGATTTGCATTGTTGTCACTGAACTTTATACGCTTTTCAGGGCAAAGGACAAACAGTGGAAACATTTACACGTTATATGGAAAATCAATACACACTTTTTCAATTCTGTGGAAGAGCACACAAAATTCATGTGGAAGAAAATACGCACAATACATAAACTTAAAAACAAAATAAACTAGAATGTCACAAAGCCATATACTGCATAGAATTTTTTCAAATGCAATATCAAATATAAATTTTGGGTTTTAGGGTTAATATTATACTTTTCCAATTAATGTACTTACATGAGAAAGTTTACGACTTAAGAAACAATTATTTGGAGGTTAGTTTTTGCCCAAATAAAGGTTTTAAATTATTGATTAATGCACTGTGAGATAGATTTGGCAAATAACTTTTATAAAGAGTGAAGACGATATCATATGGAAATAATATGCAAAATTTGTTGTTTTGTTTCATGTAACTATCTACGTATATTTATGTTCATACTTAGTTAAATGGACGATTTATTATATAAAAGTTCGTGTTTAAGTTCTCTTCTTCGTCACAATATAATTTAAAGCTATTTTGGAAGGAAATACTTTGATCTAATTATTACAGGATGGCTTGTGCAAAAGGTAAAAAAATTTCCAATTAAATATATTAAATTTTAATAACCTTTTTTTAATTAAACATATGTAATTCTTATTTTGGATATATAAGATATAATTGTGAAATGCACTGATCTCTCCAGAAGCTAAATTTCCGCTGAAATAAATGATTATATGATTAAATATTCGCAAAGAAAATAATGATTCTCTGTTCCCGTTGGGAGTCCAACCCAGATCTTTCTAATTTCCGGTTAAGAACTTCACCCATTAGGCTACAATCGACGATCATTCTACCCTTTGTATATAAGGCTTTTACTACGGACTAGTTCGCAAATCATGGTGCAGTGCTTCAATTGCTTTTTAAACCAATATAAATCAAAGCAGCCAAACGTCTGAAAAGCGAGACCAGTGTTAATATTAAATTACAGCAATTTTTTTACATTAAAACCCATGATGTAGTTCTATTAAATGATTGTATTAAATGGTTGAACTAAATGATGGTATGAAATGGCTGTATTAAATGACTGTATGAAATGGTTGTATGAAATGATTGTATTAAATGGTTGTATTAAATTATTGTATTAAATTATTGTATTTAATGGTTATATTTAACTATTGTATTAAATGGTTGTATTAAATTATTTTATTAAATAGTTGTATTAAATTATTGTATTAAACTGTTGCATTAAATTATTATATTAAATGTTTGTATTAAATTGTTGAATTAAATTATTGCATTAAATGGTTGTATTGAATTATTCTATTAAATTATTGTATTACATTACTGTACTAAATGGTTGTATTAAACGATTGTGTTAAATGGTTGAATTAAATATTTGCAAAGAAAAATGATGTTTTTATATTTATTGAAATGTTTTAGTAATTAGTTAAATATATCCCCAAGAATTGACTATTGAAATTAAAATTATTAAAATCATTCACTATTGAAAAAATAAATATGTATTCTATGTAATGTATTTCAAAATCGAATTTTTATATTTAGTTTGTTTAAACTCCAAATATTGTTGCAAACATTTGATTAATTTTAATGAAAACAGTTTTTGGTTAATTTTAAGTGTAATGACGTTGGTTAAAATTTCCTGGTTCCCCCTTCTTGCTATTAAATTTAATAAAAGAGGACGATTTGTTGCAGAACGAAGGCCCAACCCTCTATAACCTGAATAATAATGTAATAAGAGTTGGAGATAAGTCAAAAAGAAATCAAAAATTTATTTTGTTTAAAGGGATTTTTTCCGTCGTAGTAACTTTTTTTGTGCTGGAAAATAACCCGATCTTACCAACGTGTGCGCTTAGTAATTAAATCATTAATTATTACTAGGGCAGTAATTTTCTCGTAAAAAATGAAAAAAAACGAAATTCGCCGGATAGTAGCGAGGAAAATCTCAAATTTCGTGAAAAAAAATCGCATAAGTGTAACACTAACATTAAAAAAATCCCAGTTTCGAAACAGTAATACAAATATTACATTACTAAATAAGTATTATATAGTAGAATTGCCCAATCCGCAAATAAAGCGTTTCAGGACAAACCGTGGATAGTAGCAAACCTTGAATGTAAATGAAAAACAACTACTGTATTTTCTTCAGAAATCTGTTCAAACAAAATTCGTTTGGAAAAATTTCTGAAGACGGTGGGACGTTTCCCGCCACCGAAACAGTTGTAAAAAGTCGTTCCAAGTTATATTAAATTGCGTTTTTGTGTATTTCGTTTTAAATAGACAAGATATATTTTACTCATAAAATCACATCAAATTATATTGCCATTTACCAGCACGAAAAGAAAGTGATATGGAATTGTTCTGCCATCTATTGACACAAAAAGAAGTAAAATTAAATAGAAGTTTGGAAAAAGAGTTTTCCCAATTTTCAGACAGATAAACATCTTCATATAAATCATTTTCTGTGCATTTTCTGTGCATTATCATATTAATATTTTTTCTTACGAATGAGCTGGGTGTTAATATTTTAGCTCAGTCGCTAATAGTTACGGTGTGGTAGTGAAAAATATCTTGTATATGCGAAATTTATGTATAATTTTTTCTACCAAATTCCACTCAAAACATTGCCCAATGATTAAAATTATTTAAATATGAAACTGAATAAAAAAAATGTAATGGACTTTGAGCAGTAATAGGAAAAAAAAGTTTAAAAGTTGCAAAATTGTAAATTTTGGGTAATCGTTCAAAAAATTCGAAAATTCATAGAAAACGTTACGTAAATTCGCTTTAAAAATTGATATTGCAAAATTTAGTTAAAAATTACTGCCCTAATTATTACTCTCTGCAAAAATGGAATGATATAAATGTGATTAAATGACATATTGATAATGAGAAATTATTTTTAAAATAATTAAAGGTTTTATTTTTATTTTTTATGCCCTAGTGTATTAATTTGTTGAGAACATTTCTGAATATTTATGGTGTCACTCATAATCGAAAGATGACATCACAATTCCTGAAAATAAGTTTGTATCTAAGTATTTAATTATGGTTAATTGTATACCTCGCTTACTGTGACGCTCCTGTTCCTTATGGAGGCTTAACATTTCTCCTTTATTGATAGTAGCGTGATGTTGGATAGTGTACAGCTGAAAGATACAGCTAAATGGTCAGCATAGGTGTAAGACGAAACTTTTAATGTTAGTTGGACTTTTATGGCGCAAGGCCAACTGGAATAAAACAAAGGTTTCATTCATCATACCATACACCCGTAGACGGACAATTCCTCATACACTCACTTCTAAAAGTTAATCACCAGAGGAAAATGTGAATTTCCAGAAGCCAATCTGGATTAGAGAGGCTGAAATTCGCTGCAGAGGTAGATGGAAGCATGCAAATATGTTAGGTAACAGCCAATCACGGTTTCGTGTAGAGAAATATGCAAAAAAGGCAGTCGTATAAGAAGCCAGTATTGTGAAGGGTTACAGGAGTTGCACGTAAGTGCTGATAAAAGGTGTTTAGAACTTTCGTACGATTTGTTTTCAAAACAGACGTGTTTCTATGGCTTCCAGAAGATGAATGGAAGATTCTGAGAGCTGTCGTGCTGTCGGAGGCATTGAAGCAGGACAATCAATCACAGATGTTGCTGTTTTCTTCGGCGTTCATCATTCCGTCGTGTCACGATTATGGAAACAATTCCGAACCAGCCAAGCAGTTGTCTGACGACCTGTGGCCGGTCGCCCAAGGGTTACGACCCCCCGAGGAAGATCGATATATTTCTGTTGTAGCCAAGCGGAATCGAAGAGCGACCTCCATACATGTGACATCTATGGTTGCAGCGGCCATTGGTAAGAATATATCTTCCACTACTGTACGCCGAAGGTTACACATGAATGTATTGTACGCCCGGGTATTACGTTTGTGTTCCTCTATCCATCCAATCCAGAAGGGCACGATCAAAGTGGAGTCGCCAACATTTTATTTAAAATTAATCCTCGAGAGCAGAAGCTTTAATACGATTTCATAACTTTTCTAATTAAGCTGGAATAAATTGTGAAACTCGATTTAATATTTCGTCATTTTATTCGCCATGATTTACAAGCATAGAATTATTTATTAGTATCTAGTAGCGTCTATAATGTACTGAAAGTTGTGTGTTCATTCACTCTGTTTTTAATAGATGTGATTTTGTTTGTGTGTGTGTGCGTGTGTGTAGATGCTTATGACTATATTTCTCAGAGTAATTAATCTTATTAATAGTTATTATTATTAACACAGTAAACCTGAACGTTGGGCATAAAAGCCTGGATACCGCTGTGCTGTCCGTTTTTCCCGCGCGAAAAACGAGTTCTGGAAGACGCTCTACACTCTACTGCAATGAAATAACCCGTCTACTAACGGGATCGGACGCCAAGTCTGCGCGAACGGACTATAGTTTTCATTGCTTTTGTTGTTTAACCTTGACGTCACAGGATGTATAACGATGCGTTTTGAACAGGCAAGTACTCTTTGGCGATAAATATGATATTTTGAATAATTTAAAGAAAATCAATCGGGCGTACAATGACTATGTTAAATATTCCTTAAAATACAGATTAAAATAGAATGTAGACTGCCGAAAAGACTGAATTGCAGAATTTTCATTTTATTTTTGTTGTTGGGAAAATATCCATCGCTGTAGTTTTAATGAACCTATCGTTGTTTGCCAACCCACATTTCTATTCGAAATAAATCTACTTGTGTAATCTACAAGCTTTTACATTATCATATATTCTCACATTTTCGTGAATGACTGTTAATCTACACGAAGCTTTAGCCACGCGTGAAAACACTTTAAAAGAAAAGACACATAAGTATAATAAACTACATAGAAACTTCTTGTTGGAAATTTTGTCGATCTACTTTCTTTGTTTATGTTTCACGCAGAGCTAAATTATCGCATAAACAAACAAGACAGATACCTAGGTCCCGCTTTTACTGCGGAACCCGGCGCGGTAAAGAATTTACGCTACTTCAAAATCGCTGTTAATCATACCTTGTCGTCAGGACAGTAATTTTATCTGTTTGCGAATATCCGCGACGTCTTCCGCGAATTTTAGAGTTTTTTATATGCACGGTACATGAAAATATGTTACTTTTACTTATTTTATTTTCAGATTTTAAAATTTAAATTCCAGAATGGGGAGCGAGCGATCGGATATAGAGAATTTTCGTTTCGTCTTAAGATCTTTGTTATATACGGGTCCTAATGTAGTTGCATAAGCTAAATTTATACTACAAAAGGCCCAAAAAAAATTTATCTAGAGTTTCATGAAACCTTTATCCGACCATAGTTTCACGGTAGTGATCCGAACTCTGCAGTTCGCTTTAACACATTTCTCACAATAAAAGTATGTTTATTATCTAAGCTGAGAAAAAGAGCAACGAATAGCAAGTTTTTATTGCAAGTGTCAGAATGACGACTGCAATAAAAAGAGTTTTGATTCACCTTCGTTTTAAAAGGAGAGTTTGAGGAAAGGAGAGGAGGTTTGTTCTGTACTTTGATTTTCTTGATATATCATGTTGCCACCGGATGTGGCTCACATGGCTTGAGTTTTTACTTGGAAATACGTAATGTAAAATGTGTTACAAAAGCATTGCCTACCTCTACTTTTGCATCAAAGGTGGTTTGAAAAAGTTTTTTTTTTTATTCTGACAATTTTAAAGATGCATATAATTTTTTTCCAAAGGAAACCTGAAATTTGCTATCCGTGGCTCTTTTTTGATTATAAATAAATCTTTTATTGTGTGAAATATGTTAAGGCCACTTACAATCCTCGCAACAAGAACTGCTATAATCATGGTATGTTAGGATTTACAGTTTTATGAGGAATCTGAACAACTTTCCGCAGGGGAAGAAACCCCCTTAAAACCCCATATAAACTACGAATCACTGGCGGATCGAAGGGTAGGACGATAGGGTGATCGAACTCCCCCTTGAACTGGATGTATATCATGGAAAATGAAATGAAAATTACAGGACACTTGGTTAAAAAGGGACTCGGAAACAAATTCGCCCCTCTCTGTTGAAAGAATTCTAAATTCGCCATTGCTACGAATCTGTTGAAAAAAAAAAGTAAAACAGAAAGTACGAAGTATCTAAATGGAATGTAACATGGCTTATTCGTACGGAAACCAAAGCTTTCATAATTACACCACAATATGGCTGTTTTTTTTCACTTCAAGCTTTTTTGTCATCAATTAATCTCAAAAATGAGGTCAAATATTAATCTTATCATTCGACACATCTCAGAGATCTAACAGATGCGAATTCTGAAAAGCGAATTGAATTCATAGTTTTTTCCACCATTGTTATTATTTCAGTTTAATACCTAAACCTTATCCATTTCTGTATCACCATTTTTTAAAATGAGGACCAAATATCGTATATATATTTATATAGAATTAATATTGATATATTCTAATCATCGGCTTACAGAAATGCTGTTTAACTTAATTAATGAAATATAAAATGTTTTATACTTCAGATATTTAAGAAAATGACAAACTTCGACAGAATTGTAAAATCATTTTGGAAGAGAATCCCGTAACAAGCTTCGGCTTTATATTCTCTTCCAATTCTAACCCAAATCTTAAACGTAAAATGTAAAAAGATTTCTTCTATGTTTTTTCTCAAAGCGCTGATGGTATGTACCTCACGAAAATGTATACAAAATTGGGTTAAATAAACAAATATAATTATTATTTTATCGATAAATATTGCAGTTGACCTGCGGTTAGCAATATTACAGTGTGTTTTTGTTTTAATTAATTTCATCTGCAACCTAGTGGTTAGGTAAACTGCCATTGGATCCTCTGGGTTTGAGTTCGATTTGCAAGAAAGCTTCATTGGCTGTAAATGCATCTTGGGATGATGTCAGTTGACTGAAGTAGTGTCCCCTATGAAGATCGACTAAAAATATCTGCAATCATCTGAAAACCTAACTATTTGACAAATCGTTAGCAAAACAACGTTTTAGAAGCGTATTTATGTCAAGATTGAGTTCGAGCTACGCGTTTCGGGCGATAGATGTTCGCCCTTCTTCGGGAGTGAACACGTGGAATATCGTCAACAAACGAGGTTGATTCGCGGATGTAACTAGAGTTGAGTTATTAAGTGAAATGTTCACTTCCAAAAGTAGGAAGTCAAGTACTACGTGGTTTTTGTGGTGCGGCCACTCTTCCCAGAAATTACCAAATTGTGGAAAAGTTGGCTGTCTGTTAGTAGAGGTGGCAATTATGGCGGGACTATGGATTAATATCAGAAGGAGTTAGGTGGAGTACATTTCGCCAAGCTGAGCTGAAGGAAGGAGTTGAGCTGTGGTCATTCACAATGGAATCACGAAACATGTTAATGAAGAAAGCTTCGGCGAAGTCCAGTTCAAGTGGTGAATGAGGTTGGTGGATGATACGAGCGTCAAAAAAGTTAAAGCGATGGTTGTGTTCGTGGCTGTGAACAGCAATGGATGATTTGTGCACCTCACCTTTCTCAACGTATCGGCGATGTTCTTTCAACCGATGCATGAGGGCACGTTTTGTCAGTCCTATGTAGGAAAGTCCGAACTGGCAAAAAATTTGATACACGCCCCAGCGTTGGAGTGTGGAAATGTTATCTTTGAGTCTAGAGGGCAAAATCTTGTTAATAGGCGAGAAGGTAACTTTGAATTTGGCTTGCCGAAGGACTTTGGCAATGGCGGAGCTAAGTTTGTACACGTAAGGGAGTGTTACGAAGCCAATGTAATTATTTGAAGATATTCGACTAAGAGATGTACTGTAAGAACGTTTTGAGAATTTGAAAACGGCAGCATCGATAATGCTGGGACAGTACCCACGGATGCGAGCGATGGTCTTAAGCAAAGAAATTTCATCAGATAAGGAGTCCGTTGACGAACAGAACTGTAGAGCCCGGAAGACATAGGTGTAGAAGGCGGACATGTTTTGTTGATACGGATGGAAAGAAAGATTATGTGGAGGGAGAGCAACGCTGAAAGGCTTGCGGTACACCGAAGTATCGAAATAGTTATGATGTTTATTAATCTGTATATCCAAAAAGTGAAGGGAATCATCTTCTTCAATTGCGAGGGAGAAATTAAGCGCAGGATCCAAAGTATTGATGGTGGGAAGGAGGGTTGAGATTTGATCTGGAGGACTGTCCCACATAATAAAAATGTCATCCATGTAGCGATCCCAGAGTTTAAACTTGATAGAGTTGAGGAGATTGGATTCAAAGAAATGCATATATATGTCACAAAGGATTGATGAAAGTGGGTTACTCATAGCTAAGCCACTGGTTTGTTGGTAATGTTGTCCGTTGAAGACAAATGCACTAGAGTTGACACAGATTGAGGTGAGATTGATAATTTCAGCAATTTCTGGTTGTGAAAAGTGGAATTCGGAAAGACGAAGTTTAAGGCAATCAAGTGCACCTTCGACTGGTATGTTGGTGAACATAGAGTTCACATCTAACGTGGCGATGGAGCAGGTGCCTGGTGAGATAGAACGTAGTTTCTTGATGAAGTCTAAAGAATTCTTGCAAGTGTGGATATTGGCAGTGGTAAGAGGTGAGATGATGGAAACAAGAAACTTGGCGAGTTTATGAGAGACTGCGCCTATGCACGAAGTGATGGGTCGGAATGGTAAACCGGGTTTATGAATTTTCGGAAGGGCGTAGAAACGCGCTGGAATGGCGTGAGACAAGTAAAGAGAGTTCTTTTGTCTAGGAGTAAGCAAAGGCGAAGCACGAATGATTTTGTTGTAGTGGATGCGTAGCTGTTCAGTGGGATCACGAGGTAAGGTTTTGTAAGGACCAGAGGTGATGACCGCGTTAGCGCCCTCATGGTACTGCTGCTTAATTTTTAATTTTAATTTTTTTTATCGCCCCAAACGCATAGATTGAATTCAATCTTGACATAAATACGCTTCTAAAACGTTGTTTTTTGTGTCTTATTTATATTGCGTATTGTTTCGTCGAATATCACCAAATAGTTAGTTCATTGGTTCCAAACATTGCTGCGGCTATTGACGTACACATGGGTTGATGGGGGTTGCAATAACCTTTGCGTTGCAATTATTTTTATAAGGAATTTCATACCAAATGTTTCCAACGCTTTTATATTTCAACATGGCTACATTGCAATATTCTACTAGTGATTGTTCATAATATACATTAATATGTATATAACTAATATAATATATATAATTAATATAATACATATAATTACTATAATATACAACCTCTGTTCAAAAAGTTCGGTGAAACACATATTTTGCGAAAGGTATTCACACATATCGGCAAACAATGTTCACTGTCCTTCAAAGTAATCACCATCTAATGTTATGCACGTTTCATAACGGGTGTACGAGGCATCTTTTGGGATGCACTTCAGTTCTGCGGTCACATTTTGTTGAATCAATCGTCGAAAATCTTTGTCCGTTCAAGGCTCTATTCAGCAACGGAAAGAGGAAGTAATCCACGGGCGCCAGATCAAGAGAGTAGGGTTTGAGCAAGTGGCACAATCCCCTTTTTGGCTAGAAACTAGCGTACAACGATGGCCGTATGTGGTCGCGCGTTATCGTTGAGTAGGAACCACAAGCCCTTTACTACATACTAAGGTCTCGCTTGCCGTATCCTTTTTAAAAGGCGATCCAAAATTTCAAAGTACTTAGGCCCATTCAATGTGCTCCCTACGGACAAAAATTCCTTATGAATTATGCCTGCAGCAAAAAAAAAACAAAAAAAAAACCAAATAAGAATTGTCTTTATGCAAGATTTTTCGCTTCAGACTTTTTTCGACTTCGGCGAACCCACACTCCGCCACTCCATGTTCTTCCTCTTTGATTCGGGGTCGTACCTGACGCACCAACTCTCATCGCGGGTAACAATACGATTACGGAAAGTGGGGTCATTATCTGCAATGTCAATGAATTCCCGCATGCATCTAAACGTTCTTGTTTTTGTTCTGTACACAAAAGGTGAGGCACTAGACGCGAGCAAAGGTTACGTTCACCCAATTTCTCAGTCAAAATTGCAAACGCCGTGCCAACGCTAACTCCAGTCTCCTCCCTTAACATTCGCACTGTCTATCGACGGTCTTTGACTAACAGCTCCTTCAATTTTTGAATGTGATTCTCATCGCTCTAAGTGGCGGGTCTTCTACTGCATTGGAGGTCTTCCACGCTGTCACGGCCTTCACGAAACCATCGATACCATTCGTACACACACTTTAAAGATACAATATCTTGTCCATACACCGCTAAAAGCATTTGATGACAATCTTTAGCTAACATTACGAGTTTAAAACAAAATCGCATATTGATACGTTGATCCATGTTTTTGTTTTCAACAAAGCCACTACACTATGCTGTACTTCTAACTTACGCGAAAGAAACACTGCCTAAACTACGCACATACAGCTGCATGAGTTGCGTACGCACTTTACTGCATATATATCAATGTTTGCCAGCGTGCGAAGGTCGTTTACCGAACTTTTTGAACGGAGGTTGTATAATTAATGTATTATATTTAATATAATTTTATATTTAATGTATTTACTCTGTTAAAAATGCCTTTATTATGCAAATGTGGCGGCGGCTGACAGAGGGGGTCGCAAGTCCTTGGTTATAAATGGGATGTTATAAAGGAATATTTCATTTGAATCCTGACAAAAGTCATTTCTCCATACGAGCACATCGTTGGACTTCCTTTTAACCCATGGTAACTTAGACTTTTTCATATCGTTCGTAACGTAAGTCATCAAAATTTCAATGCCAGTTATCGCAAAAAATATTTTGAAAAACATTAACTTTGTATTTGAAACGTAACTTGAATATGATTGAGACAGCATGAGGATTGAGAGAGTATGGGGACATTTTCCTTGGCTACTTCAGTTATGAATATTTTCAACGCTTGGATTTAATAACTTCGAAGACGGAACTATGCCCGTTGAGAAATTACGACGCTTTGGTTAACCAACTTTCATTCTCAGTAGTTAATTCGCATTTACCTTCGAGCCAAATAACTCTTTTAAAATCCTTTGTACTTTAAATTAAATTGTATTTACTCTTCAGGGCTGAAGATACTAAAATATTAGTAACGTATAATTTCCAAGATGAAGTTTTTTTGAAACTTAGAGTTCCGTGCCTTTATTTCCTGCTATTTCTTTGCTTTGGGGTGGCTATTCTTGAAATTTCAAACGCATAACTTAGGGGTATATTTATAAAAGTTCCTAGTAGAACGAGGAAACTGTACTCTATAGCTTTCTGTGACAAATCAGGCTACACGTATGGAGCTTAAGTTCCTTGTTTTACTATTCGTCAGATGACGATTTTCAATTATGTCCAAAGCCCATGGATGACATAATTCGGATGGTTGTGGATAATCTTAATATTACATTAGAGTTCCCTTTATTCTGTTATTCTGTTAACATAATGCGGGAAAACACATGCACACACATTCCCTTCCATTTATCAAATTCCAGATATTTTTTTCACATCGATGGCGCCACCACCAAGTAACCAACAATAGTATGCATTGGAAACACTGCGTTCAGCTGGGGTGCACCCCAACCAATTCTTGATGAAGGACAGCCACAACCCATTAAAATGCGTATGATGGTTTCTTCTCAACATCAAACACTGCCCTCTATAATATAGTAGCTAATTTGGAAATGGTGTTTTTTTATCCTAACCATGAATGTATGGGAATTATGATACATTTTCCGAGAATAACCAGTTCACGAAGCTTAAATACGCTCGTTGGACGGGGGATTACAAGTCACCTGTAGCTTAACAGTTAGAGCACTTCTTGGGCAAAGAAGAGACGTGGGATAGTGCCCACTAAGTTTCTACAATCCTTTTCTTTCTGCGAGTCGTCGTATCACAGTTACTAATATTTAAATGAAAATCAGACAGAGAAATTCAAGCATCTATATGAATTAATAATACCTTGTTTACATCATATGTGTATGTACATGATTATTTAAAAAAAAATATCAAATCATTATTATATGCAACCGAAGAATGCAAGTAGGCATTCACTTATAACCGTAGTAACGAAACTGGCTCTCGTAGCACGAGGCGCGCTTATATGTATCCAAAGCCGTTTCTAGGTATTTTGGCATCCTAGGCGAGAATTGAAAAAAAAAATGCTACCCTCGCCCTTTTGCTACCATTACTCTTTTGCCTATATCCCCCTTTTTAGCTTTTCTATTATACTTTGAATCATTAAACCCGTTAATTATATTTATATTTTAAACTTATATTAGTTATTTTGTAACGTTAGGGTATTATGAATAGTAAAACAATTGCTACATGTTATAATTGTTTAATTTCAATATTTTATATTTTTGAAAACTGAGGTATTAAAGGAGTAATATTTTAAACACAGCGTTGTGTTTTATCAGATATAGAAGGCTTATATGTATTGGATATAAAAGAACTAGTGTGTAGAAGTAAACAATAAAACACATTAAACATTTTTACATTCGTCAAAGTAAAGACTTATTAAGTAATTGTTCCGTATGCTTTTGAAAACAATTCGATGTTTTAATTTTTCTTCTTTTTCATTTTTCTCTCCTTTCCTAGTTTGATTTAAGGTTAATTTTTTACGTCACTAGCATTTTTTGTCCTAGGAAGTAGCCTACTCTGGCCTAATAGTTGAAATGGCCCTGTATGTATTTCAATGTGCGTGTTCGCCTTTCTAATTATGATAAACTTTACAATTAACGACCTTAAAAGGACACAGATTTGTTTGTGGTTTTACGGCTCAAAGACTACAATAATCACGTTGCGGCAGTACATTCCGTTTTCCGAGGAATCCGAACTTCTGGACCTACTGTTTTCCGAGGAATCCGAACCTCTTAAGGCCTAGGGAACCAAACCCCGGACTACAGTGAGCAGTGCGATCTTTATGAGATCTCTGAGTAAGCGTTCTTTTTGCACTGCTGGGAGTCGAACCCGGATTAGCCGCGCAATAGGAGAACGCGTTACCACACTGCGCCACCGCAGAACAAAGGATGAAGAAAAAACACCGTTAACCAGAAAAAGGCGTTCATCAGAAAGTGATTGAGTCTATGAAGTAATTTCTGGTACCGTACAAACCATCGTTAGATGGAAATACTCATTAATTAGAATGTTTTTATTGAGAATATTTACTGTATGGCTAAGTTAACATGGTTTTGAAAGGAATAAGCAGAATTCTTTCTTTTGTTTTAAGATACCTATATTCCTCTTCTCTGAGTTTTTTACAGCTATTGCTCTTGTTATTGGTTTCTTCATGATTTATGTTAAATTTCGCCACGGTCATTAAGAGAGATACCAGAAGCAAACTTTCTTGCCCATCTCATGATTTCAAGTTTCATTATGGGATAATTGTTCACCATTTACGACATATCAAAATCTGTGGAAGTTCACGGTGCAATTGTGCATAGAGCCATATCAAAGTGACTTAGTCACAAAACGAAGATCTCTTGTAGAGGAACAGTAAGAGCGAACATCGCTCACTTATGTTATTGATAGAAATATAATTTTATTGCCAAAATAAATTCCCTTGACAACAAATATGAAACGAATTAGTAAAGCCTAATCACTTACCTGCTTCATGAGTTTAGTTTCGTAAATCACTTTTTTACAGTTTAAAATAAATAGCTGTTTGTAGGAAATGTGAGCCATCAATGAATAATTATAAATAAAGTACACAAAGTGACTACCCGAATAAAGTGACCACATTTTGTAAGAGAGAACTCTTCATGAATGGTTGTGAGAACTCAGTCGTGTCTATACCAAAGTCTGTCTTGAATAATGGTATGACGTGTTCGTCAGCCATATTGAATTACATTGTTTTTTAAATCATTTTGTGTGGATATTAACGTATTATTACAGGAGAATATTAGTTTGCAAATATATTCTGTGTATTTGTATAAAAAAGCACGGGTATAGAAAAAAAAAGCCAGACGAGGTTTTATGGGTTTAGGCGCCAGAGCCAGGCTAAAATAAACAAGAAAAATCCCATAAAACGTCAAATTTGATTAGGAGCTTGTAAATTCTAGTATCGTAAATTCAGGGCGAAGTTAAACTCAAAACTGCAGACCGCTCCGCGAAAAGAAACTTCCATCGGAGATCAGCAGTATAGTTTGCATATAGATAGCAACAGCCACGTACCGGCAAAACGAATCCCAAGAGTTGATTGGGCAATTTAATTGCTGAGATGGAAAGAGAAGAAAAATAGAAGAGAAGAGCGGGAGCAGCGGAAAGGAAGAGGACGTCTTAACTCTGACGTTGAACTTGGAGTGGATCAGAAGTTTAAGGCAAGCAAAGTCGCAGGTGGGAAGACTCACAACCTTCCTACTTGAAAGTATCGCACGGCTCCACTGAAAGTTTTATTAAAGTCTAAAAATTTGATTCGCCTACTCAGCTACAAAATCGTATTGGCACAGCTGCGTAGAGTAATATTCATCGCCACTCGAGAGTGCAGAATTCCGGCCGACTATAATTATTCATCGTTGCTTTTCGCATCAGGAGAGCTGATGTTTATTCATATAAATACGGAGTCCGTATGGAATTGACGCCGCAGCATCCCCTGCTGTTCATCGCTGTTTCGCATCAGCAAAGCCTGACGTTTGTCGGTAAAGCACGCCGAGAACCAACGCCGCAGCATCCCGGCTGTTCATCGTTGTTTTCAGCACCAGCAGAGCCTGATGTTTGTCCTTAAAATACTCCCAGTCCTACTGAACCGACGCAGCAGCATCCCGGCTGTTCTTCGTTGCTTTTCGCATCAGCAGAGCTGACGTTTATTCATAAATACGCCGAGACCTACGGAACTGACATTGAAGCATTCCGGCTGTTCATCGTTGCTTTTGCATCAGCAAAGCCTGACGTTTGTCCATAAAATACACCTAGTCCTACTGAACCGACGCAGCAGCATCCCGGCTGTTCATTGCTGTTTTTCCTCACCAGCAGAGCCTGACGTTTTCCTTAAAATACGCCAAGTCCGGCAGGAGTGGAGCAGCAACATCCCCGCAGCCCCGTAAATGTTTTCTCATCAGAAATTGGATTTTGAAGTGCACGACGAGCCACAGCGTAATGCACCTGCAACAAAACAACGGTCACGTGACTGCAACACCCCATCATAACAGTCGCACGTGAGTCAATATCCATTTATTCCCATTTGTACGAGGTGTACCATTATTTAGGTTTAATTTGAAAATTAGGTTATGAAACTTGTTCTATTTTTCCCATTTGCCCTTGCTTACTCAGGCAGTATTTCTTGCATTGTTTTAATTTAATATCTGGCATACGTTCTCAGTATTGGTGTAATTTATTGTATTGTCATATTGCAATTTAGATAGATATTGTTGCTGAGCCGTTGATTTGATAACAACCTGTATTGATAAATCACAGCACCATAGCAAGAATATCAGCTAGACATTTATGTTTCTGTCCATGTGGAAACTTTCGCCATTTATATAACTGCATAGAATTTTTAGAGTAGTAGTTAGTCATAATTAAATTTGTTACGTTTGTTTGAATTAGTTCTCTCCTTTTTTGTGTTTTGCATCCCTATACTGATTTCACGGCCATTTGACAATCATATGTTTCGCAAAGAAACTGACAGGTTATTAAGCAATGATAAGCGTAATGATAGGTGCATTTATCCAAGTTAAGCAATTTGGCACATTATTATTAACTTAATAATAATAATATATCGTCTCTTTCTGTCATAAAGACATAATTTAATAGGAACCTGTCTATGGTGGCCATCGCAGTCCAGTCACAAAGGTTGTCACTTCAGTCAGGTTCTATTGCATTATTGATTATATAAAATTTAAATAGTCATTTAAATAAGAGCATCCTGTGATGCATTATGAGATGCTTGTTTGTGTCCCTAGGGCGTAAGGAGGGCTAGGGTCATACCACTGGTGTACGCACGGGGGTGTTGATGGGGGTTGTAAACCCTCATTGAGATAAAATTTTGTATGTATATATATATGAATATATAGAGTTGTATCTCTGAAACATTCCCGTTGAGCCTGTAACCTCCTCCTTATGAACTTTCTGCATACGCTTATGGATCATACTACGTTGGGACATACAGTTTTCTGAGGAATCAGAACCACAGTTACCAAGGAAACTAAACGTTGGAATACGGTGGATAGAAATGCGGTACTCATTCCGCAATAATATTGAGAGTTGAAAAAGATTGTGCAGAAAGAAGCATCGTAGAGTTTTCAAAATTATTGGGGTGTGGAGGTGGGAGAGCGCATATTAAGTACATTTATACATTGCAACACATCTAACATTTCATTTTTTTTTAAATTATTGGGAGGTGAGGTAATCCTAATCCCAAGTGGCCGAAGGTTGGTACGCAAGGCAGTTGCCTCGCGTAGTTCTCGGTTAATGCGGATTTGCTCTTTTTCGTAGAAAAATTACTTTCTGGTAAAGTAAAAATAAGTTTGAAATTCTTGTGCCGATCTCGTTCAAACCTGTGTTTTCCAGTCTTGTCTAGTGACAGAAAGGCAATTTAACATGTAATAACTGGACAGTCGAAGAGAGCGTTGTTACAAGCGAGGCAGTTGCCAACGTTAAAAGCTTGAAGGGAAACCAACTGAGGTAATGACGTGGGAATGTGTTTTGTGTTGTTTGGCAAATTTTCATATGCAAGAATTCAAAAAGAATATCCGATTAATAACTTTTAAAACAGGGGATGTTAGAAAGTGAAATTGTTTGTATTGGAGAGGGGATATATTATATCTGTGCTTCAGGTACAACAATTTCTCTGCACTGTCCTGCCGTTGTACCTGAATTAATTCAGGTACAATAGACGAAAGTGTTACTACTGCACCAGCGTGAGGCGGTGGTACCACTTTTTTCCGAAGAATCCGAACCAATTACTCCTAGAGAATCAAGATCTAGATTAGTGATTCTCAACCGCTCTGCCGCGGCCGGGTACCGGGCCCGACATTAATTATACCGGACCACGAGCGATTCCCCTTAAATTTGTTATTTTAGTTACTAAGCAAATTCCATGACTAAATACTTTATAATGGAAAAATTTTGAGGAAACCATTATTTGCGAATGCTTCGAAAATTTCAGACTCATAAACCCTAAATAACGTCTATGCAGCAAATGCCAGCAAACAAGCCGTGTATTTTCAAATATCGAGGTATTCATGAATAATCGAGAATTTTCGGACATCGAAACCTTTCAATATTCGAGAAAGAGTATGCTGCTGATTATGACTGGTCATAAAAATTGCCTGCAAGCTGATTCCAACAATGAGTGGTGCATCCTCTGTTCTTAAAACCGAACTAAATAATATGCTGAAAATGTCAGCAACCAATCAGCAGAAAACTAGAAAGCAAAGTCTGCACTAATAAAACCATTAAACCAGTACACTTCTTGATTATGCATAATTAACAATTAATGCGTATGAGAGTTTACGAACTTTAAAAAAATGGAAAGAAGTTATTAAGGAATACATTTTTTGATACCGGTCCCTCGTCATATAAAACAGAATTTACCAGGCTGTCGTTTCATAAAGGTTAGGAAGAACTACCCAGACTTTGGGCATATAGTCGGTAAACATTCTTTTTATTGGCGACACTGTGAGTCGAACCTTGATATATGGCACGCAAAGTGAAAGATTTATCACTGTGCCAGGCTAAGGCTTTAGGATAGAGGTGGAGAACCTTTTCTTGTTGGAAGGCCCTATTAAGTTAGCTATAGTCGAAGATGGCCGCATTCAAGAAATTTCACTTAGATCGAAGAGTGTAACAATTCAAAAATTATGGCGGGTTCAGGTAGTTTTTTATCATGCGATTTGGCGTTAAACGGAACAGTGTATTTTGCTACCCAGTGGAAGCTTGAACTCCCCTTTTCTATACCACTGATTAGATATATGGCAGAACCCCAATTATATGAACTCCGTTTAACCGAAATAAACAACTGAACTTATTATTTTAGCAGATACACTTCCATTACTTTCCGTAAAAATGTTTTTATTCTCTCTCTAACGTACCCCGGGCTTAAGAGAGAAACCAACACAAATGGTAAATATTGGACATACAGTTGAATTTCTATAAGTCGAATTTTTCCTTAACTAGAATAAATGTTGCAATTTCTGTAAAAAATTCAATAGATTTTTATTCTGTAAGTTGAATTTCTGTAAATCGAGGTTTTCTGTATCTCGACTTTTTTTTTGTTGAAGGGAAAATTCACGTTCTGTAACTCGAAGTCTTGTTTTCTTTCAAAACACGCGCTTCCGGTCACTGCGGGATATCGTCCAAAATATAAAACTCGATTGACGTTAAAAAAATCCCTAATATGTCCCTAATAAAAATTCATAAATCGTAGTTCTTTACATCAGAAAATGCATATGATTGGTCAGGGATAGCACCTGTAGTAATCCGATTGGTTAAATGGATTTCTAAAACACTGTGCAGTTCGTGACCTTCCTGGAGTTCTGTTCACGCGAGTTACAATCATGGTATGAGCCACCGTGTCAGGAACTGTAAAGTTTCCACTGTTAATGATAAGCACACTTAAAAAGCCAAGGTGTTTTGCAAATATAAAATGATTATTTATAAAATACGAGAATAATGAAATGGCCTGAATGACATCCGAGTTGTATGAATCTTGGGTTATGAAATCGGACTGAAAATTTTACAAAACAGGAAGAAATGTTGCAATGGTCATTAACAATTGTCCCGTTTACTCAAAGGTTTTTAGTAAAGAATTAAAGGCAATCAAAATATTTTTTCTTTTTGTTTTTGCCTCCAGATGCAATATCAAATTTTCAGCACATAAATTAAGCTATCAAAAAACTTTGAAATACATCTACAGAAAACGTATTATTTTAAGACTTGCCTCTTCTCCAGGCGATGAAAAGAGCGACTTCAGGTAACAGTTTTGGAATAATATATGCGAAATATTCATTATGCATGGGAAAGTGCAAAATTTTCTTGTGAAAACTGAGTTTTTTGTTGTTTTTTTAAATGTGAATTTTTTGGGTCTGAATTGAAAATGCGAAATGAAATAATTTAGAAAGCTACGTTGATAACGATGCCAATTTGGTAATTTCTACGCATTTTACTGATGAAGATATTATTCAGTTCAGGTGATAACTATTAGTAATGATGATGATGACGAGGTAACGAGTTTACGCCCTGTTCCTACTTTTAAGGGAACTTTTTCCTCAATCGAAACATTAAGATTCTTCGCTGAACCCTGCGAATCAGTGTTTGAAAACATTTTTAACACTATTGCTGATTTACAGATTTAATGTTCTAAATGAAAATTTCGAAACGACAAGAAAAAATTACAGATTTTTAACAAAATATAATTTTCAAAGAAAGATATATGTTAAACTTCCTTTTAATCACAGTTTATAGCAATTACAGAATTTTGTATGATTTTAAAACGTATTATTGAATTCATGTGTAGTAATAAATTAATTATTCTGTAACTCGAATTTTCTATTACTCGAAGTTTTCTCCCCTCCCGGCGGTTCGACTTATGGAAGTTCGATTGTATAAAAATTATAGCCCTTCTGGTTTACTAATGCTTTAATTATGGCGGTCAGTTTGGGAGGGTTGTTTCGTTGAAATTCCTTTTAGTTTTTTCATTTTAAATATGTTCATTTCAGATGGTTATAAAAATAAAGAAAATAAATAAAACCGAGAAGAACAAAATTGTGCTAATAAAAATAAAAGGATTTGGTTTGCAAAATTCGAATTCATCCAAAAGGCCGCACTTGGGGGCTCCAAAGGCCGCAGGTTTCCCGCCAATGGCTAAGGAGATGCGAATATTTATGATAGATCAAACAAGACCTTTCTTTTAATAAATAGACATGCACATATTATCCAACGTTAATTGCACTTCCTGGTGCAGTCTGCCGCTCAGCTTAAAAGAGCCGTTGTTTTTCTCCAGAAGGTCCATAATTTTTTTGGGAATAATTGTTATATAGCGTCATTAGCGAAATTCTTAAAACCTATTTCAGGAACGTCGAAAATAAAGCAGAGGTTCGCCTTTTTAAAAGGACAAATGAAGTCAATTTTCTGCAATTTTTAACCAAAATTTTGGTCTTGGAAATTACGGAATGCGGCTCCTAAACACATTTATAAATTAGTCTCTTTGCAACTTCAAAGTAAAACATGATCAAACGCTCCTGCATTTTAAAAGACGAAAATGAAAGTGAAAAAAGGAGGAGAGCGCCGACAGAACCGCACAGGTATATGGAAAGAAAACATTAATTAAATTTAAAGTGTGCTCAGGCGTGTTTAATGAGAATGAGTGCAGTATATTCTTAGGGTCATTCTCATCGTAATTTTGAATTTTTGCGAATTCAAGTTTCACTTCTAAGCGGTGACAGTTCATAATTTTTAGTCTCGGTTTTTAAATACGAATTTGTGTATTATTAAAACGAAAATATGACTTAAACCATACCTTAGTATAGTTACTAAAAGGAAATTTATTTAAACTTGAGGAAGTTCCGTAGCTAAATATTGGTAAAAACGCCAGGAAGATATGTTTGTTTGCCTTTTATGGCTCAATGATAGGTAGAATCTTGCTGCGATAGAGTCTAGAGTTTGTCTAGGGATCTGAAATCCTTTTGCCTAAGGCAGCGGTTTCCAACTTGTGCGTCGTGGCGCTGAGAAAATGACATCCGGCAAACATGGTTTTAGAAAAAAAAGGGCGTCGTAGAGAATATCTTGGTGTAGTTGGGCGCAATGTCGCTAAACATTTAGGAAACATTGACCAAAAGAATCGAACTCCGGCCCACAAATTAAAAATTAACAAGCATTTCGTAACAGCAAGGTTGAAACCCAAGGTTTCTGCATAGTTGAAGCTGGGTTTTATCTGCTACCATTAGGTCACCGCATAGCTGGGAAAAATATTCATACTGAATATTTACAAAATCTTGTCAAAACTTTATCAAAACTCTTTATCAAAACTTGTCGGACTATAATGGCTAGGGACTATTACGAATCGAAGAGCCTGAAATTGTGAATTTATGAAGGGGAAAATATGAACCTTCGGTTTATTTAAAGAAAAAAAATACTGTTACTAGAAATCACTAGTATACAGTTCTATTATTGAGTTTATTAGTTATAATAAGCCGCGTCCCATTCACTTGAGCATTTGAATTCATATTATAAAATAAATGTTTAATAAGCAGATAACCGGAAGGAATGCATACCCATCGAGAAATATTTTCCTGCAATTGTGTATTAAGTTTTTTTCATTAGAGTTTGCGGTTAATCCTATCAGTGAAATCATAGTATTTACTTAAAATGCCCTGTAAATAAAATGTCGGTAAATGCCTTGAAAATCTAATGCCGATAAATGCTTTGCAAAACAACATCGGTAAATGAATTGGAAATACAATTTTGGTAAGTGCTTTGCAAAAATGACTTTGATAAATACTATAAAAATACGATGTTGATAAATGCTTTGCAAATATGACGTTGATAAACGTTTTTCAAATATAGCGTTTGAGCCTGCTTCGCAAACACAACGTTTATAAATGTTGTTATGCATTGTTGGAATTCAATAAAAAAGTGTGTTTACATAAAATAAGTTTATTGAGAAAAAATATCATTACTGTGGAAGTTTATACTCGTTTTTCTTTAAGGTTGGTCTTTGCCGGAAGTCTGAGAGGTCTATGTTGCCAATCGTACAAATAAAAAAGATTGTGAATTATGAGGAAATAAAATATTTTTGTATATAATTTAAAAACCTGAAATTTATTTAACAATTAAGAATAAGAAAAGTTGCCATTTGAACATTTTGAGCACAGATATGAATAGACGGTCCTAATTTTAATTATTCTTAAAATCAAAGACCACATAATGGTTGCTCGAGTACTTACTATAATTAAAATAAAAAGCCTTACAGATATTTTCGCTGCGGATGTGGGATAAAAAAAAACCCCTCATTTTAATGAATACAAATTTTCCCTGCACGAAATGATTTTATTTTGCCTTTCCTTCCTCAAATACCACTTCCGCCGAAAACCTAGAAAAGGCAAATATTTGCCCTCACACGAGCAACAGAGAATCAATTTGTGGGTAGAGTTTATTTGAGGCCGATTGGGAAATCTTTGAAGGTGTGTTTACCTCGGCCAATGACATTGAATAAGGCCACCAAAGAAACAAAAGCTTGTGGCAGCAAAATGTTAATTTTAAATTTATTTTTATATTACAAAACGAAGGTGGTTAAAATGGCGATACAAGTAAGGTTGAGAAACTAAAAAATTCATGATCGTTAGTTTTAGCAAAATGCAATTTTAAATAATGTTACATTTTGGATACAAAAGGTTAAACATTGGTGAAATAGCAAATGAAAAATTGCCTCATACCGTGGCTACAATCCAACAATTATTGATCATATTTTTAAAGAACTCACTAAACCTAAACCGGCCTCTTCTCTCTCCAGTGATTCTTCAGCACCTAAAGACACTGTCTACATTCTTCATAGTCCTAAAAGTTCTACCAAGATCACTGCTGTTCTTCATAAATTCAACTTCGGCTTTACCTTGAATCCAGTCTACAAACTTGTTTTTTTTTTCAGTTGAAAGACACCATCCCGGATTCTGACAGCTGGGACATATATTCCATTCCGTGCCAGTGTGGCCAAATTTATATTGTCCAAACACGAAGAGCACTGCGTTTTAGATTAAATAAACATAACGGAGATTATGTTAGAAAACAAGAATTTCATAAATCGGCATTAGCAAACCACTCAAGCGAATTCTGTCGTAAGTCCTATGCAATATACGTATCATTTAAAAAAAAAGAGGCAACTCCACGCTTGTTCTTAGCTTCTTTGAGGCATTTCATACCCTATCAAATACGAACGTAACAGTTAATGACTAACTTCTGAGTAATTCTATCTCACCCACTCGGAGAGACCTCTTGTGTTTCACAGCTAAACAAGACACATCAAATACACTTCAATCATCAACCCAATCAAGTTTACAACCAACATAATAGTAACACCAGCCAACAGCATTGACATAAACAGAAGACACTATGCTATGATAGCCATGCGTGTACTATCAAAATAACTATTAGCAACTTTTTTACTATAACGTTTTTAAATTAACTGCACCATTAAAATTTGTGTAACGTTTACTTCTATTTGATTGGATTTATTTTCACACGATTTTCGTCCAAAGATTGTCACAGGTTAGCTTTGGATCCGGACTAACGGATTAAAGGTGTATCACGGGTCCTCTGAGTCCCAGCATGCATGGTCGTCCTTCATAAAGCTATCGCAGTTCAGAGGTAACTTTAATCCGTCAGTCCCACTTCAGAGCTGACCTGTAACATAGTCTCTGGACGGAAAACGTGTGAAAATAAATCCTATATGTTGCACTGAAGAAGCACAAAAAGTCTGAAAATCGAAACTTGTAAAAATATAGCACACTATGTCACGTTTATCTAAACACAGAGCATATTAGAGTGCGAAATATTTATTTTATTTTTTCTATTGATTATGTTACACATACACATATGGCGTACGCATATTTTCGCACAGTTGAATGCGTGTTTATCGACTTTTGAAATGCGATTACATGTAAAATGCTTATATATTAAATTATAAAGTCATAGCTGAAAATTTTCTCGTAGCTTTCCAATTAAAATTTTCCACCCTTTACCTTTTTTTCATATTCCTTTCTTTTGTCTCCTTCCTTTTATTATCTTTTTCTAACTTTTTCATCTTTACTTGTTCCGTATGTACTCTAAATTAACGTTCCTTTACTTTTATATTTAATTTATTTTATGATTCACAGCTTAAATATTTAATGAACTCTTACGCCAAGCGTTCAATATCCCAGTTCTTCGTAATGTAATTAATTTGTAAGACAGCAATATTACATTTCAAAGTTTTGATACAAATGTATCGAAAAAGAAATAAAAATTCTACGGTTTTTAGTGCCAAACGGAATTAGCTAAATCTTTCTTTTTTTTTTTTCTCTTTTTCCTCCTACTTTTTAAAAATTTTGAATTTGAGTTTCAGGTTTTTGGTGTGGTTAGTATCCAGTTCAAAATCATTTTAAAGTCATTAGATGAAAAATTTCTGACTTGATGGCCTGCTGTGCTAATAGCGATTTTTCAATTCAGGTCACGACGGAGTCCAAATATCGATTTTTGCGTTCACCGTCAGTATATGATTACAAGATAAAATAATAGATTATTAAAAACGGTTTACTTCACAGATGGTTATAGGTTATCAACATTATTCTAATTTGGAACTGATTTTCAGGTAATATAGATCATTTAACGTCTGAGGGATTTAATATAGATACATATCTGTTATGATTTGTTTTTCCATTGGAAGAACATTGACTACTACTATTACTTAATAGCCTAAAAAGACAGGTCTGCTTTCTAAGACAAGCTATATTGGACTGATTTTATTTGGGAATACAAAAACAGGAAAATACACCATGGTTACAAAATAATATGAATAAAATAAACACAATTAAATAAATACAATTCACAGTGAATTCGCGATAAGTTGAACTCTTAGAGACCGTCAAAAAACGTCGAGTTATCGGAAGTTCGACAAACGATAAGTCAAACGATAAGTCGGAAGTTCGACTTATCGTTTGGCGTTAATTGGGACGTATAAAACCTAAATTACTTATCCTAAGTTAGACATCATTTTATACAGTAAGTTCGTTTCCAAAAAGCAGAGTATTACATTAAGAATTAGAAGTTATTCATTTTATGTACTGTATTATTTATTGCTCAATGCAACTTTTGCATTACCTAGCCATATTTTGAACACAGGAAACGGTACTTACATTAATTATGTTTTCTCAAAAAATCGGATTGTTTTTGAAGAAATTCTAATTTTATGAAATTATTTACCTTTTGTAAAAACACGAACAAAATTTCGTATACGTTATCTCTACTTTCAAGATGACGTAGCGCGATCGATACATCGTCGCGAAATTTTACCTCTTCGCTCTTCACAGTCTTAATTGGACGCATATTTTCCTTCGAAGTCCCGAACACAATGTTGTGCCTTGTCTTGAATTTCTCAAGCCATCCAGGACTTGCGTTGAAGCCATCCACTTTCAACAGACTAGCAAAGTCCATACATGGCCTTTTCACGTAGAATCGTACCACTAAGAGGAATTTTACTGTTGCTGTTCCTGTGAGATTGAAAACCACTGCACATGGCTACGCGAACATCGACTTAAAGGATGTCCACTTCGACTAAAGGAAAATATTTACGTTGAATTTTAATAGATGGGGCCGGAACTGCGTAAAAAATTCGACATACATGCATATTCGACTTATCGTGAAGTCACTGAAATGATAATTCGATTAAACAACAATATCAATCAACGTTTATTGGCGTAGTGATACCAACGCCGATGGTATGGCGTGATTAGATGGTGAAACGTTCGAAAGAAAATAAATATTTCTGCCTTCGGTGGGACCTGAACCCACGACCTTCCACTTGCCGGGCGGAGGCTCTACCCACTGAGCTACGAAGGACAATATCTAATCCCTTACGAACGTATATAAAGACTTTACTGACATCACTACGCCAATAAACGTTGATTTATATTGTTGTTTAATTTAATCTGCGTAGTGTTCGATTTATTTGAACGATTCGATTGTTAAAATAGCAATCATGAAAGATCCATGTGATCAGGTAATTTCATCCGCAACAGCTTACGATATCTGTAAAATGAAAATCACTATAATATATATATGGGCGTCAATATGAGTACTTCTAGGGAGTGGCTGAGAAAAATTATTACCTTCTTCTCAACGCAGTCAAACATTTTAGTGAATGTACAAGATACTAAAATGCTACAAAAATAATTGATACTGCTTGACAATTAGTAATGAGCTAAAAAGTACCTTATTTTAAAATGCTACTGTAAAACTTTTGAAAGTAAATGCATAGCAGAATCGGGCAAATAAAATTTTTAAACGGCTAGGTGGAGTTCGAGCCACTTTCTGCTCCCCGCCACACACACGCACACACACACACACATACACACACACATTTATATATATACAGTATATCACATACATATAAATCTATTTAAATTTAATTAAATTTGACTGATCGAGAAAATAGTTTTATACGCCCTTTTTAATATTTCATTCTTATTGTTCTATTGCATTATACAATTTTATTTGTGTTATATTATTTGCTATATGTATATACACAGATAGGGTGGTTATACTTGAAGTTCTCCTGCTAGACGCTCATTATAGTCCGAAATAATAAGCGGAATGTTAGCAATTCTGTTCACATACTATTTAAGAGATGGGGAGAAGAATTCGGTGAAAAAAATTAGTTCAAAAATTTCCCAGTAGGGGTAAATGTGGCGCTCCAGAATGGGAAATACGTGGAAAAGGTACAAAAAATAAATACGTATGGCGAATCTAAAACGGAATTCCTGTTTTAAAAGTTTACTTCTTGCAAGAACTGAATGAAACTTACGTAAATTGTTCGGGAAATGGATCCATAATTTATGTAAGGTTCATTCGTCTTGTCGCGGTTATTTAAGCTGAACGTTAACATGGTTGCCGGAGTTCTGATATAAATTGGTCTACATATGGTATGTTCTACTGCAGAATGTAACGTCTCTAGAAAGATACTATATAGATGCTGCATTATGTTTTCCTTTAAAACCGAAGTTACTTCGCTTGATAAAGGGAATTGTAGTTCTCGAAACGTTATGGAACCTTTTTTTTATATGTTGGATTAGTGACAAAAGTTTACTAGTTATAGTAACCCTTGAACAGTTGCTGTATTTTTTCGTTACCAATTCTTTCCATTTCTTTTTAGTTTGGCCTCCCTTTTCTACGTTGACCATCGATATCCACTTACATAGTTAGTTTTCCTTCAAAATTCTCCTTCCTTCTCCTGTATGTCCATACCATCTTAGCCTTAATTCTTGTAATTCCCTTGGCACATTTGGTATCTTTTAAAGGTGATTTATTTTAAATTTATTTAAGACGGCACATTATTCTAAAGGATTCCATGCCCAAACTTTGGCGAAAACTTTTCAAAATCCATATCCGGAATTGTATACTCACCTCTCCCGGCGTGCTACTGGAAACGTCCACTTGCAAACACTCATATGTTAGTTAAAAAACCTTAAGGTTATGTCTTTATACATTATTTGTTAGGGGAATTGTTGTGGCTATTGGTGCTTTGTCTGTTGATAACGCACTAAAAACATTATAAACAAAGGAAATGTTCATTCCTGGATGGTTCGAGGGAAAAAACAAGTCTATGGGTAGTACGAAAACATTTAAAATAGTAAACTGTCGTTTATTATTTTACAGTTTTGCCCGCACGTGTCGCGAAAAGCCTTTATTTAGGGGTTACATTTTTTAGCAACCGAGTGTAACTGTATTTATCGCCATCTGACGATAGAATGCTACATTATCGCCTATTAGGAAGCTGTTATACTCCCAAACAAAAGAAAATCTTCAGTAGTTATCTTTAGGAATGGAACCAAAAAACAAGCTCCGAACGTTTATGTCGTCATTTTAGAGATTTCCATGACGTCAAAATTTAGTTTATAATTTTGAAACGACCTTTAAAACATGAAACAGGGTCGTATCGACAAATATTGCTAATTAAATAGGACATCTCTGTTGTGTTAATACCTATGATTAGGGCTTGCTAATTTGCGACGACTCCAAATCTATAGTGGGCTGATTAATATAATCACTAATTGGAAGTATTAACTAAAATCTGTTATTTTTATTAGATGCTTTGCAATTATTACATGGATTTTTATTAATAATTATGTTTAAATGACAGAAGACAGTGGCGCAGCATATAAAAAATTATGGGGGAATCAAGTAGTTTTAAAGAAGATCATTTGACGCTGCATAAGAGAAAACAATGTGCTTTGATATCCAATGGGGGGCTTTAGCCCCTTGGGTCCCCCTTTTTCCGTCACTGAGAAAAGAATAATTAAAACGAAATATTTATAATCAGTTCATGGCTAAATTTTAATTGAGAAAGGAACGTATTGCAACAAAATTTCTGAAAATTTCAAAACGTCTTAAAATTTTTGATTTTCTGTATTACGTTTTTTTTCTAGAATATGCATCATAAGGAAGACTAAATATCACCATCTTGGTTTGTTTTGCGAATGCTATATATTTTATATTGTTCAATGTAATTTATAGTTAGCAACGTCGATGTAGGAAACGCATAGAGTTTTAACAATTTAAGGTGGCAGCCAAAATTCGTGGTATAATTTCGTTTGCGAAGACTGCGAAACCAGAAAGCTATGCGATTAAGCGCGAATGATATATTTAAGATTAAAACGTGACAGTGATGAAAAGGATATATTATTTGCCTCTAAAACTGGAACTCACACTAGAATTAAGCATCTAATAGCTTTGGACTTGCCCGAAATTACTATAAATGGAGGTTGCTGGTAGATTTAAGGCTTCGACTTTCTAAAAGAGAGTTTTCACTAACAAAATTTCTTGGTAATATATTTGTGAACACGTAGAATCTAACTGTGCGATGAAAATCCTGGAAGCAAATACTAAAACAGAGTACAAAATGGATGCTTGTCTATACGTTAGATAAATTCAAGATAATTTTAAATGACTGTGTTCTAGTTAATTTTACCAAATTATGATCGTGTAATTAATAAAACGGTATTAATAATGCTAATAGATTCAGTATTAATTGTGCAGTTTCCGGCTCGACCCTCAACGGTGTTCAAAAAGGAACGCTTATTGGTTAACTGCCTAGTACCCCCGAAGAGCATTTAGAACATCACTGACTTCTTTGAAACTTGGAGGGGTAGTTCGTCCTCTGTTTCATAATTCAATGTATTTTCATTTGAATTAACCAGTTTTCTTTTTACTGTATCATCATAAATTTGATACAAACGCCTTAATCCCGTTATTTGAAACATTTCGACGACAAAAGCAGGATACAGATAAATGTCGGTAAAAGATGAAGACCTTAACATGAAATATTTTCCGAGGAATGTACACACGGCCGTTAAATGACAAGAATGTCAATTGGAAGACATTGAGTGAGATGAATTACATTATCTTCTATAGGGTATTTGCTAGAACCTCAAAACACGGCCGTTAAACGGAAAGAACCATTAATTAGGAGGACGCTAGTGTGAGAAATTACTGTATATATGTACAACAGTTTATTAATTTAAATCCCAATAGTTATATGCTATATGTAACCAATTCTATTTCAAGCGGAATAAAAAATACATAAACATAAATAACTATACTTTGAAATCGATGGATGAAATAAAAAACGAGGCATTTTTTGAATAGCAAAAGGAAACTTTACGACAAAATCTCTAAGAATATATTTTTTTTAATATCTAACAAATATTCGATTTTAATAGTAGCACTTTATGCTGATCTGAAATAGGAGGACATGGAAAGAATTTTATTATGTTACCATCTTGTGAGTGAGCTGACTATTATATCCGAAAAGTATACAATGGGAGCGAGGAAGCTCACAACTTAAATCCTGCCAATGTTCTAAAAATATTATAATTATTTACAAAAGCCTTGAGAAACAGAAGCTCGTAAAAAAGCGACGCAAATTGAAAGTAGCACGAATAACCCTCCGTGCCCGAAACGCCTAAATTTATGGGTTAAGTGCAGTTTTGAAACGTGCTAGCCAAGCAAAGAATGTAAAATTATAGTTTTTAATAGAAATGTGGAAAACATTCAACATAATATGAAAAATCTCGAATAATCCATTATATACAAAAATATTATGATTGTGGATTTTTTTCATTCCATGCTTGAGAAAAATCCCAAATTCCATTCTTGATATATATACACATATGAGTTTTGATCGAGGTATTTTACAAGCTTTTAATAAACGCAAAGCTCAATAACTTTGGAAGAAAGTTACAAGCAGAAATTGGCAACTATTGGACGATATGAAAAGAGAAGGTGAATTTAATGCTGAAATAGACACTAACCTAATTCATTAAAACTCATGCGTAGAGTTATTGTTAAATGGGAAAAATTAAATGGCGATGACCAAGAAGACGATCTGTGCGAGCAGGTATTTCACATTCATTACATCAAAATATATATTGTCTAAAGATGAATTTCTTCTTTTTTACTTCTTTTAAATTTCTAGGGAGACAGACTTTTTATATAAAATATGTTGTTCTGCTTTGGTTTTCAGCAAACCTGTAGATTTATTTCGTGTGTTTTGCTTTTTGTTTTGAGTTCCTCATTTGTCTTTCACATTCTCTTCCACTCCCCCATGCATCTCATAATCTACCCTTCTTTCTCTTTTTTGCGAATTTCAACCTAGTATTTTACCTAGAAAACGTCCTCAAATTAGATGGGTGGATGAAATAAGAAAACAGGTTGGAGTGACGTGGAAGCGAATTGCTCAGGATAGACTTGTGTGGAAAACATTTGGAGAGACCTTCATCCAGCAGTGGATAGATAATGGTTGAATATGATGATGATTTTTCTACAAATATTGTTCTGTGTCTTCTTGGGTATATTATGTCTCAGCCAACTATATTTTCTCGGCTTTATGACGGTTCACATAGATATATGACTTCAAATGCTTCATATTATATAAATATCCTATAGTATGTTTAGACAAGAATCTCAGTCTTCTAATTTATGAAATTAGGAGAATGAAATGCTCATTCATGATTGGACTCATTTAAACCAATTTCAGGTTAGTGTTTCTACTATTTTAACCTATAAACTACTAAGTACAACAATGCTTAGTTTTTTTTCACATTTATGAATGACAGGGAAGGAACCATCCCTAATTAAAGGAGACTTTTGTAGAGGGATGATTTGGGAAATAATTAATTAATTCTTAGGAAATAAAGAGACATATACAGTCAGAATATTTTACCCATAAAAGCTGAGAAGGAAAGCAATTAGCCAAACGTTCATGGCAGAATAGGAATTAATGAGCTTTGGTTTCCTGCCGTGCTGTTTGGACATCGAACTAATTCATTTTATTTTCAAATATTTGGAGCATTTTCTTTTTGACTTGCGAGAGGTCTAGGATATTTGCAAAAGTATCAGACTTTAGAATGTATTATGTAAAAGTCAGAATGACATATTATATCAGTATATTATATGCAGTGAGAATGTGTTTGCTATAAGCATAAATTCTCTATGTATGCAACATGTTATTCTTTATTCTACATTAAACTACCCGTGTTGAATAGTCAATAATTTGCATAATTGAAACTTGTCAAAAATGCACAAAGAATAATATATTACCTCTGCGAATGAACATAATGCTTTATTTTTATATTTTTTGCACTTTCCTTTCCTTTTCATTTAAAGAGGTAATTTGCACACACACATATGCATACACACATATACACAATATTAATCAGAAAATCCTTAACTAATCTGCAAAGCTAAATTCTTTGGATTAAAAGAGCTAAATTTATTAATCATGTCTTTGACACAAAATATAAGTTATATACATTTAGGGCCGGACTGGCTGCAGAGAGTGAGGTGGGGAAAATGTTGCTCGGGATGCCAACTTACTTAAAATGCACTGGGGTGGATGCACGTAGAAGTGTTTTTACACACTATGTTCATCTTCAAGTATTTTTAGTCAACTACCTTTTTAGACATTGCTTTTTGAAATTTCCGTTTTTTATTAACAATAATCTACCAGTCTAATTTCAAAAATCATAAATGGTAAACACCTGCCAATTTCGGCTGGATTGAGATTAGCTTTGGCAGCAAATCATGACATGAGATAAAGTGAAACATTTTGAATCTAAGTCTTCGACTTTTTGATAAGTTTTCCTTCTTGACTGTTTAGCTAATATTTAAGAAGAACATATTCAAACTATACACACAACACTACAATTAAAGCCGCCTTTATAGTTCTGCAGAACTTTGGGTCAATAACTTTGTTGTAGTCTAAGTCTCTATTGACAACTTTTGATAAACAGCATGAAACTTCCAAGGAGTTCTTGTCCAAGTCATGATCGTAGGTGACTTTTAACGATCTTCAGTACAGAAAGACTTTCACAAGAAACTTGGATCCAAGGTAGCATAAGTATGAACTCATATGCTGCATGTAGCGAATCATACATAGACCATTCTGACTTTGGTTTATGCAGCAATTCCAGAGTGAAAAATAAGCACTTTCGTCATTTTTTTGTCGTCACATCTCTGGATTGTTTCAATCATCTCGTCACAGTCTTTATAAAAGACCGTTTCCATAGACTCTCCTGATTCGGTTTGTTCACGATGCTGTTGTTAGTTGAGTTCAAGAATGGGATTATTCTTCACTCTCGGTTTAAGGCCGGATTAAGCGCCCTGGGCCAATGATTTATGTACCCTCTTCCATTGGCGTATTTAGTGGACTAACCCGAGAAAATTTCTTCTAAGCATTGAATTATACGGTTTAGCCCCTTAAAAATGGGTCAGTCCCCTAGAAAAAATTAGACCCTAGACTTCGAAGCTAGTTACACCCATGACACCTCTCCTGCCGTACTAGCAGAAAGAAATAAAATTCTGTCGTTTCGCCCCCTTAAATGCAGCGGAAAATTGCGAGGATCGTAAAGGGGCGACATTTATGATTAGCCTACCTTATGTGCATTATTATAAGATATTATAACGATATTTTGACAAATAAATTTAGTTTGTTTGCCACCGATTTTTTGGAGATATTTTTTGGGGGGAGGGGAGCAAGTACGGATACAGAACAAAATTTCAGGGAGGGCGTAAAGCTTGAAAATTTCACTTGTAAGTTTAGTTTTATTTTTTACTTGAAAATAATCATTTTTAATGTAAATTTATTATTCTCGGGCGGACGCACGCCCCGCCCTCTACCTGGATCCGGTATTGGGGGGGGCAGGGATTGTTTCACTCATTTTTTACAAACTTTCAGATACATAGAAAAAGGGTGGAGGGCGCTTTCTCGGGACGAGCTGATCGACAGAATTCTACGGAAAATAATTTGCAACTAAAAAAAAAATCCGCAGCCTCTTACGCCCTTAGAAATTTTGCGCCCTGTGCAAGTGCCCATTTATAAATCTGGTACTATCCCGAGTAAGTCATTTGGATGGAAATACACTGAATCCTGTCGAATAGAAGCCAAATTGGCGTCTGATACTGAAGACATTGAGAATAAATCAGGGCAGTAATCATCAAAGTACAGTGCAAGCTGACACAATGCTCGCTGCAGTTTCAGTTTATCTTCACCATTCCTTGATGACCACACTTCAAGATCATCTTCAGGCAACTTGCCTTTCCTGCCTCTAATCTGATTAAAGTTCCCTGAACCCATCCAAAAATAGTAGCTAATAATGCTCCATTATGATGGAACCTCTCGCATATTTGCTGCTGTATTAAAAATCATACTGAAAACACCAATTTCAAACTCTTTTACAGGTGATGCCAATATTTGTCGTGCTTCATCATGAGCAAACTCTCCGGCTTGTCGTTTGACAATTGGGACCCGACTGGTCCGGAAGGTCTACTTCAATTGTGACATCAAGTCCCTTATCTACGAATTTCACCTGCATGAATTCGAAGAAACATTTGGCAAGGGTAAACTTGTTCAAATTCTGCTCTTTTTGAGAAGATTTTGTTTGTTCATCGTTTTTACAATGTTCGAAGCTGCAAGGTAGACAATGCCCTAAATTTGAAGATAGGGCAAAGCAAGTGATGTGATATTTAACAACTCACGGTACACAAATGCCAAAAGTATACTCTTAAATTTGTACCTGTTCTCAATAAGGGTGCTTGATTTGAACGAAACTTTGGAACTAAAGCCATTGCTGTTTGCTATGGTATATAAAGTTTCGAGCACTGTGGAGAATTTTGCGCGTTCATGAACTGGTGTGTTGCTATCAAAAGAAGCTGGGAAATGCTTTATCTTTGCTCCACCAGCGTGTGACACAAATCTCCTGTAGGCGATATAGTAAAGCATGTCCTGCAGCAGACAAGGAATTTATTTCTATTCAAACAAGCAGTCTTGTGGGACTCAGAAAGGAAAACTGCAGTGTTGTGTATCAGGCCAAAGAAATCTTTGATGGTCTGACATGATAAAGTTGCATCTGCCATCATAATATTCAAAGCACGGGCTTGACAATGGACACAGAGGAGTTAGTGGTTGTCTTGTTTCGATTCTGCCTGAAATCCCCAGTACGGATCCCTCATATTGCAACACCATCAAATGAGCAACCAACTAGTGCTTTGTACTCAACTCTAATCATTCTAATTAAAATTTCACTTGTTGACATAGGGCTTCACCAGTGATATGTCTCATAGCTACAAGTTTTAGCAGCTTGATTTGAATTTTCTGTACCAAATTTCTTCTTCTTACCAGTTTTGCTTTGTTCCCTATCGCAAATTTCTTTTGCATGCACAGCTTTCAAAATAAATCGTTTCTGTTTTCGGCATGGTGCCACAAAATAAGTTAACCTGTTAACTGGGTATGACGACATTTTTCGTCATGCCCAGAAGACTACCAAAATGCGAATGACGACATTTTTCGTCATTGAAATTAACCGTATTATGTTGAACGCATTACGTTTTATGTAGTTCTTATATATTTAATCCTAGCGTGATGGTGTGATGACATTACTTATCACTGTGAAAAAAAGTCCCCAGTGTGAAACGAGTTTCACAAAATTTTATTCCCCGGTTAACAGGTTAATATAAAATTTTTTGAAATTTTATGAAACAGACAAACCAGAATTATTGAAGATTTATATATATACATATAGCTTTAAAATACAAAAAGTACTCATAGGGCATGAAACAAAAAAAGAAACATTAGTTGATGCATAATGCCACGGCTTTGTACCATCTTATGGGGGACATGGGGTGCCAGACTCCACCTGGTCCACGTAGCAAAATGTGTCGGAAAATTTCAATTTGCAATCGGCAATATTCAGACGTACATCCCCCGCCCACGAAAATAATGTCAAATCGGCACGGGCCATGTATTTATAATTATCTGTATCTACTCTAAATAATTATAATCATAATGATTGAAATAATATTTACATACGAATGACTTTAAAGTGACTCATGTTTTTCACACACCATCGAACATTTAAAAAGAAAAAGAATATTGGACCCAGGGGGTGCCAAAGGCCGGGGGAGAGGGCGATCGCCCACCATCCCAGTATAAATTTATACTCAGCTAATTAAAAAATGTATATTGTAAACATGATTGTGAGCATACTTATATGAAACTTTTGAGTTAGGACAGGAACACAAAGAAATAACAGGGAAGTGAAAACAATAAAGTGAAACAAAGAGTTTTTCAGAGTATTTCTCGTCTTAATTGCAAATTATATAAACTCACTACTAAACTGTTTAATTAAATGTCTGTTAATAATTTTAAACAAAATATTTAATAATTAGAATGTATGTAGCATATTAAATCCATCATAGATTTATGATTGTAACATAATAAATCTAGTTAATCTATTTTCGTTATGTTTAACTCATTAAATATATTAGTGGTTTGCTTTCCATAGACGAAAATTAATTGTGAATCTAACGTTCTGAAACTCTACGGTACGACTCTAGCACTCTCTCTATTAGATGTAGAATTAAAATGTAACAAATTAAACGAGCCATATTTAATGGTTTCGAAGAGGATAGTAAGGTGGCATTCTGTTGTGTCATGAGTAGTGATTAAACAATGCTTTTATTGTATTCGCTGGCTAATAAATACTAATTTTTATGCTGTGGCCCCATTAATGGAAACAAGGGTTTAAAATACCAAAACTACTCCGTAAAATAAACGAAATTGAACAGAAAGGTTTTGAGGTTATCAGGAGTTTGAGAAATTGACAATATCGATTTCAAAATGAACGAAAGTATGAAGTATTCCATAATTGATTTGGACATCTTGCTGGCGAATCGAATTCTACAACTACTGTCAAAAATTGTGTACTGAGAGAAACATTTCAAATTTACTGTTGCTGGATATTTTCTTGCGTGCTTAAATATTTACAGACGGCATTGGCGAAGCTTTGTGTTTTAGAAAACCTTTTCTAGTTTTTTCAATTTTAATTTTTGACTAACGTTGATTACACAGTTCCTAACCCTACACACATTCATTTAAATAGTTGATGCTAAAGACACTGAGTATTTAAATTATGTCTAATTAAATTGCTAGAAAACTGAGTAAAATGTAATTTGAGTAAAATATAAAGTATGATTTTCACACTTCATTTTCAACGCAGATAATATATTTACACGAGCGATATTTATATTTTTACTTTGCCTTACTATGTTCATAAATTAATAATTTTGTTTATAATTCATTACACTGTCAAATAGCGTATCCTTTAATTTTATAATGTAGGAATTTAAAACTTGAAATTCAGAAATTTGCACTGCATTTATGGTAATTCTAATCTAGGAAATGTATGTGTATTTACTCCGAATTAATCTGTAATAACAGCATTAAGCTAATGAAATTATTGAGTTTTGAAAATCATAAATCCTAAATTAATTGCATGATTTGCGATGAAAATAATCTTTAAAAAATAAATATTTAAAACCGAAATTGTTGATTGACTTTTCCTTCGTATAACGCCAGTTAAAAAGGAAACTGGTATTGAAATTAATTTGTGAAAAATATGATATATATGTACATAAAATCATAAAGTACATAAAATAACATATAATTGATTAAAACTGAGAGAAATATAAAATAAAAGGTCGTTGTTAATTTATTTTAAAAGAAACAAATTTAGTTTAAGAAACCCAATTTCATAAACAAATGAGTGTGATTTTAAAATCGTCGCCGATTTTAAAATCGTCGCCGAATTATTATTAAGGGCGGTTTTAAACTCATATTCAAGCAGGAGTATAAAAATCTGTGTATTAAAATTAAATCCATTTTTTCCAAAACAATTTATACGCACTTTGAAATATTTTGTTATTTATTTTTATCAAAATATAAGTTTAAAATTATACTGTTGTTTTATGAATGTAAAAATTGACTATATTAAACTGTATTTTACTTATTTCCGATATTTAACATCAGTATATCATAAGCTTGACATTAATGCTAAAACTGTCTGCTATGCTGACGATACTTCGATCTTCTTCCGTCTTGCTGACATTGAATCTTTGATTAGAAATGTGACCCACAGTCTCCCCATCATCACGCAATTTTTTGCTAAACATTTTTTAACATTAAATATCAACAAAACAAAAATTGTTCTTTTTACGAAAAAGGGTAGTTCTCTATAACATAACATTCATAGTGAACAGCGAACGCATATCGCTCTCCAAACAGGTAGATTTCCTGGGTGTTAAGCTTCAATCTAATTTAAGCTGGGAAGAGTATCCCAAAAATATTTGCCTAAAAATTAGTAGAAATATTGGAGCGATTAATAAAATTAAATACATTTTACCTTCAAATATTTTGGTCCATTTATATCACACTTTAATCGAATCTCACTTGAACTACTGTAAGCCTGTTTGAGAATCGGATTCATTTTTCCAATATAGCCGTCTTGCAATACTTCAAAATAAATACATAAACATCGTTTACAATTCCATACCGTTCTCCTGCAATTTTGATATTCGTAAAAATCACAAGCTGCTGAATATTGGTGAAATTTACACGACGAGAGCCCTCCTAACTACGTTTCATAGAATAAATTCCAACCAATATAATCAACTCATTCCTCTAAAACCTCCTGCATATAGATTTTCCACCTATAATAGCTCTAACTTTATTCAGATTAAAGACCGACTACAAACGTCGACGAGGATACTCTGCTCCAACTCTGTGGAATGCTCTCTCAGCAGAAATTACAAGTATCCTCTCTCTGGCCACATTCAAAAAAGTGTACGCACTTCTTTATTTTTACGGTAGTACGACACTGGGTCCAAATGGGACCCTGTTATCTTCTAACTTTTGGCTCTTAACATCCTTCCATTAACATACCATAAATTTTTTATGTATTTCTTTAAATTGACTTTAAGACGACTAAATTAACACTGATTTTTCGTAATTATTATCGGGGGTCTGTGCGATTCCTTCTGCTTTTTGGTTACACAGAAAAGGGGGGAAATGAGGGGTGGTGGAAGGGGAGAGATGAGAAGGGGGATATGGGGAAATGAAAAGGGGGAAGAAAATGTAAGAGAATGGGAAGAAAAGGGAAAAAAAAGAAAGGGAGGAAGGGGAAAAAGGAGAGGGAAGGAGGAAAATGGGTAGAAAGGGAGAAATTGAGGAAGAGAGGGGGGGAAGAAAGGATAGGGAAAGTGGAGGGTGAGGAGGGGAGAAAATTGGAGGAAATTAATTGAAATAAAAGGAAAATATGATGGTGGAAGGGTAGTGAAATAATGGGGAAGATATGTGGGATAAATTGAGGGGGGAATAGGGAAGAGGTGGATGAGAGAAATGGGGATATTAAGGGATGGGGGGAATACGTTCCTTTGGTAAAATTTAAAAAGAGTTTAACCAAATGATTTTGCTTTTTCTGAGTTCGTGTCGTGTTCAACATTTTTATAGTGTTTGATGTTTCCTGTATTTTCGTATTGTCATATTTTTGTCACGTCTACAGAAAAGAGTGGATGAAAAAAAAGGAGGGAAGGGGTTAATTTTTTTTCGGATTATGATATTGTGAACTCATAGGGGCAGCACCGGCCTTGTCAAACTCATGTTTTTCTGGTGCTGCAATATATCAACCATACAATGTATAAAAACCTTTGATATTGTATATTTTCATGTGATATTGAGCCAAATTTGTTTAAATGAAATATATAATGTATTGTAGAGTATAATGTGAAATTTCGTAATTTATAATTGCTAATACTTTTTTAAATTGGTCATTTCAATTATAGATACAAATATTATATGCACAATGCAATCAATTGAAAATAAATGAAACTAAAACCAAAACATTAATTTTAATATTAAAAATAGATAAATTGAACCAAATAGAAAATATATATTCACATGGTCAAGAAATTGAAATTATTAAAGATACTAAGTTACACTGACTGAAGATCTAGATTGGAACAAACACAAAGTTAGCAAGAAGGTAAGTTAGGGAATCCGATTAATAAAAAGGTTGTCTTGTTATGTTCCTACAAAATTTTAACCGATTTATCATATTCATTTATATACAATCATTTATAATATTGTAACTGTTCGCGCGCGCGTGTGTGTGTGGTGGGGGGGAGAATCCAGAGTAAGGGAAACTTCAAAACGTTGAAATCCTTGCAAAGCAGCTTCATTAGAACAATCGATAAAAGAAACATATATAATTTGATCAGATTATTCGCACAATATGAAATATTTCCTGTGGATTATATTAATGAATATTGTGTACTAAAATTAATGTATGAAAAGATAACAGAACTTAAACATACGAAATTAATAAGAATACAATACCGCAATGATACAAAAATAGTTAAGAAATTCACAATATTTGAAAATACTAATGATAAAAATTGAATTATGTAGAAAGAACGTAGAGCATAAAGGTGCAGATCATTGGCACAGCTTACCAGATAATTATAAGAAACTTAACAGTAGTGGTTTATTAAAGAATAAAAAAAAATAGAAAATTATTCCTGGGAAGATAATTAAATTAAAAGATAAAGTAGCGGATTAATAATTGGTCCATGACTAGTTAAACCTTCTTTTCTGAGGACGAGTCATACTGGTTTACACATATAACAGTACGTTAATAATCATCTTTCGAAATTAAACTAATGACAAAATGTGCATATCAATAATGTATAGTTTATGGGAAAATTATAGGTTGTTATTGATGTGATATTATGTATATTTTATTGTAATTTTTGTGCAGTTTTGAGTAATTTGCTTAAATTTTTTAAAATATTTGTGTACACTGACTTTGACAAAATCAATTTCATCGTTATTATTATAATATATAAAACATTCTGATGAAGGAAGGATATTTAAAATCAATTGAAAATACATTAAAAAATCGATTGAAAATACATTAAAATTTGATTGAAAATATATTAAAAAATCGATTAAAAATACATTAAAAATCGATTGAAAATACTTTAAATTCGATTGAAAATACATTAAAAATCGATTGAAAATACATTAAAAATTGATTGAAAATGCATTAAAATTCGACTGAAAATACATTAAAGCTTGAGATAAATTTTAGTTATAAAATTTCATTTCACCATCTTAAAATCCCTGAGCCAACTAAAAAAATGTTAGAGCACGACTAAGGTAATTAATATTCAAGTAATAGCAACGAATTTGTCCAACCCTCAGCTTTTACATAATTTTATGCAATTTGCCCAGAATTTTAAAATAATCTGATAATTACGAAAAGAATTTTCTAATTAATTTTCAAAAACTTATTTTTTTAAGCTTCTGAGAACTAAGTTTTATCGTCCTTTTATATTGCTCTGTTCTCCTATTTTTTCGACATACCTAATTATTTTTTTAGTTTGTGAATTTTAACAGCAGGAAAAATCGTATAGGTGTTCCAGTTTTATTCGCAAAATTCAATTTAAAGTAGCGCAATTAAATTCTTTTTATAAGAACCGTCATTTCTTTCTTTTCTACTTATTTTAAAAAGTTGTTTCTTGTACTTTTTTTGCGTTTTTTTTACATCTACTTTTTGGACATGTTTTTGGATGATCTTACTGAAACTTTTTTTATGTAAATAGATACGCATGTATTAAACATGCTCCTTTTTTTTTCCTTTAGGAAAGTATGAATCAGGCCAGTGTCCTGCCCAAGTTTAATTACAGGATTTTGAAATATTTAGCTGATAATAAATCTGTAGGTGATAGATAGCAGGCGTAGCAATACCTTGTATCCCCACATATTTGTTACTACTGGTTGGCGTAAGCTTCATGATGTCGTTAGTAATTCAATTATTTGACTCTATCAAAGTAACATTGACTATTTATTACCAAAACATAACTTAAACTTAAAAGCAAACTAAACGTAGAACATAACTTAAGATAAAATGAGAAGCATGCGTATCGTAGCTGCTATAGCCCTTGCTCTTGCGCCATACATAATAACCTCACAGGCTCTACACTATTGCATTGCCGTTTTGCGCTTGAGCTCTGATGCAGTTCGTTCGTAATATGCTAATCATGTTCGACCGCAACAAATCATTCATAATATAACCATACATCATTGCATATTTGAACTATTTATACGAAACAAAAAAAATTCTATTAATGTCTTCTGATTTCATGGGTGAACATGCTATTTTGATAGTAATAGTGTTAATCAGTGTTCTTTCAAATAATGTAGGAAATGTATTTTAATTGAATAAAAATAAGTTTTTTCGTTTGAGAGAAGCGTTGTGAACAACTTTTTTTTTCTTCGTGTGTTTAAGATATATACGATATTATTACCCTTCTCAAGGTTAACACAATTATTATTATAAGATATTATTACCCTTCACAGGGATAACACAATTGCCAAATAACGGTCAACATATAAAAACCTCCGGGGCAAGATTTTTGTGAGTTTTTCGTGGGGATTTACTATACAATAATTTTTACACCGCATTGTGTTAACCGTAATAAGGTATTAAAACCTTATATGCAAGTAAATGGAGGATCGATACTTCTGAGTTAACACAATTATTATTACACACATTGCGTTAACTCTGATAAAACAATTAAAACCATATATGCAAGTAAATGGAGGATCGTGCTTCTCGGGGTTAACACAATTATTACACAACATTGCGTTAACCCTGATAAAATTAAAACCCTTATATATACGAAATAAAATGAGGATCGATCTTTCTCAAGGTTAATACAATTATTATTACACAACATTGCGTTAACCCTGATAAAGGTATTAAAACCTTATATACAAAGTAAAAGGAGGATCGATCCTTCTCAGGGTTAACACAATATTGTCTAATAGTAATTGTATTAGCCCTGAGAACGATAACGATAACTTATGAACCTTATATATATGAAGAAAAGGATTTCCTGTGTCCTGGTGGTTAGACAGGTTAAGGCACTGAATTTTATATGGAGGGTCCCAGGTTCGACTCCGGGTAAAGATGACGTCTCTCTCTCTCTCTTTTTAAAAAGAATCTCTAATATGTGTTCAAACCTGGGTTTTAAAAAATATTAGCCGCTCTTATCTTCCTTGCCCAGTTAAACCTCTACAAATATATGTCGTAGAAATATTTCGCTGCGTATAACATTGAAACATGGGCGCCCGTATGTGGGGGTGCAGGGGGCTTCTAGCTCCCCTAGCCGTTCAAAAATTTGATTTGCCTAATTCTGCTATGCATTCATTTTCAAAATTCTTACAAGTACATTCTAAAATAAGGTACTTTCTAGCTCATTACTAATTATCAAACAGAATTAATTATTTTTGTAGCATTTTATTATCTTGTACTGTCATTAAGATGTTTTACAGCCTTAAGAAGAAGTTAATTTTTTTCAGCCCCCTCTCCTAGAATTACTCATATAGTTACCACTGTACTGAATGTGTGGCTTTTGTATTCGATAAATACTTGATAAAATACTCAAGTTGATTGACTCGATAAAATACTTGATAAAATACTCAAGTTGATTGACTCGATAAAATACTTGAGTGATGAAATATTTATAACATGGATTTTACCTCCTCCAATGGAAAATTTATGAAAACGTTAGTGTTGAACAGCCATCATTTGACCGAGAGGCAATGCTGGATTTGATTAATTGATGTAAATTCAATATGCGCTAATGCGATTTGGTTCTCAAATTCAAAGTTGCCGTTAAACCCATCCAAAATAATTCATTTTCACAGTATGGTTAATACCATACTAAAGTATACATTTCGTTTGGAAATTCGCAATTCTGAATTTAAAAATGCGAAGTTGTTCAGTCTTCTTTAATACAAACACCTGACTGACTGGAGTTGATGGCGTAAGGATAGCAAAGTCCATGCTGCTCCTAAGGCGACCTATACACTAAGGTGCTTAGGCATTTCTAAATAAATGCGTTTTAGAGTTTAGCCATAATGTGAAGGTAGGAATTTACGACACTAACTTTGTTGGACACATAATTTCTGTAGCTTATATATTTGTCCTTTTCCCATATTATGATAATACCTGAAGAGTTGGAGGTTCGTATCAGTTTTAAACTGGATTTATGAAACTTATCATTTATGATCTATTTTACTTGAATTACTAAAATTTGGAAATC